>CM074987.1:761641-779468 GCA_037576825.1 Pangasius krempfi
TTCTCTCCCTCTCTGTCCCTCTCTCTCTCTCTGTCTCCCTCCCTCTGTCTCCCTCCCTCTCTCTCCCTCCCTCTCTGTCCTCTCTTTCTCTCCCTCTCTCTCTCTGTCCCTCTCTCTGTCTCCCTCCCTCTCTCTCTCCCTCTCTCTCGCTCTCTGTCCCTCCCTCTCTCTGTCCTTCTCTCTCTCCCTCCCTCTCTCTGTCCCTCCCTCTCTCTCGCTCTCTGTCCCTCCCTCTCTCTGTCCTTCTCTCTCTCCCTCTCGCTCTCTGTCCCTCCCTCTCTCTCGCTCTCTGTCCCTCCCTCTCTCTGTCCTTCTCTCTCTCCCTCTCTCTCTCTGTCCCTACCTCTCTGTCTCCCTCTCTGTCCTCTCTTTCTCTCCCTCTCTCTCTCTCTCTGTCTCCCTCCCTCTCTGTCTCCCTCTCTGTCCTCTCTTTCTCTCCCTCTCTCTCTCTGTCTCCCTCCCTCTGTCCCCCCCCCTCTCTCTCTCTCTGACACGCAGCTTGTCATTTTACAGAGAAGCCGGAAAGCGTAAACTCCTCTGTCCTAAAGACTTTCCTCATACTGGAGACTCTCCTGTTGGAAACATCTTCACAATATCAATTCTCAGACATTTTTGCTTGTTAAATAAGATTAAATATCATCATTATTATCATCATTATCATCATCATTATTATTATTAGCTTTAGATTATGTGGAGCGTGCACTATACGAGTCCCTGACACTGAGCTGTAGCGTCCTGGCAGACACACAGATGACCGACTAATACAAGAAGCAGCTATAAAAGCGGACTATATTGATGGCTCTGACTAAACGTTAACACAGAGACCTCTCACAGCGACAAACACTCACACCATTTAGAGAAGATCAATGAAGTCAGTCACACGTAGGGACACACACACACACACACACACACACACACACACACACACAGAAAACACACACACACTCTTTCAAAAGTGCTGTGAGGCTATTTATTATGTAAAGGGTGAGCAGTCACACATTAGGGATGCGGAGAGGAACCCAGGAAGTATAACGCTCTAAACACATCGTTATTTTACTGGATTAATTAAAACTAGTGCTGGTTTTTAAATCCACTTGTTCAACAGGAAACTATGAATAACACACTAATAACGCTACTACTGGGTTCCTGGGCCACGGAAAGCGTCCCAAAACTGTGAGATGGCAGGAAAAGAAAAAAATGAGGAAGAAAGAAAGAAAGCGAAGCGACAAGGCTAGGCAAAGAGAGAGAAAAAAAACAAACAAACCAAAAACCAAACGTAGGAATCAGCATGTTTTCGGAACGGAGCTCGAGACGAGGCTCACGTTTCTCACAGACACAGCACTCATACCACCATTGGGTTTATTCCGTTTATTATGCCTTCGTTTCAAAGCCACTTTCACACACAGAGTCTTGTGACAGCTGTGGAAATTTTACGCAGATAATAAAAGTAATAAAGATTTAATTATGTGAAAATTTTTGCAATTTCTCTAAAAGCAGCTGGCTCAATTTCATCACAATCTCATCGTCGAAGCGATTAAAGACGAGTGTTGGGAAAGAGGACAGGAACAACAAAGCAGGTCTTTCTGTAATTCTTTTGTTTTTCAGCAAGTCAATAACCCTGTGTGTGTGTGTGTGTGTGTGTGTGTGTGTGCGTGTGTGTGTGTGTGTGTGTGTGTGTTGTTCTCTACTGACTTCTAGAGGCATGGTGCTTGCAGCAAGTGACAAACGGTAATGCAAGACCGCAGTGTGTGTGTGTGTGTGTGTGTGTGTGTGTGTGTGTGTGTGTGTGTGTGTGTGAGAGATCTGCTGCAGAGCCGGTTCCAGTTACACAAACTTACACGGGTTACAACATCGGTTCTCTGTGGCGGTGCGGAAGAGGAGCGATTAGGTTTAAAACGAGTTTTATTACCACTGAGACCTTCTGAAAGCTTAGAAGTGGATAAATCATCATCGATCAGCTGATCTTTAAAACCATATTCTTATGTAACATTAACACTGTAAGGTTTCTGCTTTATCGTTTGTGGAAGGAGTCTCCAGTGTCAGTTCTAACAGACACTTTTCCACCAGAGGAGTCTTCTTCAGGACAGATTTCTGGTTTCTCAGTAACGTGACAATCTGTCTTATTAACTTAACGATGGAGTTAAGGAACGAAAAGAGAAAAAAAAAGTCCGGTGAGGGAACGACCGTTTGTAGCTGCTATAATGTTAGAATTGACTCACGGACTTTCCTGTAACAATAAACGGTTAAAAAAAAACATAAATTCATTAATAAATACAAATCTTAATTGTTAGCACTAGGGCTGCACGATACTGAAGAGAAATGCGATATGATAACTTGTTAAATAATGCGATACGTTAATGCTATAAGCGTGTAAAATCAATTTCTATTTATATTTATATATATATATTTAAAAACTGAAAATGACAACATACATGTTTCATGTATTAAATATATCATGTATGCATGTATTAAAATCACTCAGTTATCAGCCCTAGTTAGCATATCACTGTGGTATAAGAGGAATAAAACACATGCTGTTACAGGAAAATAATCGACTCCTGGTGAAGGTAATCTGATCATTCGGTCTTTAAAAAATAAAATAATCATCATCACAATCTGAACAGTATAAAAGGTCTGAGGTGTCGTGGTGAAAATGTTATATTGGTTGTAAGAGAGTCAAAGAGTCGTCGTCAGTCTCGTGAGCAGGAAGTCGGACCTCCGTGCGTCTGAGACACGAAGTTGGAAAAACACGGACGCTCCGATGCTCGGGGTTTTATCGTTAGCGCTAACGACGAGTGATGCACATTTACCTCCTGAAACCAGCACACTGTATAGTCACGGTTACAGATTTAACAAGCCAGTACCTCCTGGTGTTGATCTAAAGCAGATACTTACAGAGTAACTCATCTCAAAAGTTAAGAAGTGCTGATAACGTCGTGTGCTGAAGTCGGAGACCTTCTCGACTTTCCGAGCAGGAATTTCTGAACACGGGGGCGTTTTCTTTCGGTCTTCCCAGTCGGAAAGTCGTAGGCCAGAAGTTCCGAGTTTTAACAGAACGCAGTATAATGAACGGTTTTGACCAATGGACTTATTTTTAGCTGTTTACTCATCATGTTTACCAACGTGTACGCAGGAAGCATTCGGCAAGTCCTCTGAAGAACGGCATGTTTTACCGGGGATATAATCCGGATATAACCGGATCACCGGTGGCAGTGACGAGTTATTCAAATGCTGTCCTGATGTGGCATCGTTCACTCTGATTCAACGTTACCTCATTTCCATGCTTCTGTAGAAATTCTATTTCCTGTTGCGTGAAGGTTGTCATGGAGATGGACTTCACTCTGTGGGGAGGGTTCAAACCTCGCCTAGAGAGAGAGAGAGAGAGAGAGAGAGAGAGAGAGAGAGAGAGAGAGAGAGAGAGAGAGCCAAAGAGTTGTTATGACAGTTGAACCGTTGAACACGCAAAGAAACCTGACGAACTGAAATCATGATGATCACGATAATGAGATTCGGCTCAGTGAAACGGTGTCCTGCTTCCATCACAGTCTGTCCCTGGTGATAAATCAAGGCTGATTGTTACTATTTTTAAACAAAGCCTTTGTTTCTCAACGTTAACCACTTCGCAAAGGACCACAAATGACAGGACGTTCAGCTCAATTTCACAGCTCATGCCCTAGATCCTAGTCTCTAGTCCTTATTAGACATTACAGAGCGCATAAAAGTCATTACAGGCAGAAGGGGGATAATTCTACCGACTTCTACGCCCTTCGAATATACTTCAAACAGTAGAAGAAGTGTCAGACATTTGACCTTTGCTGTGACCTTGACCCTGTTTGAATCAATTCCAAAATCTAATCAGTTCATCTGCTGGTTACAAAGATAGTTCTATATCTAAATATATATATAAATCCTCCAAACACTCAACCACTCGTTCTTGAGAAATGTCAAATCTCTACATATAATGATAACGGAGATCATTAGAAAGTGATTAAATACTTCTGTGCTCAGTCGAGTTCAAACACTTCTGAGCAGCAGCGAGTTAAAGCAAGTGAAAGAGTCGGCCATGTGGGCATCAGATAACCAGCTGGAGAAAGCGTTATATCAAAAATGGGTTTCTTTGGCAGCACGTTAAAGCAGAATCAACTAAAAATCAACCATACAGCAGAGTTTTCACGATTGCCTCTGCCATCAAGCAGCTCCCGACTGCACAGCTATTATTACCTCTCCTCTACTCTCCTTAAAGCTGAAACGGTGGAAATGCTAATATTCCTGTCTTTTTTAAAAAAATGGTACATCATATGACCAAAAGTATGTGCACCCCTGACCATCACACCCACATGTGCTTGTTGAACATCTCATTCCAGCTGTTATAATGAGCTCCACTCTTCTGGGAAGCTTTCCACTGGATGTTGGAGCGTGGCTGTGGGGATCTGTGTTCATTCAGCTACAGGAGCATTGAGTGATTTTTGTGATTTCTATTTACACTTGGCCAAAGTTTGTTTATCTTTTTTTCCATCTCAATATTCCTGACCAGCGAATGAAAGAGTTTTAAGCAGAATGAAACCAAATCAAACAGCAAATGAACCAAGTTTCACTCTGTGTCCGACTGGAGCTCAGACTTACAGGTGTGAAAGTGCTTGAAGATTGTGTGTCAGTTTTAAAAAAAGGTATTAAGTGATTGTGTAATAAAGCACCAAATAAATCAAGAGTATCTGAAACATTTCAGTCAAGTTCCTGCTTGTTTAGTGACTCCTCGTCGAACACTGGTTCGTGTAGATGGTTAACACAAGCGATAACCTGCTTTTTTCTCCTCCGATTCCAGCCCACATGAGCTTTTAAGAACCCTCCTGTCCAACACTAGCGCTTGAGGAACACGCTATAAGCGTTACTGCTTCGGGTTTAATAACAGAATGCACCGCTAATGCAAAGAGCGGTAATAAATTAAATCGTGAGGGACATACAGAACAAAACCTCTTACTACAGCATAGAGCAGCATGTTAGTGGGTGGCTCCGCTGGCAGAACGAGGGATTGCGAGAAAGAGGGACACAGTGAGAAAGAGCACAGGAGGGGTTAATTTGATAGGGGATGTGTTACACTTCTGCAGGGCTGAGTATTAGATTAGATCCAGTCCCTGTGTGCAAGTGTGTGTACACTATATTAGGCAGTCTAGCTTAGCTGCAGTCCCTGTTCTCTCAGAAATCTGAGTTATTATCTTGTTATTCACAAATCTGGGACAAGGACAACAAGGTCAGACTGCAAGGCACCTCGGGTTTCCGATGTGCCTGCGACGTGCGTCTCGGGGACGCAGCAATACCGATACCGGTATCGGGTATCGTTCTGATAGTAACGTAAAAAACGTTCTTATACCAACATCCGATATCACGTGATACCATATGACGTAAGCTGCGTGCGTGTATGTCGACTGGTCGACAAAAAAAGTTTACTTTACTTCAGAGTGGAACAAAGTAAAACAAAATCCACTCTCCACTGCAGTCCTACTCGATCCAAGCTAGCTAATGTAGCTAGCTAATGTGTTTATTTACAATGAACGCTCTAAAATGATAAAGAACGAGTCTGGTGCTTGAACAGTCACGTGTGCGCGCCGTTCATGGTCACTATTTAAACCAGGAAAACATAAACGGAGCCAAATAAAAGGCGTCAGTGTTAATATCGTATTATTAAGACTCGTATTCATTCTGGGGGAAAAAAAAAATGGTACTGATGTATCCCTAGTGTGTTTGTGCATAAAGTGAAATTCTGCCTCCGTTTCATTCTTGTACAGAAAAGCTATAGGACTCTCCAGGTAGGGGTGTGTGTGTGTGTGTGTGTGTGTGTGTGTGTGTGTGTGTGGAAGGGGGGGGGAGCATGAATGATGCCTCTCTCATGGCTCAGGTGTCCGTGTCCTTACCTGATACCATGTTAGCTGATTTTTAACCCAACTAATTTAAATCTAAGCAGCCATACTGGCATTACGACAGATACAGAACTGCTACAGCATACATCCTGAGATGTCTTTGTAACATGTCGCCAGATGCTAATGAGACTCCATTATTATCTTTTCCAAAAAATAAAAAACACCACGGTTTAAAACCAACAACACGCTGCCTTTCTGTCGATGCTGCAAATAGGAGGCGCTCCCTCAGAAACTTTGTTAGAAGAGGATCAGATCTAGGGTTGAGTGGGGCAAAAATTATTATATCACGATACTTGGAGGCATTTTCTAAGATCCAGAATATGCCTCATGCTCTCAAACTGCCAACAATACAGTAGTGTTGCATGTAAATAAGCTGTTATAAATTTGTTTATTGTTAATAAGGGGAAGAGTGAATGGAAGGAAGTGGATTTCTCAATAGGAACACACCCGAGATTGGCAGCAACAGCATGTAATATAAATCAAGTGATTTCCTTTATTTGAACTATGTGCAGTCAGAGGAGTTTGCCAAGTAACACAGAGTTTAAAAACGTAACGTCAGCCGTTACGCGTACACAAAGCGGTCGGTCACTGAATGCGTGCAGAGTGAATACTTCACTGCTCGGGCTTATACTTGTACGGCTTTGGCCGTATTTCTGCTGCTTTGATTGAGCAGGAAATTGCATCAGGCCTTCTTGTGACATTCTGCTCCTGACGCAGTCACAGTGGAGAAGAAACCTCGCTAGAACTTGTCAAGGAGAGGAACTTTCCTTACGCTTGGTGAGACAGACTCATGTTCAGCCACTGTGTAAAAACTTCTTGGGCTAGAGCCATGAATCAATCATTAGACAGACGCATCCATACTGAGGTTTTAGATTAGACACGTCAGATGGTCCTCTGCTCCTCCTGTCTGACTTACAGGTGTAACAGGTGAAAATGATTGTTCCTATAGTAACCTCAAATTTCTTAGCTAACGTTTCAAAATGTTAAAAAAAAAATGCAAATTTACGTTACAACTGCAACAGATTTTCATGGAAGCAGATGATTTTTTTCAGGTCCACTTGCTGCGTCACTGTAATCTCAATCGAAATCCCAAATTGATATGCAGCACGGGGGCGTGGCCAAGCGTCAGTGATGGACGGAGAGGAGGCGGGTCAAACCGGCAGGTAACACGTGATGATTCTCACCTGTGTCTTATTACCGCCTGTCTACTTATTTGCGTATATAGAGACGCTCGCGCACACGCACACGCCGCAAAGCGCAAACTTGAACTTGACTGAGCGGAACCGATTCAGTCGAGCCGTTTTGGGTCTGTTGAGTATTTGAAAGTGCGCTGAAAACCACGGATTGAATAAACGCGAGCCGGTAGTTCCGCAGAAATCTCGCCTGTCTCATGAGTCTTCCTCCACGCTCTCACACACACCGGGATCTGCACAGGTATCTACAGGACCTGGTGCAGCTCACTGCATAGTCACGAGGTCTAGTAGGGTTTCTGTGATCATGTGAACATGAACAATACGTTTGTGGTTATTTTTAACACTAGTTTTAAACAAATCCTAACTGCCCTAAACACTCACTCTCTCTCCTTCTCACACACACACACACACACACACACACACAGAGTAAATACACTCATGGCCTATACATTCCCAAGTGAGCTTAAACTTCCTGTCCTGCTGCTTCCACTTCCTGTTACACAAGCTGACCACATGGTGCTGATGCAGTGGAATCCAGCTCCCACTTCCTGCAGGAGGGTACACAAAAGCAAGCACACACACACACACACACACACACCTCGAAATCGCCTACAAGGAGATTTTATGGAGATTCCGGATCATTCCCATCATCCGTAACACCATTCCCAACCCCTACCAGCAGGCCACATCTCCATCCCGAACCCATTATACGACGATATAATCAATTTGTCACAATACACTCTTCTGGGATAAGGTGGATATTTTGATATCTTTTAATTATTATTATTATTTTTTTTTTTTTAACACCTTTTTAAAAATTACAACCCGAATAGAAGCAGCTGACGTGACGTTGAAACGTTGTAACGTTGTGACGTTAAAATTTTGTAGTTAATTTTTTAACTCGTGAAACGTTAAATTTACAGATTTTTTTTCCTCTTAGTGTTAAATTAATAAATAATAAATAACTGAACAGATAATTAAATAAAATATTTTTATAAAATGAACTCTAAGATTTTTCATTGTTACAAATAAAAAGAAATGTATGTATTATTACAAAACATTTACTAATGAAGCAATACTGTACTGGACGTTTGTGAGCACCTATATTCGTCATACATATCGCGTATGGTAGAAATGCCTGGCTCTAAAAGCGCTCGGCAAATTATCCTCCATGTTAACGCCAAGCGAGCTGCACCCAAGCGCCCGGGCTGAGTTTGGTTATCCTTCTTGCACAGGTACAAAATGAGCCGAGCCAGGACACATGGGTAGAACTAAAAATAGTTCAGACGATCGATTGATCAAAAGCAGCCGTCACAGAAACCAGAACCGTCCTGATTAATGTCTCTGGCTGGAGTTGCTTCTGTACTGGCACAAATATCTTCAGCAGTAGACTAGAGGAATGTCTGCCAAGGTTTCTCCCTCGTTTCTCTGGTCCTAGAGGCCCACAGTCCACTGATTTGTCCACCTAGGGTTAGGGTTAGGGTTAGGGTCAGTTAACCATCTAAACATTTTACTCCTAACCAACTAATTGACGTGTTTGAGGACTGTGTTTGTGTTGCATTTGCTGTAATAAACACGTTTAATCATCTGGAGGTTTATCAGTGGAATGAGGGTGTGTGAGAGTTGGAAAGGAGTGGACTTGTGCTTCATTGGGACGTCATTAAAACACAACGGCGTGTCCTTTTTTTTGTGATACGATGCCAGCAAAACTCAGAGATATCGGAGAAAACCACCTGGAAGACGACAGCAACCATGTTTACATTTTAACCTTTGAACATTATAAACTTTTAGCCTTTTAACCTTTACACGCTTTACTGCTGAACATTTTAAAGTCAATCACAACAAAACACTGTAACATCATTTAACTCTTCTAGCGTGTTCCTCCATGAACTTTAACCTGTTAGTTATATTTATGCTGAAAGTGGAAATCGGTGAAGGCCCTAGATGCACAGCTATCACGCATGCTACTGAAGAGAATAATATCCACAATAAAACATCAAGCTTCATCTTGAAGAGCGACTCGGTGATGGAGTTACGAACGACTCCAAACTCGTCTTCTACAAAGAGTTTGTTTATGTGAGCCTATTATCCGCCCAAAGAGGATTGTTACCAGTTGGAAGATTCTCTACAGTGTCAGACATTTCAATCAAATAAAATCTCTCACACACACACACACACACACACACACACACACACACACACACACACACACACACTTGGGCCACACCCTTGCACGATAACTCTGCATGATAGCATCTTAAATACAGATTACCCACAGGTTGCTCGTGACACAGCAGATAAAACATGCCTGTGATTTTTCACTTCTCTAAAACACAAAGTTTGTAGCTGTAAGTAAAACTAATATACAGGCTGGTAGGATTTTCCGGGACAAGCTGTCACTGAAAAGCGTAAAGAATTCAGGTAAATCGTTGCCATCGTTCTCCATACGTAACCAGACCATCTGACAGTTCGAACTATTCCGACTACACAGATAGGATTGAAGTTTTGATCTGAGAATCAACGAGAATGAATCTGGTGTTTGCTCTCGTCTTTAGCGTGATCCAAATACATTCCGACTTGGTTCGAGAGGCATTCATTCCAAGCTAGCTTATGTTAGGAGTCAAAAAAAAATTTTTTAAAAAACAAAAAGGGTGAAATGTAAACGATTTAATTTGATTTAAAGATCGCTGTGTGATGCACAGGGAGAAGCAGATTTCGTGTCTGGATTATTAGTTTAAAGCGAAAACAAAAGGTTCAAACTTAATGCCAACGCGCATCAGAAGAACGTTCACGAAAAAGTAGCTAGCCAGCGAGGACAGAACGCCACATCCCACAGCGACTCGCTGACTGTTCCTCTAGAACGCGAGCATGACGGGCTACATCGGGGTTTTTTCAGGTTCTGGAAACATGAGATGTTGTGAGAACATACAGTAACATGCAGCTGCTCCATATTTATGTGGAAATTCTGTTTCCCGTGAAACCCTCTGCGACTCCGAAAACAACCGCCAGTTTAAGGAGCCTCAGTTTCCGTGGGTAAGTCTGAAGCCGCTGCAGACGAAACAAAGCCGAAGTCATTTAGACTCGGATTCATGAAATAGCTCAGTTATCTTCATGATCCTCAGGGAGAGTCAAACCCGAGTATCTTTATCATCCGACACGTTTATAACACCATGCAGGACACACGGTCCACACTCGCTCGGGTAAATCTGGAAACACTTTTCTTGTACTATCCTCCGTCTTCTCCATACGAGTTGACAGATGCGCGTGATTGGCTGGCGTCGCTGTGATTGACGCGAGAGATTATGCCCCTCCCACTCAGACAGCACAGCTGTGTCACTCGGGAGCTGAAAAATATTTCTGAGAAAGGCTTTTCTGTAAAATCTCTAACACTGTAGGAATTATATCACGATATTTCACGGCATTTCTGCAGTAACGATATAAATGACGAGATGGAAACAGTAACATTCAGCGCTCTCTCTTTTTTGGTCACAAGATCCCTGATTCACGTCTGATCTTCTGGATCTGATATCCGCTTCCATATTACGGAGAAAGCTCCTTTTTTGGGGATTAATTCTTCTTCCTCGTCCAGGGCTGGAACGCCGCCATGCTTCCTCCATGTTTGTTCTCGTTCTACGTGTGAGATGCGCGCAAACACGTCATCAACGAGATCGTCAATATCGCAGGACGACAAATTCTTATCATGAGGAGGAGTTGTGCCGGTATATCATGAACGATACGATACGATACGATACGATACAGCCCTATTTCATTATCATTATTCATCGGGTTGTCATTATAAGCTGAAAGACAACACGCCGAGGTCATAAATAAACTGACGGAAACGTATGATGATCAGTATTTTGTGAAAGTTAACGGCAACGAAACCTTCTGCTCAGTCCAAGTCACAGCACTGGACTGGATTTTCAGTGAGTAACTGCGTTTATTTACTTCTTACGGGTTTGTTTGTTGTTTACTGTCGGTAACTGTGTAGGAAGGAATCTGGTGGCCGCTAATAAAAGTCATTAGTGCTTCAGAGAGCAGGGACTGAAGCTTTAATTCAGCAGAACGCTGACATCTTTCTGCGTTCCCAGGCATCTGAAGACACGGTGAGCAACATCTACCGAGACCAGACGACATTCCCGGCGACATCCGTTACCGTCTGTCTCTCTGTTTACTCTCCTCGCGTCCCTTTATTAGACCGTTTGTTCCGCTTTTCCCAGAACGGGTGACGCCAGATTCTTTTGGCTAATCGAGCAGACTGATTCAATTTTGCGCGATGTAAATTTAATTACTTTAATTCCAAGTGGAGATGGAAACGTTTGAGCGAGCTGGAACCCGGCGTTACAGTTCAGATCAAAGGAAGAAGAAAGGAAGAAGAAAGTCAAGCGAATGCCAGCGGAAACAGGTTCCTGCAAAGAAGAGACACGGATAGAGATGGCAGCGATCCAGAAACGGTAGATCGGATATCGGAGAACAAAATGTACATATTTCCACTGCCAGGAAAAAAAAACACTTCTTTTCCAAATCCAGTTCCAAGCTTTGCTATTTGTTACACCCACAGTTCCTTGCGGGCTGAGTACGCGCGTTCAGCGGAGTTTCTGAATAAGGCGTTTACACGCAACAAATTTCCGATTAACACTGGAATATTCCAGGGATGAGAATCGGAATATGTGGAATCAGAATAGTGTCTTAATCTGAATCGGATTGGAAGCGGATTGCGGCGTTTACGTGACGATACTAATTAGAATATCACCAGATTCTGATTAATATCTGAATATCGATGCGCACGTAAACAGCCAGTAAAAAAGTCCCGCTGATAAACTAATCCAACCCGAATAGGGCTCTAGATTATGCACAGCGTCTGAATTACAAGTCCCTGTGAATGCGCGGTTGCTATAGAAACGATAACATATTCCAACGAGCGCATTAATAATATCATTAACGTTAATATTAACCTGCGAGCCGGAACTACTTTCAGAGCTGCTGCCATAGAGAAACCGATCAACACCTTCTGACCAATCAGAATCGAGAATTCGACAGCGCGGTGACGTCAAACGCTTATATATGGCACGGCTAGACTCACTCGGCTGAGCTAGCGTGCTAAAACAATTGCGAGTATTTAGCACATTAGTATATGATAGTTACTATGTAGAACCTATAAACTTAAAATTGTGGATTTAAAACATTTAATATTTGTTAGGTTTTTTTTTTGTTTTGTTTTTTTAATAATAATAATAATAGATAAGATTAATGCTCTGGGGTCTGCACCAGGTTGTGATATGGCTAGCTAACGGCGCGCGCTCACACCCTAATTAGCACGCTAGCGGTTTTTCCAAGAAAACACACTAAACGGCTAAGCTAAATGACTTATACAGTATACACTGGAATGGTTTTACTATGTGCTACATTTCTTCAAATATAAATATACTTTTTGTTTATTTTTGACCACAGCATTTAGAGGACGTAATAAAACATTTAGGGCCTGGAATGAAGTTAACGGTAAACTCTTAGCTAGGTTAGCTTAGCCTCCAACCAAACAGGTAGTTAGCTAGCTGGCTAATTAACACCAGTGAAGTCACCCTGCACACGCACAGTGATTCAGTTCACCAACAATAAAAAATTTTAGTTTTATGGGAAGAAAAAGTATGAAATATATATATTATCGCATTCTAGCTAGGCTGTAGTTAGCGCCTGCTAGCTGCTCAAGCTAACCCACAGTCACCTACTCTCCCATGAATAATAGCAACATAACATATATAATATATAATATAGTGACCTTTATGATAATTAATCACACTCTGTAGATGTGTCAAGAAGTAGAAATAATGAAAAAGTACGCTATTTATTTAACAAAATAACATAACTTCACGGTTGTGCTAGAAACAGGGCTGAATCCCAAACGCCCCTCTGTTCCCTACATAGGCGCCCTAGATAGCTAGGGTGCGACAGAGCGGTTTGTGCGCTGCACGGAGTGCACTATGTAGGAGACAGAGGGAGTATTCGGGACGCAGCCCAGGTTGTTAAGGCTGCTTACAGGATACCGGAGCAGGAGGTGCAGACGAAGGAGCCGGTGGTCATGTCGGCGTAGGTCGGGCCGCGCTGGTCGCAGTCGAAGCACTTTCTGTTGGGAGGCAAACTGGTCATCTCCCTCAGCATCTTCAGGTGTTTCTCCTCCTGTTTGCGCTTCGCACTCGCCGCCATGGCCGGAGCCCAAAGACTTATATACGCGGAGGGGAAGAAAAAACTTTTTCTATTGTGTTTTTTTTTTTTTTTTAAAAAAAAAAAAAAAAAAAAAAAAAAAGCCCTGAAATTGTCCCTGAAAGAGAGAGAGGGAGAGGGAGAGAGGCAGAGGGTGTGAGACAGAGACAAGCCGGAGAATTCACTCCGAGAGAGAGAGAGAGAGAGAGAGAGAGGACAAGACGCCGTGCTCGCCTCGCTCACTCACTGCGCATGCGCAAACCCTGCACCGCCCAGCACACGAAAAAGAGTTGAGTTGAGTTCTCTGCAGGAGTGACCTAATTCACACCAAACCAGAGCCCTGGGATCTGCTGGAGCTGGCTGTACATACATAAATTTAAAAAAATAAAGGCAGAAAAGTTATGAAGTCATTCCTGAATAAGTTTATCATATCATATCATATATTTTTTATATAAACAGGTATGATTTGGCTTAGTGAGTACCGCTCTTGTCTCACAGCGCCAGGGTCGAGGGTTCGAGCCCCGACTCCGCCCCGTAGGGCTCCTCACACCCGGACTAGTTAACCCTCTGGGTCATTCGAAACATAATCCTGCGTTGTCACGTTGTTCATACTTTACCCGGCGTTAACAATTAATCCTGCGTATTCACACTGTACTCTCCTAATCCCTGGGTTAATGTAGTTTCTCCATCAAAGACGTTTTGGGGAAAAAATGGAAGTTAGAGTAAATACTCCAGCTCGTTTTACGTTCGTTACACCCTCGCCTGTACTTCTCATGCGCCGTCTCAGTCGCTGCTGATGATGGATGTGTGTGTTATGGATGCGTCAGTGAAGCAGGATGAAAGGTTTCAGCTGAAATGGAGAACGAATCTGTTTCAGTGTGTGTTGGACTGTCGCTGAGAGGTGGCATGAATCCACAGTCTGGGCTAGAAAGAAATCAGCCCCAGCCTCCATTCGTCGGTGTTGCTGTTGCACTCGGTTCCACAAAACTCCAAACATTTTCAGCAGATAATTTGATGTGTTTTTATCTTTGAAGGACAGACAGACAAACCTTCATGCTAGTTCATTTATACTCGTGTATTTGTGCACGAAATCCAGCCCTGACGTGTGCGTTAATCTAACTCAGGGCTTATCAAATATTATTATTATTATTATTATTATTATTATTATAAAATAATAATTGAGATTTCTCCACTTTGAGAATCACTGAGAATCACAAAAATGAGATGACGACCAAAACATCTGACTGAACATGTGAAATAATGTTAGCCATCAAAAAATCATGTGACACACACACTCATGAGGAAGCAACAGGATGAGACGTGACCCCAGAAATATTCCACCTAGGCATTATAGATATTATATATATATATAGTGTAAGGCATTTAGGAAGTGTGTAACGCAACCTTCAGTGTGGATTCACAACCCCTGCATTCACACAGCTTTCGACACGTCCTCATGGACTTCCTCTCACCAGCGCCGCTCAGCATCGCGCTCGGAGCACGTGGACAGGGATGTACAACAGGAAGTGGATTCTTCAACAGGAACACACTCAACCTTGGCAGTAGTTAAAGCAATTTCTACTTTATTCGAAAACGCAGACATTTCAGTGTCCTAATTAGCAGGAGGAATAAAGTAATGAACGTACATCAGGTGTTAAGTATAGACGGTTATAGATCGTAATTGTTGGCTACATAAAAGGCGTTCTGAAAATAGACAATAAAACGACTTCCTCTGAACGACTGGCGTTTGTCGTAACACAGTCTGAACTTAGAGGTGAAAAAGAAGATGAGGAAAAAAAATGAAAAGGAAGCTTGGGTTTGTGTACAATCTTCTGCTTCTTCTTCTTATTCTTATTATTATTATTCTCACAGAAAACAACTCCTACTTGCAAAAACTGTCCAAATGTTAATTTTCTGTGACTTACATACATGAACAGTTTGTTATTACAGAGCACATGATGACGGATGACTCTCGTTTAACAACTGAATACACAGCGCTCTAGCTATTCTGTCTACTGCTTTAATCTCTTCGTCTTCATATTCATCAGTTTACATACAAAAAATCCTCATTTCTCAGATGCAATGAACCAAAAAATAAATAAATAATTCCAGTTTGTCTATTCGAAAACTCCAGCACAGGCCTGGTTCATGTATTTATCTTCCAAACAAATGATTTTTTACAATAAATAGTGTGATAACAAGGCATTCTGGGAAACAACAGAACTCTCTTAACATTGGTAATTTTCATCATGCTTCACTGCTGTAAGCTGCTCAGGTGTCGTACACTAAGAGATGACAAGTAACAGGATTTTAAAACGTTTCTGCTGGTAAATGAAATGGATGCAAAAATAAGCAAATTCTATCTGAACATCCTGTTTGAGTGGTTTTACTTTATTCAAATAGAAACCTTTTCTTAACTCAGTCTTAATTCCTGTCGTCTTAATTCGCAGAAACCATTCAGACAGAATAGATTCTCTCCATAACATTATCGAAGGATATTAATGAAATGGATGCAGGAAAATCACAAACATTTCAGGGCAGGAAGCTGTTAAAGCAGGATTTTTTAAACGGACTCGTCACTGAAGCAAGCTGCGTCTTGAAGCTTGATAAATTGAGGTTAAGGCGGAAAAAAAATAAATTAAATCGGTGAATCTCTTCAATGCAGAAGGTGGTGTATGAAAAGTGGTAGTCCAGGAGTCGCAAAATGGTGGACTGCAGTAAAAGAGCGTCCAGAAAGAAGGATTTTAGGGGAAAAAGAAAAAGTACAAGAACATACAAAATATATGGAAAAAAAAAATTCAGCGAATCCAGTTTTTTAAACATGAACCTTCTCAGAAGATTCTCTCTTGCGCTTTATCTAATCACATGCGTTTATGCAAATGATGTAGCTGAAGACTCGTGAGACCAGAGACGAGCTACAGCGCAAGAGAACGTGAAGAACTATCACAAACAGACTTTCTAGATTTTAAAACTTAATATCAAGTAGTTAGTAAGTAGTTAATTAGTAATTAGTCAAGGAACGCCAATGATGAAAAAGAGAACGTTTAAAGACGAATGGACGGAGAAGTTTATTTATTCGACGTGAAGGTGAAAATCTCGTCTGTCCAGAACGCGTGATGACGTGAGGCGCTGCTACGAAACAAAGCATAATCACATCAGATTTATAGCTATAAATAATAATAATAAATATAAATCTAATCGTAAATGGATAAGTGTTGAAACATTGACGTTCACATTCGGTGATTTAGTCGGACCTTAATTCATTTTAGTTGAATTCTTCTGTTTTATTCAGTTTTCATGTTGCAGCTCCTGAACTTTGGAACTTTCTCCACTTGGATTTAAGATCTTTAAAAAGCAGCTAAAGACCCATTTGTTTCAATTTGCTTTTGCTTAAATATTGTACTTTTTCTTTTTAATGAATATCTTCCTGTGAAGCACTTTGGTCTTGAAAGGTGCTGTATAAATAATTACTTAAATCAAGCAACTCAATTTTACTGTCATTATAGAAAAAAATATTTAACATTTAGATGCGATTAAAGAAACAAACAACTGCTGCATAGGTGAGGAGAAATTTATTAAAAAAACACAACAAAACAAAAAAAACACAACATTTACATTAAGTGTGGCCTGATTTCATTAGAAGCCGACTGGAGGAGCTTTTCCACCTCTTCCTAAAGCGGACTGTCCGAATTCACCCGAGACATATAGAGGTGTTTGAGTGAAGAGACTGAAGCAGCAGATGTTTTCCACCTGGTGAAAGACAGACAGATGACAGTGTGTGTGTTTATCCTCTGCTGGCTGCCTGCTCCGCCGCCGGAGTCTCACGCTGCTCTTGTTTCGTGGAGAAGTCGAACGGTTGGCGGTTTTCCGTGTAGCCGAAGAGTTTCCTCAGAGCCACGCGGGCTGCCTCCTCCTCCGCCGCCGCGAGCGTCTCACCAGGCCCGTGAGCCAGCAGCTTCTTATCACTGACACACACACACACACACACACACACACACACACACACGGACGACAACCCCAACAGCTTATCAGAGTAACATTTCATATCTTATTGTTATAGTAAAGAGTTCATATCAGTGATCTGACTCCAGTAAACTCCAGTAAACTTTCAATACATCAACTCTAATTACAAATGAATAAAGCACAATTTTATACATTTTAAAATAGCACAGGTTTTTGGTATTTTATTTATATTATATATATATATATATATATATATATATATATATATATATGCGCATAAATTATTAGAAAAATTTAAGGCCTATAACACAACAGCGGTGTTTAAAAAAAAAATAATAATCCACCCTGAACGACTTGACTATTAATCTTTATAATTAACATATGATCTTAAAATGCACTGAATCAAATGCAGTAGGTACTGAAGCGACGCAGTGTGCAGTAGGTACTGAGGAGAACGGAGTGTGCAGTAGGTACTGAAGCGACGCAGTGTGCAGTAGGTACTGAGGAGAACGCAGTGTGCAGTAGGTACTGAGGAGAACGGAGTGTGCAGTAGGTACT
>CM074987.1:812188-824207 GCA_037576825.1 Pangasius krempfi
CATCTCTCTGCTTCATTCCTGCTCATTTCCTGACCAGTGATCTGTTGTTAAGATCATTAAAAGATTAATATTTTGATTTTTTGGGCTTGGTCTGTTTTTTCCTCAGGAGTGTACGGTTGAAAATGTCTCAGTTCAGCACCAAGAGCTGTTTATAACTCACGACTCCAATTAGTTCACATTAGTTCACGTGCACGCTCCTACAGTAGCACACACAGTAGGACAGAGTGGTGTGATGATAGCAACAAGGAAGTTATTTTATTGTTATTTTATTTAAACCACAGCATTTACCAACGATTGCAACTTTCGATCGATTAATAAACGACATGCTTTTAAACCATTTATAACTCAGTTTAATGTTGTGGAATGTCTGAGACAAGTTAGCTCCTGTTATGACTTACGATATAGCCACGATAAACCGAAAACTTACTGACTGTTACAAAGCTAGTAATTAGGAGTTATTATTATTATTATTATTATTATTGGCTAGTGTGATTTTTCTGTGTTTAACTGCAAGGTGACGTTTTGCACGTATGTGCTAGCAGGAGAGCTATATGACACTTTGTACTGATCTTTATTTTGCTCGGTGTTTCCACATACCTGCATGTTTTCTGATTCTGAAAAGGTCATATGTCATCCGTCCATGTTAATTATTCCGCCTCGTGAAGGTTTCCATGTGAAGTGCAGCAGATGGTGGGATTCAGAATGAGCAGCTTTTTAATTGGTCAGAATTATATTATATACATGTTCAACAGTTTTTTTTCCTAATAGATGACCCTATGAAACAATGTACTGTATGGTGATGTGTATTAAAACATTTCTGCTATATCAGCATTTGAAATTAGCTGGGCTGTCTTCTGGAATGCACACACACACACACACACACACACACACACACACACACACACACACACACACACAGGAAGCAGGTCTGGTGTGGATGTGTTTTGCAGATGTTCTCTAAATCTCAGCGCAGGAATGGACAGGTACATTCCTCCTGAGGAAAACTGGACTTGTTTGTGTTCCATGCACACACAAGCATGTTCCATGAAGACTAAGAAAAAACTCCGCAGCATTCCAAATGGATGTTCCAGGACTCTATAAACTCCAGCACGTTTTTTTTTTTTAACGAGACCTCCTTACACAGCAGTGATCATTAAAACTGCAAGTATGGATGTGGAAGTTAAAAATGTAGCGGATGGTAGCCGAAGAGACGAGTATGCGCAGTTTTATCATTAGTCAGAGTGCGGAATTTGTAAATTAACATCCAAAATCAAAATCCATGCCAGAGAGAAATCACACGTGAAAAACTTGAAATGTTTCACTTTTTTTTATTAGTGACGTGCAGAAAACATACCACACTGAAAAGCAAAATCGTAACTGCATCGTTCTTATGTCGCTTTATTTCTTCAGGTTTTACGCCGCTGCCACTACATCTGAGATTCTCGTTAGTTCTCAAGAACGAGGGTTGAAAGTTTGTAGGATTTATATGGAATTATTATTATTATTAATAATGATATTATTATTATTAGAACCAGCACATGAACTGATTAGATTTTGGAATTGATCCAAAGAGGGTCAAGGTCACAGCAAGGTCAAATGTCTGATAGGACTAGGCTTGTTGGCGGCGGAGGCGTCCCTCTGGACGCCGTTAGTGTCAAGTTCTACTTGTTTAAGGATTTAATCCTGACTTTGCGTCCGAAGTGAATGTAATTCCCTTTTGAATTGCATTTCACTTCCATCACTGTGCTGCAGTTGTGTTACACTGAAATGCAATCACTGTCCAATCACAGCCCTAAGCTGTACTGGTTATAATTGGAGAAGGGGAGAAGGACCTGAAAGCATCACTTTCCATAATTTTTCACATTTTCCAAAGATTTAAAATTAATCAATTAACAAAGTTCAAATAAAAATGTATATTTTTAAAGAATTAAAAACTAAGAATCTATTCAACCTACGATATTTGACATTTTTTAAAGTTAAACTGTGCTTTTAAAGATGGCATCCCACTTCCAAATTCATCCCTTTTGGCTTTAATTGTGGGTTTTCAAACCACAATGACATCATGTTATTGAAACTGTTAAAGAATGTAATGATATCTGAAGCATATCATCATAGAGCCATGACATGGGCTAATGGTGTACGTGTGTGTGTGTGTGTGTGTGTGTGTGTGTGTGTGTGTGTGTTCTTCGTCCTTACTGCATCATTTTAATTACATCTACTAAAGCAGAAATGGATTGTTTGTCTCTGTCTTGTGTCACACTCCAGTTGTCGGGAACAGTTAACTCTTTATCCGAGTCATATGTGAAAATGCGCTTTACTCAAAACAATCCGCTGTAAAGGAGAACTGTAATGCCTTCAGAGGTTTTACGAGTTTGTTAAGTGGGTCTTTGACTGTAATCTCTCTTGTAAATGTGCCTCCCTCTAGCTCTTCTTTATTAAGACCAGAATTGTCTACATTTACCTAATAAATAACAGAAACTTTATTTCTTCTTCAAACTTCTTCTTCTTCTTCTTCTAATCTCTGAATAGTGCGAGCAGGAATGACTGAAATACTGCAGCTGATCATTGATATTGCGTTTAAATCCTGTTATAATAAAAACGTATAGCATCTGTTATTTCACATGACGTGAGATTAGGTTCAGGTTTTGATCTGAGATCTGAGAGACGGTGAAATGAAACGTGTCAATAATAACTGTAAATATAAATAGGCTAGCAGGGCTAAAGCCTACCTCTCTTTCAAAAATCAACCACATTGTCTTATTTGCTGTTAATAAATGGTTTGACTTTTGTTGAACGAACAATAGCGCCATCAGTGGACATAATAAAAAATACACAGAAGGAAAGGCTAGGGCTGATTTCTTTCTAGCCCCGACTATAGATTCATGCAGGTTATAGCTGAAATGCCACCTAGATTTCATGTCCATTGAAGCTAGTTTGTTTAATTTATTGATTATATAAACCCGATTCCCTGACGCGTACCGCACAGCAGGTCATTAGGAGTGATTGAGGATAGAAGAAATATAATAGTGGGTGTAATAAACATGAACAAGATGGATTATTTTCTCAATAGTTCCTTTTTCCTTCCTATTCAATATCATGACCAGTCGTCACTGATGTGGACGTCAGTGTGAGTGTGTGCTGTTATTGTACGTAATGTACAGTATGTGTGTGTCTTTGTGTAAACGTGTGTCTGTGTGTGTATCTCTGCAGATATAGATGAGTGTGAGGAAATGAACGGTGGCTGTCAGCAGAACTGTGTCAATACGCTCGGCTCGTACTACTGCGAGTGCGGCGAGGGTTTCCGCGTTCACGCAGATGCTCGCACATGCATAGGTACGTGACTTACACGCCTTATAGCCACACATACACTGCACTACATAGATATATATATATATATATATAGTAGATACAAAAACATATGAGACACAGATGTTCAAAGATGAATTATTCTTATGTGTTTGCCAATTATTTGTGTGTGTGTGTGTGTGTGTGTGTGTGTGTGTGTGTGTGTGTTCCAATGTAGCTGTGAACTCTTGTGCGGTAAAGAATGGAGGTTGTGAGCACAGGTGTCTGGACCTTGGAGATGAACAATACAAGTGTGAATGTCGTCCTCAGTACCGGCTCAAGAGTGATGGCAAACATTGCGAGTGTAAGCACACACACACACACACACACACACACACACACACATTCACACACACACACACACGAGTGCTGGTGCTGGTGTTGAAATAAAATCCTGTACATAATAAGTATATGGACCACTGGCCTAACAGAGGTGTGTGTGTGTGTGTGTGTGTGTGCAGTGAAGGACCCATGTTTAGAAGGTAATGGTGGATGCACTCAGTTGTGCAGCAATGATAACGGAATCCCAGAATGCAGCTGCAGACCGGGATACACACTCGCTACAGACCGCAAGAGATGTGACGGTAAAATACAAGCACAGAAAAACACGCCTGAAAGAATTCCTTTAAAAAAAAAATCCCAATGAAAATGTCACAGTTTAGAAGATTTAGTGTTTAAATGCATTCAGATAATAATGTGCCTGTAAGGGCACACAGCCACGGACAGAGCAGACAGTTACGCCATTATTCTCGCGTATTTAACCTTAATTTTTATTCCTTTCGTTTGTATTTAATCCTTCAAAGTACTCGTTACAAATGACTGTACACGATACATCAGTTGAATGGGTTCGGTTTAGCATCCAAACAAGTTTATCAGCATTGAAGCTGTTAAGAATCGTGCCAATTCATTACCTTCTATAATCTTCTCATGCTACACAATGGAGTTAGCGCTATAGGAAGATGCTTCAATGTGCAAAGACTTGTCTAAAATGAGGCACGATCATTTCCAGATAATTTCCAAAAGCATGCTGATAACTGGCTAAATAAAGTTAGCCTGTTTTCTTTGCTAATTCCTAGCATCGATTCCAGTAGCCTGAGACATATAATGCGACTCCAAAGCAGTTTATGAGCAGCGTGCTGAAGTGAACTATAATGAGTTTCTTTATAGTTCTATAAGCTAATAAAGTGTTTCTGACGGTCTGATGTTCTTCCTTGAATTTGTCTTCTATCCCCTCAGATGTGGATGAGTGTGTGTCCGGCCGGGACGGGTGTGCTCACGGCTGCATGAACACTCCGGGCTCCTTCAGGTGTGTGTGTAACCCTGGATTTGAGCTTGGAGTGGATGGGAAGCAATGCTATCGTGAGTAAATACACACACACACACACACACACACACACACACACACACAAACATATATATTGTTTCAGACATTGTTAGAAGCCCTGTTTGATTAGACTAGTGCTGAAACCTTGGTGAACCCTTTGCTCTTTGTGTGTGTGTGTGTGTGTGTGTGTGTGTGTGTGTGTGCACGCAGGTATTGAGATGGAGATAGTGAACGGCTGTGAGAAGGATAATGGAGGCTGCGAACACCAGTGTGAACACACCAACTTCGGCCCCGTCTGCACCTGTAACCGCGGCTATGAGCTCGCTGATGACCTCAGGATGTGTATAGGTGTACATCCACACACACACACACACACACACACACACACACATAATCATAATGACTGTTTTGTTCTCATCCCAAAACTCTTATTCACATTCATCATCTAATTCATCTGCTCATACTGAACATCTCACTCAGGTACTGTTTGACTTCATAGCATGTAATTATGGAAGGGTAATGATTTATAATCGCACTATCGGGTCTCACCTGGAAGAGGATGGGTTCCCTATTTCTTTGCCACGGTCACCTCTGCGATCTATTATTATATAAAGCTGTTATTAAAAGCACTATATATTTATATAGGCATTATTTATATAGGAAATGACACTGATGTCTAATTAATATATCATTCAGCACCTCAAAGTCATAAATGTATAAGGTTCAGGATTCAGACACTTATATAATATAATAATGAAAGAGGTTATTACATACATGATAACTCTGTGTGTGTGTGTGTGTGTGTGTGTGTGTGTGTGTGTTTTCCAGACACTGATGAGTGTGAAACTGAAGAGTCATGCTGTCAGCACATCTGTAAGAACTACCCAGGAGGGTACGAGTGTAGCTGCAAGCCCGGATACACACTCAGCTTAGACGGCTGCTCGTGTGACGGTGAGAATTAAACTTCTCTGCAACGTTCACTCTAAATCCTTTATCGCTGGTTCTTCATACTTGTGCCTCATATATGCCTAATTGTGCCTATAAGATTTATTTATTTATTTATTTGGATGAATGTATTGTGATTATTTTTAGAAAAAAAAAGCTTTAATGGCGGACATACAGTACCGTAAGCCTAATAATATACAGATTTTAAAAAGCGTGTTGTTATATAACAGAGAAAAACTGCTAATCAGCATTTATGGAAGGCGTCTCGAGTGTCAGTACTTTGTACCGGTCAGTAAGTTTTTAGCTTTCATAGTAACATGACAAGATTTTCCATCTTAGAGAGTAAAACAGAAGTTGGTAAAGGAACGACTGCAATATTTCGTTCAGTAATAAATTGAAAATCGCAACTTTTGGCAAATTGCTCTAGTTATTAGTGCAATAATCGTTATAGGAAAATAATCCAGTTTGGTGTGGTAATTAATCCCACCATACTGGTGGTCAACACAATACAGGTGAACACAGTCAGGTAACACAGCAGTGACAGGACAGAAACAAACGCATATGTTAAATATAAACAAAAGTGCACATAATGTTATAAAAACAAAGAATTAATTTGTGTTGGACATTGTTTTTTAGACGTTAACGAGTGTTCACTCGAGACATCAGGCTGTAATCACTACTGCATCAATATGCCAGGATCCTACGAGTGTTTCTGCAGGGAGGGCTTCCGCCTGGACCACAACCAACACACCTGTATTCGTGAGTACTGCGCTAAACACGCTACAAACACTGCATCCAGGAAGGGATGTAGGGAAGGATAGGGAAGGATACAAGGGAAGGATACAAGGGAAGGATACATGTACGCTCCAGGATACTTTGAAAAATTATAAATGAAAATTTTTTTATTTACTGTATATTGATATGAAATCAGGAGATCAACAGCAGTGACGATGAGGGTTCAGTGTCTTCTGCTTGCATTAAATGATGCGTATGAGTGTGTATCTGTGTGTGTGTGTGTGTGTGTGTGTGTGCAGCTCTATATGAGAGTGATCTTGAACCTGAAGAAGAGGATGAGTCCGAGGGCGAAGATGAAGAACTAGAAGTGCTCCGTCTTCCTGACCTGCTGTTCCGGCGACCCCCTCAGCTCCTGCAATACACCGCTGCACTGCACTCACCTTATGACACCGAAGACACACACACGTCCTACTCAGGACACACACGCAGCCGAGAGCAAAGAGGAGAACTCACCGTGATTAGCAAGATCAGTAAGAAAGGACCACACACACACACACACACACACACACACACACACACACACACACACTGAAATCACACCTGATGACATGGTGAACTAGAGCAACTTTATTTCATAACTTTGATTGCTGTTTATATTCATGTGTATTTCAATGTGTATCTTGCGTAAGTATTCACCCCCTTGAACTTTTTTCACATTTTGTTCTGTTAGAACCTGGAACTGAAATGAAATTCACCGGCATTATCTGTCATCTACACACAAAAGCCCATAATACTTACCCATAAGTGGAGGCAAAAATCAATACAGTTTGCAAAATTATGTACAAAAAACAAACTTAATTTGTGGTTGTGGTTGCATAAATATTCACCCTCATCAGTGTGAAACATTTAACTTAGTTCCGGTGTAACTGGTTACCCTCAGAAGTGGCACAATTAGGTGAATAGATTTGATGTGTGTGCAGTTAAAGTGTCACATGATCTCAACATAAATACGCCTCTTAGTAGTTTGTAAAAGAACTTACTTCAACAAATAGCAGCATGAAGACCATGAAGCTATCAGAACAAGTCCAGCACCAACTTCTAGTAAAGTATCAGTCAAGTATTGGTTATTAAAAAAAAAAAAATCCAGTGTATAAAACAGGTCGTTTTGGTTCTGAAATCTGATTGGCTGACCCGCATTCGAAGCCGCTGTAAATTCCTCGATATACGTAGAAATGTGACCGCATCTGTATTAATGTTATTAACCCACTACGGGTCATGCTTAACGACGTCCTTACTCCTGAGAAAATCACTGGAATGCATGTCCTCTCATGCCTTTTCGCTTTAATTAATAATGAGGAAGAAAATAATCCCAAATAAATCCATTTCAGTTCCATGTGGAAAAAATGTGGAATTATTCAAGAGGGGGGGTGAATACTTATGCCAAAACACTAAATATGACTGAACATTGCCTGGCAGGTGTTCTTGTATATAGCCTACACATTACTCTTTCTGTTTGTATATATATTCACGTGTGTGTGTGTGTGTGTGTGTGTGTGTGTGTGTGTGTCAGTGTGTATGGCAGGCTCATTTGGCGAAGACTGCAGTCTCAGCTGTGAGGACTGCGCTAACGGCGGTGTGTGTGGCGAGGAGAGGGATCGCTGTGTTTGTACGCCTGGCTGGACCGGCGTCACCTGCAACCAGAGTGAGTCCAGTAGGTCAGATCTCAGACCTGTGCTGATTAAAGGGTCAGAAAACGGTCAGAACGTCGGGTTTAGAAATCAGTCCTCTTGAACTTTTCCACATTTTCAGTGTTACAGCCTGGAACTGAAATGCCCTGCGTCTCAATCCACCTCCTTATACTGTGCACTAAACGTACATACTCTTTCTGTGAAGAAACTTTTTAGAGATGGAAAAGTTCATACTTTAGAGTGTGTAGTAAGAGTATGCGAGCACTGGGACACGCTAACTAACACGTCGTGTAACGTAAGAGACCGTTGTTGTTGCCTAGTTACGCACGCCGTCGTCAAACAACCTCCTCGTCGCATTTCAGCGTTTCTTCAATCATTATTCCTGATATAATTTATACCGTAGCATTTAATTTACTATTCCCTTGATTTATGTTTCCACATTTCATTTACGCCGCTCTAAAATGCGTCCTTGAATCCGGCGAAGCAAACCGTCACAAAACTCCTCCTCCTACCTCGTGCAAGGAATTGTGGGTAATATTAGCTGGAAAAGTGTCCACGGATCCACACTTCGAAGATCTCCCGGAAACAGTCGACCATCCGGGAACCTCTGGGATCCTCGTTTCAGCATCCTACAGTTTGCACTAATTCTAATCTCGGATACTATTTAGGACGGATAGAAGAAGCAATGGATTTAATATTTGTGATTATATATGAAATGGAACAATGGACTTATTATATCAAAGCTCTTATTGTGTCAACGTTTTAGCTAGCTAATGAAGAAGTACATAACATTAGCTCACTTTATTGCTCTATTTTGCCCCCTAGTGGAATAACAAAGATTAACTCTTTTTTAAATAAGATTTTTTTTCATTCAATTATGGTCTGGTCCACAAGATGATTTTAATTTAGAACCCAAATTCTAAATTGCTTCACCGGGCCAGTTTAGAACTTTTATCGGGCCACGTTTGGCGCCGCTGGTTTAGGCTTTCCAAAAGAAAAAAAATCTGCTCATGATGGAAAACTTGGATTGGTTTCCCAGGAGGTAACCTTCATTAAAATCCAGATTCAAAATCACAATCAGACTAAAGGGAAAACCAGGAAGAAAAAAAATCAGAGGAACATCATTGAAAAAAGACTGGATATCCAACTGGAGAAGTTCTCAGGCTGAAGCAGGAACCGAGCCAGGAACGAAGCAGCAGATGACTGAAATCTGTCTTTCAGCTTAAGCTCTCGCTTGACTGTAAGCTTTCTCACTATTAACTTTTATAATGATGAGTCAAACTAAGTGCTTTAAACTGTTCGACTACCTTAAGGCTCCTTTCAGTAGGTATGGAAACTGGCCACTCCTTCCCTCTCCCTGTGAGCCTCACGCTCTGTTTCTCACGGATTTGCTCAAGACCTGCTTGATGAACACTGAATTTTCACCAGTACCGATTGTGTGATGCTGTATCTTAGAAGGTATTTTGTATATAAATAATTGTAATTGTTAAGAAATCAATACCTAACTGTACTAAGTATACCAGTGGAAACAAGCTAGAGGCAGAAATGTAAACTGTAGAAACGTTCAAACACATCTGCTAACAGTATTTGTCTTAAAATGTAGGTGGAGCGCTAAATATAGCATGAAGGAAACAGACAGATTAATATTTCAGTGTCTCTCAATCGTGTTGTCTCTTTCCAACAGAATACACAAAAGCGAGTAGGTGGTTTATAGGTAACTACCCAAGTTAGCCAGTTAATATTAGTCCTCGATGTTAGCCAACTATGCTACCTAACTAACCAACCTTCTGTTTCAGACTGTGTTTAAAGATCAGCAATGATCCCTGTTGGTCTTCACAAATCTTCCAGTAAAATCATACAGGATTTATGGTTTACAACTTTTGTGTTTTTATTCCACAACAATTTACCGTCATACTTTTTAACCTGTGTATAGTTACCTGTAATGTTATGGGACATCTGTGAAACATGTTAGATCCCGTTGTCACTTTAATTATAGCAGCTGCGAACAGTTTTTCCCTCACCAGCCTCCTCTCTCTCTCTCTCTCTCTCTCTCTCTCTCTCTCTCTCTCGTTCTTGAAGCTAATAAGAAGGAAAAAACAGAGTTTGTCGCATAGAGAAACTGGAACGTATCTCCTTACGTGAAGCTTCAGCAGAGCAGACGTTCTTATGTAAATAAATAACATTTTTTTAAAAAATCCATTGATTATCAGAGTATATTAGAACGAACAGTGTTAACATACGTTTCAGTGATTTTATTAACACTTTCTGACCAATCAGATTTGAGAATTGACTGACCCTGTGGTGTAATGGCTGCTATTAATAAATCATTTCTTGTTAGTGGGTTTGTTGCTCAGTGGTTCTTCTGAATATTATTACTGATGCGTAAGAACGCATTTCCTTCCTGCAGTGTGCTGCATGTGGACTGCCTCTAACACACACACACACACACACACACACACACACACACACACACACACACACTCTGAGCTATGGGCCGATCGTATTTCTCTCTGCGGTACCTGTGGCGCGTTCATGCATTAGCGGTTCCTTCGCTAATTCATTTTGAAGTGCAGAGTCTGGAATGTGGGTTACTCGGTTCATGAAATCCAGATGGGGTTCTATTGCTGAGACACATAACCAGTTTGGGTTGAACACACACACACACACACACACACACACACACACACACACACACACACACACACACACACACACACATATACGGTGTTTAAAATATAGCACTTTAAAACATACAATTCATATAACTTCTTCATCAAGCTTTTTAAATGTTTTAAACATTGTATTATATTCAAGAATAAATCAAGATAAATCAGATTTTCTTTTTCTTTCGATACTTTCACCAATGTTTGCTCAGAAAACATGTTTTTTTGTGTTTTAAATTGTGTAAATTTCAACAATCTCAACATTTTAAGGCAATAAAGTTAAACCAGCAAATTCTTTTTTAATGTGAAAAACGATATTCATAGGCTGATTGCGAAGAAGTCTGAGGTTACTACAATATTTAAATGTAGTCTCTCTCTCTCTCTCTCTCTCTCTCTCTCTCTCTCTCTCTCTCTCAGCGTGTATGGAGGGGATGTATGGTGTGGGCTGTAACAGTGTGTGTGCATGTCAGAACGGTGGACGCTGTGATCCAGTAAGCGGGAAGTGTCTCTGCCCTCCTGGAGTCCAAGGCCTGCACTGTGAAGATGGTACACACACACACACACACACACACACACACACACACACACACACACACACCCTTCACTGCCCCCACTTCCTCATTCTACCTCTTCTCTCTCTTACTTTATCTGCTTTCCAGCTGTCAATCACATCTGATGACATGAAATATGACAAACACACAAAATTCAAAACCATCCACAATTCTTTAAAACTGCTGAGTCGGCATCATCTTCGCTTTTATAGCTTTTTGTTCTAGAAGTAAGTGTTTTTTGCTCTGAGGACTTGTGTGTGCTGTCCCCAGGATGTCCTCAGGGCTTTTTCGGGACGTTCTGTCGCAGAAGATGTAACTGCCCCAATAATGGACGCTGTCACCGCGTGTATGGAGGCTGTTTCTGTGCAGCTGGACTATATGGGAAATTCTGCCATCTGTGTAAGTGTCCTTTTTTACACACATCTGACAAACTGACGTAGATATTCACTGTCATTTTAAATGCTGCAGAATAAAACAAAGAAATGTAAACTTCGATTTCATCTACGACTAGTGCAGAGGAACAAGTTCACTAAAGTGACAATTTCTGCTTAGTTCTTATTACGTTCTTATTATTTTGTCTAGATCTTAAATATATTAACTCGATTTTGTGAAGAAGAAGTTCTAAGGAATTACTGTGGCTGAGGACAGGATAGGAAGCCATTAGAGGAAGTAAGATGGAGGTATAGAGAACAGGTACAGTAAGTAAGATGGAGGTATAGAGAACAGGTACAGTAAGTAAGATGGAGGTACAGTAAGTAAGATGGAGGT
>CM074987.1:845901-866255 GCA_037576825.1 Pangasius krempfi
GCCGCTCTCACCACTGTCTCTAAACCGTACAGCATGGCCGCTCTCTCCACTGTCTCTAAACCGTACAGCATGGCCGCCCTCTCCACTGTCTCCTACACCTTCCCCTTGACTCTCGCTGATATTTTTCTATCACACAGAACTCCAGACACCTTTCTCCACCCATTCCAACCTGCCTGCACTCGCTTCCTCACCTCTTTCTCACACTCTCCATTACTCTGGACTGTTGACCCCAAGCACTTAAACTCCTGTACCTTCTTCAGCTCTTCACTCTGTAATCTCACTGAAATTTGCTTGACACAATAATGTGATGTAGATACGCACTGCGCACGAACTGCTTTTCACATGACACTAGCGCTATACAACTCTGCATTTCAAAACATTTACAGTAAAATCTATACGTTTTTTTTTACTGTTCCAGAACAGACTATAAATAGATAATTGCAGTGTGTTACATGAGTTTCATTCCTCATACAACATAAGCAATTTGCCTAAGCATCATATTTAACCGTTTATATGTTGTTAAGTTTTGTAGTATGTTGTAAAGTTGCAAAGTTATGCCATATGATGTAAAGTTTTATAGTATGTTCCATAGTTGTTACGTTTTGTAGTATGATGTAAAGTTGTGTAGTATGTTGTTAAATTTTGTAGTATGATGTAAAGTTGTGTAGTATGTTGTTAAGTTTTGTAGTATGATGTAAAGTTGTGTATGGTCGTAGGATCTCATGACAAAAGCTCATTATTTTTCATTATTGAAGAATTATATTGCATTTTTAAAATATTTAATTTATTTAAAAAAAGCCAGGTATCATACTGTCATACTGCACTGATATAACATGTTATGAACATTACTTATAATGAAACGTGAACAATCCATACAGCATAACAAAAATAGCTTTAAAGTGTAATCCATTTTTATAATTAATTAGTTCTGTACAATTCAGCCCAGTTTTGTTTGTATAGCGCATTTAACAACGTCACAAAGCAGGTTTACAGAAATATATCAATTCCGGATATAATTTATAAATTCATCCCTAATGAGGAAGCCAGAGGTGTCGGTGGTGAGGAAAAACTCCTCCTGAGACGATGTGAGGAAGGAACCTTGAGAGGAACCAGACTCAAAAGGGAACCCATCCTCATCTGGGTGACGCTGGATAGTGCGATTATAAATAAACCCCTTCTATTATTGTGTATTATAGAGTCAACAAGTGCTAATTGTGTTCAGAGAATATATGAGCTTATGAGTTATAAAAAATATGATGCTTTATGAATATCTTGTAACATGATATTAATGTATTCATAGTTCTTTATAAATGAACTATAAATACCACTTCTTCTCTCACTTTCCCTTTCTCTTTCTCTCTCTCTCTCTCTCTCTCTCTCTCTCTCAGAGTGTGTGAGCGGGTCGTTTGGTCCTCAGTGTTCTCTACAGTGTCACTGCGCTCATGGAGGGCAGTGTGACCAGCGAAACGGACGCTGTGTGTGTTCATTCCCCTGGCTTGGACCAACTTGTCAGGATGGTAAGGGTCTGTGTGTGTGTGTGTGTGTGTGTGTATCTATTTTTTAACCATAATTGCAGTTTTTATTAATAGAAAAAGTTAGATTTTTTAAGTTAGGTTAAGTTTAGGTGTGCCAGTGGAAGTTCCTCACAAGGGTAGTGAAACAAATGCGTGTGGAAAATACATCAGAAATATCATTTGGCAAATGGATAATGATTCACTATACGTACATAAAAGGATATACAGATTTCTGTACCAATAGAACCGTATATTAAAAAGCCAATAAAAATAAGGTTTCAATGAGACTTTTATTAAACACAAAAGCTGTACTGTGAGTAGAAATGAAGTGAGTCTGTGTCGTAAAAAGTCCTGATGTAAGACCTGTAATATTTTTAAAGGTGTCTAATTACCTTGTTTATTGTGATATCAGCGACTGGGAGAGGTAGAGACGTGTTTCCACACCTTTTTCCATCCACCACCTAATATTCCTACCATTCTATATTACTGTCCATCACTTGGTGCGGAAAGCTGAAACTGCTCCAAGAATGTGTGTGTGTCTGTGTGTGTGTGTGTGTGTGTGTGTGTGTGAGGAAGAGAACTATGATAGGCCTATAGGATGTTGAGACTCTTCTGTCTTTCTCCATTTTGGTCAGTCTTCCCTGACAGTTATGTTAAGTGAACCACAGCGGGGCGCAACGTGTGTGTGTGTGTGTGTGTGTGTGTGTGTGTGTGTGTGTGTTTGTTCCCCCCACTTTACACACCCCATAGTCCCCCTGAAACCTTCCACATTTGCTTCTCATTTTTAAGGTCACATGCCTTTTTCTCTTTGCTGCTACTTTCTTGTCTTTCCTCCTTCTCCTCCTGCTTTTCTTTTTGGCTTTTTGAATCTTTTTCCTCTCCTCACTTTTTTCTTCTCTCACTTGCTCTCTTTAATAAAAGGTAAGTAAAAACCTTTAGTAAAAAGGTGCTTTGTTCTAACATAGCATAAGGCAAATTCTCCATTCACTGTTAACCAAATGTCTATCCACCATAACTGTATAGTAGTGTGTGTGTGTGTGTGTGTGTGTGTGTGTGTGTGTGTGATAGGCAAGAATTTTACCTTGTGTCCCTGTACCAAGAAAAGACCCGAGAACTTACTTATAATGGAGCGGGGTGGTGAGGATTACCTGTATAACTTCTTGTGCATGCCGAGACCTTCAGCAAATTCACAAAATGATCTTATGACATAGAATTATTTGATATAAATACAATTATATACACAAGTTATTTGTGTAACAGCTTATGACTATGGTCAGAGCTCCTATCAGCTCCTGTCATCTCCTTGTATCTCTTCAGGCTGCAGTGCGTATATTTGCACTTTTTGGAGCCAGTTGGAACTGTCCAGCTACTAGGTTGAGTTGTGTTCCCATGTTCCCATGTTCCCTTGCTAGCCTTGTTCTTTCTATCCATCACTCCTGAACTGTCTGCAAGCTACAAACGATTCTGTTGTACTTTATGCCTTCAACATTTTTCCACATTGCCCATCATCATTGCCCATCACATCCGAGGGGCTGTGAATATGAGCAACTAGTGTAGCTGAGTGCACCATACCATGTTCTCCACCACTGAGCTTGGGAAGTTAGCTGGACTACAGTGAATACAGTGACCTCAGTTGTGACAGAAGATTTCACTGTGCTGCAGTGTAAAGACTATATAGACAGCGATAAAGGAGGTTTTGGACTGCTTGCTATACTGTGGCCGGGCTGCATGGTGTGTACCTTATCTAAGCAGGCTTCCTGTCATTGAAACGTGAACCCGTTGGTTCACCAGACAAAGCCTTAACGTTCAGATGCATAAACAGGCATTGTCCTACTTGCATGGATTGATTGCTACAATCTGCCACTATCAACCCCTCAGTGACAAAGGTGATCGAAATCTTTCTCCTGGCAGGGGGATACCTAGGCCAGGATGCAGGGGTGATGTCTTCCAATCTGTGTTGTGGATAATGGCAAGTGTAATTGGCACAGCCTGTGCTGCTGAACACATGTACATTAACCCCACGAAACCTACCATATGTGACATGGTAAGTAGTTGGGCCTGCAGCTAAAGATGCCCTGGAGTAATGAGTACGGTGCTCCAAAACTAAAGAGTTCCATGAAGTCTACTCATGAAAGACAGAGACTGCCATTAGCCACCAACCACTTCGGGGCTCAGGGCCTTGTCAATTTCAGACCCCATCAAGTTTGACGCTCTGTTCAAAGAAGTTTGTTCCTTCTTGGACAGAGGCATGATCAAAAGTGTAGATCAAATGGCACATGAATTTTTTGAGGTTTACCTTCCAACATCCTACCCTTCAGCATCTCTCTAGCACCCCAGGTTTTTTCGTGACACATGCAGGCAATCCTGTCACCTCTGATGGCCAGAGAATACTGCTGTATTTGGATGACTGGCTTGTATGTGCTGCACCTAGGAGCAGACATTAGCACGCTTACCAATCAAATTGAGGCAGGTCGCTATGTGCGAAAGTATTTCCTTTGGAATTAAGGAAATGTTCAGAAGTGGGTTATCAGCCTGTAATAATCAAAAAGCATAGACAGAGATGCATTCTCACCACGGGTTGACTGGCACAAGCCTTAACTTGCTGAAAGTATGAGGCTTTTCTCATGAAAGGTGACACTTGAAAGCACTGCCGCATCAGATAGAGAGAGTCACCATGGATGCCTCCCTCACAGGCTGAGGGTAAGTGTACTGGCACAGGAGGTGTGTGGAGCCCCAGTGAGGGAGTAGAACACATCAGCCAGCTGACTCAAAATGTTCTTACCAGTTTTGAGACACTGCCACATTGAGACGGTCAGAGACTATAATCACCAGGGAGGCATGAGGCCAGAAAACTCATGAAACTCATAAACTCATGAAAACTCCTCATGTCAGCCCATCTGTGGTTAGCCTCCGAGACCAATTCATTTGTCAGGGTGGTAAAATGTTGATGTTGTCAAGACAGCACACATATCCAAGATAATGGTGTCTGCACCTAGAAGTGGTGCCCCAAATTGACTCACTTTGCAGCTCAACAGTCTGCTAGGTCCAGACGCACTGGCTCATGACTGGCCCTAATGTCTAATGTACTCATTTTCACCAATGCAGATGATTCTGTTCATTGTACAGAATTCAGCCATCAAACCATAGAGTCCTGCTTGTAGCCTTGGAGTGGCTCATTGAGCCCTTGGTTTCCAGTGCTGCTCTTATTTGTGCCTTGGCAGCTTCCTTCCTGAATGGATTTGTTGTCCCAAGGTACTATACTGCTACAGGTACAGCTGGACTGCAGAAAGTACCCATTTATTTTGAAGGCATTTGTGGTGGCCATTGCACTGCGTCACAGCACTGTTGGTGGTGTCTTCTTGGGGGATCATAAATTTGTCACAACCTCTGAAGGCAACAAGGCACCTTTTTCTGCTACCCTGCTGCAAGAGCCAAGTGTGGGATCATATCCATGTACTGGTATCCCTTAAGATCCCTCTATGACCCCATGCAGGATCCTGAACTGACCCTTTCTGCTAGCGATCCCTTCAACAAAAAGAGTGGGAGAACTATGAGCATGAGCCATGAGCATTCCTTGCTATACTCAAAAACCACCTACAGTACTATTTATACTGGAAAGTGTCGAATTTCAATAGTCTAAACAGTATATTTGTAATAGAGGAAGGGTCCCTGTCCTCACAGAGACTGGCCCACTGGGTGGTGCATGTCATTACCGATGCCTGAAGGCAGGCTGGTCACCCGGCCACTGCCATAAGATGCAGGATGTCTCATCCTCATGGGCATTACCTAGAGGCATGTCTTTCCAGGAAGTCTGTGCTGTGGGCATCTGGGCATCACTGTGTCTCTTGCCTAGGTTCTACAACAGTTAACATTGCCCCTCCCAGTGCCGTGACTGCAGAGGTTGTCTCCGAACCACTTCCCACTCAGTCCTAAGGTGAGTCGGTTCCTCATGACATAGGTTATCCAAGTATTTCTCACCACTTGCTAGTTAAATAACCTCCAGGGCTCCCGGTCATTCAGAACCAGTTATATGTATATTTCAAATAAACAGTTAGTGACTCCACAAAAAACTGCCCTTAGACTTCTATTTCAAGGATTTCAAGTCAGTGTTTTCCATTCAAATCTTTTTGTTTAATGCAGGAATTGTCCTGTCTTGAAATTCTAGCGTAATCGCACATATGGTAGAGGTGCAGCAGATACTAATAAAAATAATGCTGGAATATTCCTTTAATACACCCTCAAGTCTCTGATTACAGTAAGTGCAAATACAACTGAGCTAGCTGTCACTCATTTAATCCCACTCTCAATCGCCTCACTGTCTGTTTGCTCTGTCCTAATTTCCATTAAGTCATGGTTTCTCACTTTATTAGTCGCTACCACCAACGTACTGTTTATGTCTTATGACAGATTTTAATACAGGTATTCTCTCTCTCTCTCTTTTTCTCTCAGAGTTTAGCTTGGCTGTCTCTCTCCCACCAAAGAGACGGAGAGGCCTGTAACACAACGCTCTTCTCCGGCTGCCGGAAACACACACACACACACACACACACACACACACACACACACACACACACACACACACACTCACAGGCACACAGACTGCGAGCTTTTTATGTGTGACAAGTTCTTTTGAAATTTTTTTGTGTTTAACCCCACACACACACACACACACACACACACAGACAGACACACATATACATACTCAGTGCACATTAATGGTCACTTTAGACTTTCTGTACGTGTGTGTGTGTGTGTGTGTGTGTGTCTTCTGTGGTGTATGACTCTGCAACCACTCAGTTCATCAGTTGTGTGTATGAATGTGAAACTGAGTCTGATTTAGCCATACACTAAGTTCTGACCAAGAATATAATGTATGTGCATTTTATATAAGCACACGTGTGTGGAAGTGTGTGTGCATAAATTCTTAGGGATCCTAACGCGCAACAGCCAGTAAAAGCCACAAGATCTATGCAATTTTACATTTTACAAACCACACAAATGCAACCTCAGCCTTTCATTTCACTACATCCAAACACGATGTAACGCGAAACAAATGCAATATGCGCAACAAATGTTCTCCGAGATACGAACAATGTAAATACCTGTTTAAAGAAACACCACTGGTTCTTTTACATTGTTCCTCTACAATTGTTCCTCTAACTAAAAGGCACAAAAGACGTATCCTTGAGAGCACCACCACAGTGACGAACATTTATCCCGTAAAAAAAATCCTTCTAGAACGTATTAACAAAGTTGTAAATTATACTAAAAGTAATGAGTCTAAATTAAGCAGGACTGTATACTCTTGAGCGCAAGCCTGAGTGCACTTCCCAGAAATTGATTTTATCCGTGTTTAATTAGTTATCAGAATAAATGCACATTTGGCCAGTTTTATATCTCAAACAATAAAGCAAACGAAGTGCTAGCAGACTTTCCTGATAAACATTTTCAGATAAACAAATAAAAACAATTCTTTGTTGTGGAAGAGTGTGTGGAAGAGTGTGTGGGAGAGCAATTATTGTTTTTCTTATCATGCACAGCAAAAACGTATTTGATTCTTTTTAGAAAACGTGTGCGCGCTTGTGTGTGTGAGTGAAGATAAAGTAGCAGTATTGTGTATCAGAAATGTGTATTTTGGTTTAAAATGATGATTGTGGCTGAGTCCAGTTGAGCAGCAGTGAATGGGTTTCAGGCTCTTTATGTATTTCCTGTGATGTGATTCCAGTGACAAGCGCGACTGATATCCAGTTACTCGACACGTTGTCCGAGTGACTGTGTGTATATTGTTAAAAGTGAGCTGTCCGGTTCAGTCCGATAGCTGTACACGAAGCCTCCGATGATCAGTGATCCACCAGCGCTTACACGCCAAACAGCTCTAATCCGTAAGCCTGCAAATGGCCTATCCTCGTACCGTACTTTCAACAAAAGAGTGTAAAAAATGAGATGTGAAAGACGGACGTACTTTGTCTCCTCTAATACTTGTGTTTACTTTTATTTATCTCAGGCAGTCATGAAATGCAAATACTGTCTCGTTGATCAAACCTCTCAGTGAATAAAATGGTGCTACAATGAAGAATTGTTATGAGGTTTGAATTAAATACTGTTTTTTTCCCTCCCTTTAAGACAGTGTATGTCCGTTCTTGAGCTGATTTATTCACATTAAGTCCTTTTCCTACAAAATTCTTGATATGCAGTGCAGTCTATGAGTAATTAGACTGAGATTAGACTGAGACACTATTGGTGTTTTGGTGCTTCTATGTATCTCAGATGGTCATCAGAACATTTGAATGGCATTTGAAATGAAAGATTTATTATGGTGTTAATGTGATGAATGTCAAGTGCCTATGTGATGGTGTTTACATCGATATAGGATGTCACATATACTGTAGAAATGATGGTAATTTTATTTTATGTTAACAATTGTTTTTTTTTTTACTCCTTGGCAAATTTCATGCCTGAATGACTTAGAAACTTCCTTGTATCTGTTCCTATATGTATTCATTCAGTGCATCAGTGGTTCTCATTGGGAGGTCTGGGGATCCATAACTAGGTGGTCCATGATGTTTTAATTTGGTTACAGTGGTGGAATTCAAAACCCACCATTATGAAAGCTATAATATTCAGGTAGCAAATTGATGTTTGGTCAGCGTTCGTCAGTCTCAGCCATTCCACTGGGCTAAACCTGGGTGCCAACACTGGTCCAATGTAATGGCTATTGGACCAAAGTTGGGCCATCTTGGCTGATACAATTTCAGCCACCTTTAAATCCACCTTCCCAGTGTAAAGCCATCCTCCATTTCACTGTGGGTTCCAACATTGGCTCAACATAATTTATTCCATTGGGCCAAAGCGACGCTGGGCCAGTGTTGGCCAACATAACCACCCATGATAGATGTTGTGGCAACATTATTTTCACTATTTAGTTTTTAATTTGTTTGCCTGGTCACTTGAATTGAATGGATTTATTCCGAACCTCAGTAACTCAAAAGCAAGTAAGCCTATAAACAATAGCTCCAATAAATATACAAAAATATTATTGTATACATATAAGTAATGAACCTAACATTGGAAAAGTTGAATTGTAAAATAAATCTGTACTGAGGGCATCTGCTGTATTTATTTTACAGTTAAAGAGGTCTGTCACAAGATGCAAATGCAGGTGAGCAGTTTAAAGAGAAAAAAGGCAAACAATCCAAAAACACTGGGCAAAAACGTAATCGGAAGCAGGCAGACGTCAGCAAACAGGACACACTACATCAGGCAAAAACCCAGGAAACAGGGAACAGAACCAGGATCGAACCAGGAATAATAAACACAGTGCTGTACAAGGCTTGATAACGGCAGAGCATATGAGTGAGTGTCTCTCTATATATAGTGTGGCTGTGATTGCGTGTGAATTGGGAACAGGTGTGTGTGTGTGTGTGTGTGTGTGTGTGTGTTCTGGGAAGTGGAGTCCAGTGCGGCCATGTTTGTAGGCTGTGGTGACTGTTGGGAGTTGGAGTTCGTGACCTTGGCTGACCTGACAGGGTCCATGGCTACGAAAAGGTTTAAACCCCTGGTTGATGTGACTGTACAATAAAATGACATTTTTAAAACAAACTGATACTAAAACAACTGAGATTATCTGTTTTGACGCACCTATGGCTTTTAAAATCATTTGTTTTGTTTTTAATCTATTTTGCACTTTTTAAAATATATTTTACTGGTTAAACTTGGACTTAGTTACTCTCACAAGAGTCCGAGAACCTTTTGACTTTAACTTATTTTATTGACGCATTAGTTAAATGAATATTGTAACTTTTACATCAGGAACTACGCACTTTAGCACATAGGTTAAAACGTGAGAAGTTTAAATTGATTAACAATTAATTTTATTTATATTGCGCTATTGTCACAAAGCAACTTTACAGAAATCTGGATGTAGATTAAGATCCCTAACAAACAAGCCAGAGGTGCCAGTGGCAAAGAAAAACTCCCTGAGAAGACATGAAGGAAGAAACCATGAGATGGAAACAGAACTCATCCTCTTCTGGGTGACACCAGATAGTGGGATTATAAATCATTACTCTTCTACAACTGTATACTATCAAGTCAAACACTGAAAAGTATGTTTACAGGATGCTCAGTATGAATAGATTGTGAATCAGGGTCCTGGGATGAGCACAGGACAGTCTCTATGATTACAGCAGCAGTTCTTAGGTTGAGGTTATCTACTGAAGGAAGTTTCACAGTTGCTCTTTGTTGACTTTGTTTCTGTGTTTCCCATCAACATACTTCTCACAAGCCTATGATTTCACACTCAAGATTAAAGTTTTATCTGATTTTTTTTATCTGATTTTTTAAAGTTTTATCTCATATCTGGATGTGGAGTTGGATTGATGTAAAAGTCGCAGGAATTCAAGTCCTGTCCAGACTGAGATCATACCGCTGCTTATTAGATATGTATCAGATTCCAGTTCTACTAATGAAAGGGGCACAAATCGGATTGAAACGGTACGACTCACACTTCCAGGAACGTTCCAAACGTTTATATATATATATATATATATGTATATACGTAATGTATAATGTATATATATGTATATACATTTTCACCAAACCATTATAGGATTCATAGGCTGCGTGTGTGTGTGTGTGTGTGTGTGTGTGTGTGTGTGTGTGTGTGTGTGTGTGTGTGTGATTGAGTATAGGGCAATGCTAAGGCCAGAGAGTGGGATGAAACAGAGGAGGTCACCTGCCTATACCTGTCATCCACTGACTCACCTGAGTGGAACAGCCTCTTTGTGTGTGTGTGTGTGTGTGTGTGTGTGTGTGTGTGTGTGTGTGCTATGATCCTAGACCTGTCCCTGAAGCATTTCTCAAGTGCAGCGGACCCAGACTGATGGATGAGGGGCTTCTCTGACCGGCCCCGCGTTGTGACAGACGACAGATGTTCTCCAATAATGTTTATCGGGCTAAAGCCTTCGGCCAGGGACGACACACACCTGTTTCTTGATGAGAAGGGGCCTCAAGACCATCCACACACACACACGCACACACACACACACACACACACACACCTGACACCAGTCAAACAGGCCTCCTAGGGCCATCCATCCAGCAAACACTGGGTGGCCACAGCGCTACACACCGTGACTTTAATCTGCCCAACATGACACACACACGTACACACACTCCCTTGGCACAAGCGTCCGTCAAACTGTGTCCCAGAAATAAATAGCTAATTCCGGCTCTTGTAAATGTATTCAAAGCCATGAAAGCTTCCCTTGCTGCACAAACTCTAACACGAAACAGCTTCCATGATGGATTTCTTTTTACTGTCCTGACCACGTGCTGCCAGTCAGCAACCACCGACAGCCATAAAATGTATATTTAACCGTTAAGTTAGTCCTGCTGCTGGTTTCAGAGACGTGTGCTGCTTTCAAAAAAGGCTCGTTTGAGTGTCTGCTAAGGACTGGAAGCACTGGCACGACTCCGAAGGCTTTCATTTAACCCAAAATGTCATTTCTTTTATATTAAAGAATTTACACCAGGACTCATGAATGAAAAAAAAACAAAACAAAAAACAAAACAGTTCACACTCTGAGCAGAAATGATATTGAACATTTCTGTATTTTAGCATTCCAACCCCAACAAAACATAGGCTGTTCATAGACCTAATATTATAAGTAGTAGGTTTGGAAAGCTGCTAGACCTGACAGCTGTGTTTGTGTTGGTATGAAACCCCTCTTCCACAGGTTTTCTGAAGAGTTTCAGAGCTGCCTTTAATCCTTTAATCGGACTGAAAAACCTGGCGTTGCAACGATACAGCGCTATAACGAGCACAAAGCATGTGCACTAGGCACTTTTTATAAATTCTATATATTCTATATATTATGGAATTTTACTGTTTATGCTCCATGTAGCAATGAAATAGCTAACAAATGTCCTTGATTAAAAACGCAGAAATATGCTAGGTGGCTAAACACCCTTTTCCTAGTCTGGATTAGCTAGCTAAGGCGTTTTACACAGTAGAATTTCAGCAGTGTTTTAAGATTATTACCTTTCATGCTGTACGAGATGATCTCCATGTCAGATTATACGATGAAGGTCCTCTAGTCTAACGATAGACCTGTGATTAAAGAAAATTACCACACAGGCATGCTTATGACGTCAATCAACATGATCTGGGATCGTTCAGAAACGTTTTATGTAATAATAAGTATATATTTTCTGTCCATTAGCATGCTGGGTAGCTTTGCAACTTACTGTACAAGAAGCCAGACATGTAGACTTGTAACTTTATATTAATTAATGTGCACAACCCAGTAGTTTAAATGAACACAAACATTTCCTTTTGGGTTTAGAGTTTTGCATAATCCCGCGTCGTTGCATAATTATTGGTGGCTTTTAGCTGAGTGTCGTAGCACTAACACTAAATGGCACTAAATCGTCCTTCTTAAACCTGGTTTAATTTAAACGAGTGCAATGCAAGAACTAACAGGCTTGGTTATCTGTCTAATGCATACTTGAGGTTTATAACTTAATGAGAAAACATGTATTGAACATTTAATTTACTTTTCTTCATTAATGATCTGTAATATTTTAGCCTTATACTGCTCTTGTAAGTATATACAGTATATATAGTCAATGTAGTTAATGAATAATTCAAAGTAGTTATGAGTAACACGTTTTACAGTGTATACGTCAGTGTTAAGTTGCGTGTTTGTGGTTAATTTGTATTTTTATTTTTTTAAAGTCACCAATGGCAGTGTAGCAAGACATTCAGATTATTGAGTAATATTCAGGTGTGGGAAAAAGTACTGAGAAATTATACTTATAGGTGAAAGTATACGTAAATAATGTGTCAGACTCAGTTAAAAGTGGACATATCCAATCATAATGTTGCTAACGGCAGATGAACTCACACTGAAGAGTTGGGTTTGATAGGACGCTATAAACTGAAACGTGAATAAAAATGCAAATCAAACACGTGAGCCCATTCAGTTTATGTGTAGCATACAGTTATTGGTAGGACGAGAGAAGAAGAGATTCGTAACAAAAATCTAGGGAATAAAAAGTAAGTTTGTTTATCTGGGAAATTAAATTTTAATAGCACACAAGTAAAGTGTAAATAATAATTACGTATTGTAAGTCATAAAGTACAGATTCTCAAAATTCGATCATAGGAAAGTAAGCAGAGCTCAGGGAAGCCTGGAGTTCAGAAAAAAGTTCAGAAGTACTGAAACACAGCTCATTTAAACCACTGGAAGCCACAACAGTTTGCAGCTTAGAATGATCTCAAGAAGGATGGAAAGTTCCACATGAAATGATCCATCAAAGGTCCGAAATATTCATTCCAACATGCTGTAAATGCAGCATTAGCCATGATAAGCAGCTCTGCGTTAAATACGATAGGATAATGCTAAAGGACTGAGCTTCACAAGCACATAGTGACGGAAATACAACACAAATCCCAGGTGATTTCCAAGGGAAATTCTGTGCTATATCTATATCTATATATCTCACAGATAGCATATAATGCACATAATAAGGCATGCGTGGAGCAATCTGTTCTGTGCTTCACCCTGCATGAAGTGTTCGCAGAGCGTCACTATCTCATGATGTCGTCATTAAGCGACGGAGAATTAGAGTAGCCATGTCCCCTGCTTCCTTTCCCGCATGTTTACTCGCTCTCAGAAGACCTCTGAACTGGCCCCTGGCCACGATGTCTGTGCTGATAAAGTTTGAAAAAAAAAGCCAAGGGAGAGAAACTGTCACTGAGAGAGAAAATGCCGGCGCGCTCTCTGGCTAGAAAAAACAAACCCACAAAATGCTAAGGCTGTGGTGGACAGATGTGTATCTTCTAATTCTCTCACACTGGGGAGAGTGTTAAGAGACATAAATGTGTTTGCTTGTCTTTTATTCTTGTACTACTTTTGTTTAGGGTATAATCTCTTGGACCCATGAGGAATTCGGGTGTGTTAATGTGATGGAAATCCCCATATATAGTCGATAACATCAGCGAAAACAGACAAGAGGCCATTGAAGAGGTTTTCAGGCTGAGAAAAGGCCACTAGGGGGAGCTGATAGCAGCAGATATTCTCACCTGGATACTTACAGCTGTTCCCTCCACAAACACCAAACACCAAACACAAACACCAAACACACACTCCAAACACACACTCCAGTTACAAACACCAAACACACACTCCAGTCACACACTCCAGTCACAAACACCAGTCACAAACACCAAACACACACTCCAGTCACAAACACCAGTCACAAACACCAAACACACACTCCAGTCACAAACACCAAACACACACTCCAGTCACAAACACCAAACATAAACACCAATCACAAACACCAGTCACACACTCCAATCACAAACACCAGTCACACACTCCAGTCACAAACTCCAGCCACAAACCCTAATCACAAACACCACACACTCCAATCACAAACACCAATCACACACTCCAATCACACACTCCAATCACACCCTCCAATCACACACTCCAATCACAAACACCAATCACACACTCCAATCACAAACACCAATCACACACACTAATCACACACACTAATCACACACTTTAAACATAAACACCAATCACACACTCCAATCACACACTCCAATCACAAACACCAAACACACACTCCAATCACACACTCCAAACATAAACACCAAACACACACTCCAATCACACACTCCAATCACAAACACCAATCACACACTTTAATCACACACTTTAATCACACACTTTAAACATAAACACCAATCACACACACCAAACACACACTCCAATCACACACTCCAGTCACAAACACCAGTTACAAACATATTTTCACATCCTGTGATCATACAGAGGAAGCAATTCTGGGAAATTTATGAAGGTCAAAGTGGAAGGTCACGTCATACGCATGACCTTAAAAAAAACAATCGAAAATTAAAAAAACAAAACTGGTGTACACTGAAGTATCACAGAAAATAGGATCATTTAAGGGAATAGTAGTTTAAAGATCAACACATTTCTTCTGAATCCACAATCCACTGGATCTCACACAGAGGCACTCTGACTGATCTTGTCATATTAAAGCCACATGCTCAGCGGGATCGGCAGCCATCAATAACACTAATTACGCTCTTCCCCGGGGAATGCAGCATTTTAACTAGAGTCGCGGCTCGCTAGCCGACACCAGGCCACTCGGGCCCCGTCAGTACATTTGCGTGTGGAATGAAAACGAGAGCCTGTTGTTACAGTCGTGGAAGAAGGATTACAGGAAAAACTTTGCTAGGTGACTTCTGAGTGAGTCTGTGTTTGGTGCCATCTGGTGAGACCAAAAATATACACTGCCAAAATTAAACACTACACTCTCCACGCTAATCTGCTAAACCTAATAAACTTCTGTTACACTTTCGGTGAAGCCTATATTCATGAGTCATTTTAATGGCGCTTGAAATCTTTTGTAAGCCTTTATAAACTCTAATAATGCCTCAGAAAGCTTTAATGATAATAGTGCTGTAAATTATTCCTTGAGAACTCAACATCATGTAATGAAAATGCAAATATTCATTCTAATGCCGTGGGGTTTTATCCCTCCGACTGAATTCCCGGGTTCGTGAGCGGCACGAGACGGTGAGAGGAAAGGCTTCTCTAGCCGAGGGGAGGTGAGCTGGTTAATCCTGGCGCGAGTCGGGAACAACATGGTGCCAAGCTAATCAAGAAAAGAGCGGTGGTGGTAGCACTAATCACTCCCAGGAGCCATGATGGATGTGCAACTAGTCGTGGTGCCATCTTTGGGGCAATCGTGTGTGTGTGTGTGTGTGTGTGTGTGTTCATACATGCTGTTCATACAAGTGTGAGCCATTATATGTTAAGCACATACTATATATATTAGAGAAAGATTTACTCTGTGTGTGTGAGTGTGTGTGTGTGTGTGTGTGTGTGTGTGTTTTCTGTCCCCATGCCAGAAGTTGCATTATGGTAGTTGGATAAGAGAGGATTCCCAAGTGATGCCCTGTGATGAATGTGTAGAGCAATGACTCCCTAAGGAGACACTTACACACACACACACTCACACACACACACACACACACACACACACTCACACACACACATACACACACACACACATTTTTGGTAGGACAGGTTGTGATGAATCTGAGCTTGTTGAGGCAATCAGCTGATAATACATTGATTATACTGTGAAGTGTGTAGGTCAAACACACACACTCACACACACACACACACACACACACACTCACACGCACACATGCACACACACACACACACACACACTCACACGCACACATGCACACACACACACACACATGCACCAGCTGGTCAGTAATGGTGCATGTTTGCTCCATGCCTTACACCCCAGGCCATGCACACTTGACTGTGCGCACACACACACACACACACACACACACACACACACACTCTCGGCTTCAACCCCAGACCCATTATCACCTTCACGCCACCACAGCACACACACACACACACACACACACACACACACACACACACACACACACACACACACTGCTCCAGCCAACCTCATCAAAGTGGGACGACCTGCCATGACCTCATCACAGCCACCTGACCCGTGATGACCTCATCAAAGCTGGATGCCCCGCCGAGCCCAGGACCCGGTGGCTTACGCTGACCAAAAAAAATCTGTCCCATCAATTACCAAAGAGTGTGACACCACTTTTACTGCGTGACCACGGGCCAAAACACACACACACACACACACACACACACACAAGTTAAATTTCACAATTCAATTGCGCACAGCTCAACACAAATCACGGCACTTTGTGTCAGGTTGCTGTGTTGTGATTTAGATGAAGTGGAGTGCAGTGTGCGAACAGCACATTTTCCAAATCCACTTTCGGCTGAAGTGGCTTTAAATAACGGCACTTTTCATTTTAAGCACTTTTTATGACAAAAAAAATCTCATCTATTTTCCACAAAGTTCTTAATCTTCCACATCTGTAGCGTGTGTACGACTACCAGACACAACTTCTCCATGTTTCCGAGCACTAGGCCTCATTTAGCTTTGATGAAATGATTCATGAAAACCACATTTTGCATAAATGTTTTTTCTTCCATGCTAAGAGACTTCTATTAGAAATTATTTTTTGAATAAACATGAATAAAAATATAAAAATTCATTATAATATAATTTGTTATTGTGTATGTTTTTTTTTTTTTTTAGCAATGTTCCTGCATTCATTAAACATGCAGCAGTTTTCTGAAAAATAATTGTTGTCTCTGCAGTCGAAATGTTTATTTTTAATATTATTTATTGTAAAGTAATTTTATGATTTATTTTAAATCAGAAAATTTGTCCATTCCTTTAAAATACAAAAGAATTCTCTGTAACACTGACCATTGATTTGTTTTGTATTCTAAGTAAAGGACCATGTTTCTAATGAAAACAAATAAGAATAAAACTAATTAAATGAGGTTAAAATACATCAAGGCTGTGTGTGGAATTATTATTTTTTATTATCATTATTATTTTTGTTTTATTAGAAACATGATTTTTTTACTTAAAACACAAAAAAGTAACTCTATACAACATTAAATAAAACAACAACTTCTTACAGACACACAAGATCGGGATAAAAGGCTAAAATTAATCTAATTATAATTTTAATTCTTATCATTTGTATAGGTAGAGATGCTAATACCTCCACACACACACACACACACACACACACACACACACACACACACACACACACACACACACAGATTATTCGTGCGTAATGTGAGTTCAGTGTTACTCTCTCTTGAACCCTAACATCAAACTGACATTACACGTACAGGTGTTTAATTGTGTGTGTGTGTGTGTGTGTGTGTGTGTGTGTGTAGAATGTCTGGTGTCAGTGAATGCTCCAGGCTGTGTGTGTGTGTGTGTGTGTGTGTGTGTGTGTGTGTGAGAGAGAGAGAGAGAGACGTCAGTACGTCTCAATAAGAGTTTGAGTGATGAGCCGGGTCATCACATCTCTCCACCTCATCCATCATTCGCCTTGAACAAACGAGTGAAACACACATGCTTCCCTCGCTCCCTCCCTCCTCTCTCGGCTGCTGTTCGTTCCCTCGTTCTTTTTCCTTCCTTCACTTCAGCTCTCTCTTCTGTCTGCTCTCTCTCTCGCTCTCTCTGGCAGTGGGACAGTGGGCCTGTGTGGGAACCTGGGAGACTTGTTTCTGGCTGCTACTGTGTGTGTGAATGTGTGTGTGTGTGTGTGTGTATGTGTGTGTGTGTGTGTGTGTGTGTGTGAGAGAGAGAGAGAGAACAACTGTTCTCTCACTAAACTCTCTTTATTTGTATCTTTTGAGGTTAATAACAGTAAAACAGAGACGTCTTCTGTCCTAAAGCAGAACTTTCCCTGGTGGAAAACCTCCTGACACTGGAGACTCCTTCCATAAATGTTAAATAAATGTCTCACAGAAACCTTCAACATACAGTATATAAACTATTATACATTTTTCTTTGTTAAATAACAACACTTTTTAAAAAAAAAAAACCAAACATTTATTATTAGACTTTAGATTATGTACATATTTCACCATGTAAGTCTCTGTGAATGAGCTGTTACTATAGCAACGATAAAGTATTAGAATGAGCGCGTTTATATAAACACGCAACACAACCTCCCATTGTGTATGTATACATAATAATAATAATAATAATAATAATAATAATAATAATAATAATAATATAATTGTCAGCCGTCCGTGTCCAAGAGAGCAAAAGTGGCCATAAACTTTATAGAGTTATTTTGGATAAACAAGAACAAACAAAGAAATGAGCTCATGCAAAATGTGCGATTTTGTACAGCTGTGAATTTAAACAACTGTGATTTTGTACAATTGTGATTTTGTAAGTTATACAACTCTTAGTGTGTATGATTTTGGGTTTTGTACAATGTGTGTTTTTTTTTGTATAATTGTGAATTTGTTTGATTTGTGATTTTATATGACTGATTTTTTTATGATTGTGATTTTATTCAATTATGATTTTATATGATTTGTGGACTTGTTTGAATGTGAATTTGTACAATTTGTGATTTTTATACAACTGTGATTTTGCATGATTTCTGATTTTGTATAATTGTGAGTTTGTTTGATTTGTGATTTTATATGACTGATTTTTTTATGATTGTGATTTTATTCAATTGTGATTTTGTACAGTTTGTTAATTTTTTATGATTGTGAATTTGTACAATTGTAATTTTTTTAAATTGTAATTCGGTAAGATTTGTGATTTTGTACAATTATGATTTTATATGATTTGTGGACTTGTGCGAATTTGTGAATTTGTACAATTTGTGATTTTTATACAACTGTGATTTTGCATGATTTGTGATTTTGTACAATTGTGAGTTTGTCTGATTTGTGATTTTGTACTAGTGTCATTTTTTTTGTGTGATTTCATCGGAACGATGTCATGAGAAACATGTAGCTCCACCTCTCTGCTGAACCAGTCACGATTTCATGTGTACAATCTTTATGAATTAGCAATCGAGGTGTAAAAAAAAACACAAAAGGTGAATAACGGAGAACAGAAAGTAAAGAAAAAGGTAACACAAGTTGCTAATGAAAGACAGCGAGACAGAGAGAGTGCACAAGTCTACACTGGAGTCCTTTATTTCTTAGTTGCTCCTCCCACATTACTCAGTTGAAATGCATTACAGTTACATTGTAGAAAGCATCAGAGCAAAAGTACCTCGACTTGCCAATTACGTTTAAAAATGGAATTATAAACAATGACAACAAACAAACCAACAAAAAAAAAAAATCTGGTCCTTCAACATGTGAAGACAAACAAATAAAGTCTGTTTTTTTTTTTTTTAATCATAGAGTTTGGCACGACGACTCAATAGGGACCCAAACATCACACAAGCTTGCACACAACTGTAGAAAAAAAGGTACAATTCTAAGCCAGACCAGTCATGCGTTTTTTTTTTTTTATGAAGAAATAACTTTGATTTTTATGCTCTCCTTGTTTTTTTTTTTTTACCCCATTTTTAATATTTTACACTTGAATTAATAAATGTGTCATCCAAAAAAAAAAAACCCCTAAGTAATAACTATATATAGACCAGTTTCATTAGAAGTATAAGACGTGATGAAGGTTTAATACTATCTGGCACGCAGACATAACTTGTGTTCTCCCGCTTCACCACAAGGGGGAGCTCAAGAGCAGTGCTATTCAGTAAACGAACTACGGAAATAAATACACCTTTCAACATACACAGCAATAACGTCAACGAGAATAGAAGAAAGACAAAAAAACAAAACAAAACCAAAAAACGAAAAACCCCATGAAACAAACAACGAACTCATGATTGTCTAGAAACGAAACACACGAGAATGGAATAGCTAGCTACTAGCGCACAGGCTGCGTAGTGGTAACGTCGCTCTGTTAAAGAACGACACTACGGTAGAAGCTCCTTCTACAAACTTCAGTACTTTTACAGGTTTTCTCTGTTTAGAAAAACAAACAAAATTATTTATTTTTACAACCTCTCTCCCAAAAAAAAAAGTTTTAAAATGTTTTTTTTTTTTTTTTTTTTTTTTTTTTTTTTAAAAGAAAACGTCTCGGCTGTCATTGGACAGCGCAGAGAGACTGGGCGGAGACCAGGTTGAAGATGCAGTGCTTTTATTGATAGAATTGGAGAACAGTCCCCACACCCACCATCCTCTTTACGTCTTTTTTTGTATTTTTATTTATTTAATTTTCTAAGAGTGCCTCCATGTGACCTTTTATGATTCCAATTTAAAAAAAAAAAAAAAAAAAAAAAAAAAAATTTTGATTGGGTCAATAACCAGGTGG
>CM074987.1:878094-889089 GCA_037576825.1 Pangasius krempfi
ACACACACACACACACACACACACACACACACACACACACACACACACACACACACACACACTCACACACACACAAAATTGTGTCCCAGTGAGACGACTGGCTGCTTGATGATGTTCTGTAAATAATCACATTCTTGAATGTTTGCTATTATCAGAGGCAGACATCAGAAATAACAACTGCGTTGACTGTTACATGGACACACACACACACACACACACACCCTAACACACACACACACACACACACACACACACCCTAACACACACACACACACACCCTAACACACACACACACACACCCTAACACACACACACACACACACACCCTCACACACACATATACACTTATACACACACACACACACACACACACACTCACACACACCCTCGCACACAACCTCACACACACACACACACACACCCTCACACACACCCTCACACACACACCCTCACACACAACCTCACACACACATACACACCCTCACACGCACACACACATACACGCTCTCACACACACACCTTCACACACACACACACTTTCCCTTTCTCAGACACACACACACACCTTCAAACACTCTCTCACTCTCTCTCTCTCTCTCTCTCACACACACACACACACACACTCTTACTCACACACTTTCCCTTTCTCTCTTTCTCAGACACACACACACACCCCCTCACACACACTCTCACTCTCTCTCTCTCTCACACACACACACCCTCACACACACTCTCACTCTCTCTCTCTCACACACACACACACCCTCACACACAACCTCACACACCCTCACACACACAACCTCACACGCAGAGACACACATACCCTCACACACACCCTCACACACTCTCTCTCTCTCTCACACACACACACACACACACACACTCACACACACACACACTCTCTCTCTCACACACACACACCCTCACACACACTTTCTCTCTCACACACATACACACACACACCCTCACACATACACCCCCCCCCCCCCACACACACACTCACGCATTGAGCACTACAAACTCCATTTCATCTAAAAGCTTTTTATCAAACACCTGATGGTTTTGCTAAATGCAGTTTTCACACACATGTGGTGTAAGAAGATGAAAGTGCGGCTGCCATAACCTTTAATAACGCAACTCTCTCTCTCTCTCTCACACACACACACACACACACACACACACACACACACACACACACACACACAGATGCTGTGGGAACGGCGTTCCTGTGTAATGCATGACAAATGGCTCGAGGGACTGGAAATAATGTTCTCTCATTAGAAATGATACATGACTGGCTTCTGCAGTTTCTCTCTGATAAGACGGTGATTAATGACCTTACTGACTGAGTCATCTGTGTGAGACTCGCTGAGATGGCCTGAGTGTGTGTGTGTGTGTGTGTGTGTGTGTGTGTGTGTGTGTGTGATCATATTTAAACCTAGTTCTAAATGTGTTTGTGTGATTAAAACACAGAAATGTTATGTAGTTTATTGCTACACAATCCTAAATGCTGTGTGTGTGTGTGTGTGTGTGTGTGTGTGTGTGTGTGTGTGTGTGTGTGATACGAGTTATGTCACAGGTAGTTAGACTTCATAAACACTCACCCAGGTCCTCTGATCAGGCATGCGGAGCTGAAGGTTGGACAAAAGGAAACAACAAATCAAAATCATGAATCGTATGAATTAACAGATTCTGATTGGCTGAAAAAATCTTAATGGTAAATGTTGAAATGTTATGCAGGTTTCACATGATATCAGAATCATTGTAAATCCCCAAAACAGCAAATGAGCATCCCTTCAATTTGTAATCACAAGTGGCACTAAAAAACAAAACAAAATCAAAACCAAAAAAGAAAAACCAAAAACAAAAAAACCCAAAGATGCTTTGCTGCTATTTTTTTAGCCTTTCATCACGGCAGAGAAAGAATTCTATAGAATTTGATGGATTTATTTTTATTTATTTATTTTTATTTATAATTTATCTCACAAAGTATTCCATTTTTACAATGACGCAAAAACATTAAGAAGATAATTACAACTTGTTGCGATGTAGGAAATCTAACTATGCGCAGAGCACTCGAAGGCAGCATTAGCTCTCGACAAAATGGCTACCAATAAACTCGCACAATGCGACGGTTAAAACTATGATGATTTACTTAATATTCAACTAAAACAATTCATGTGGGCCAGTGAACATTACAGCCACTCCAACTAGAAAGTACTGAAATGCTAATAACCTGCTAAAATCATCCTACTGCTCTTCAGTACTGATCAGACTTATTTACATCTTCCATAATGCATCAGTACTGTTAGTACTCCTCCTGCTGCTGATAGGTGAGGGCAGTGTGTGTAAAACAGTAAAGCGGATGCTGATAGGACACCTCGTTAGGCTGTGTGTGGCGCGCATGTGGATGTTATCGAGCACAGACACTGAGCAGACACGCAGTATAAATCTGCCTAGTCAAACAGCCTGTAAAATAGAAGCTGGAACAGCCTATAAAACACTATAGCAGAGGATTGTGTGTGTGTGTGTGTGTGTGTGTGTGTGAGAGAGAGAGAGAGAGAGAGAGAGAGAGCGCTGTTAAAAATAATATGTAATTCTAGACCTATGATAGTGAATACAGACACACACACACAGTCCCGGCATGAGGGCAATATGTGGTAGTTTTAACATGGAATTATACTGTAATATCCTAGCGGAAAACACACACTGAAGGACGTCTCACCACACACCATCTCTCTGCCTGGCAAATCTGGACTTTATCATTCACAACATGCAGGATGGAGCATGTGGAGAACACGCTAAAACTAAAAGTGCTAAAACTAAAACACACGCACGCAGGCCAAAGGGTGTCATTTGATATCGGCGAAGTTTGAAATGCACCTCAACAATAGTAAACTGACAAAATCTAGAACCCTTAAAGTTTGTCCCTTTAGGGAAGAATCCTTAAAGATTCTGTGTAGAACCCAATGACATGTCGAGTTTTTGGGTTCAGGTAGAAGCCCTGTAGGAACTGAAGAACCCTGAACTAACCAAAGAACCCAAACAATGCGATGTAGTGTTGAACAACCATGAACTAAGGGAAACCTTTGGAGAACAATGCATGAACACTGGGAAGGCTGGGTAAAGCAGATTTTTGGTGATGACTTGGAGAACATTTCAGGAACCTTACCTGTGGGTGGAAGAGGAAGCCTGGTGTGGGACGCATATACTTTTCTTTCAGCGCCTCAAACGGATCCGTTGCTTTTCTTTTCTCAACCCTGCTAAAAATTCAACTTCCATCAGTTCTTACACGAAGAATACGGGTTCAGGTAGGAAAACATCATACAATTTAAATCATTAAGAATTATTCTGTGACTGTAATTTGTCAATATTGGCTATGTTATGTAGCTATACAGTGGTAATGAGAGGGGCTTGTGATTGACAGTACCTGTAGATTGGGTCCATAAAGAATGGGGTGGGTCTTGCGTGCTGGATAGTGGAGTCTGCTTTTGGAGGCTCTGTCTCAATTCTGTCTTCTCCTATTATGTGGTTCTTCCGTGACTCCCCTGATTTTAGGCGTGTGCTCCGGCTCCGCCCACCCAAACTCAGGTCCAGTGGTTGGTCCTGGTTGGCTGAGAGTATATGAGGCACCTCCAGCTTTGAGGTGGCAAAGGTCTGAGCTAGGCACTCCTCTTTGCGCTTGGTGGTGAGGTCGAAGGGAGATTCAGCAGTACTGCCTTGTGGCTTCTTGCTTTCTTGCAATGGGCTCTCTGGCTCTCCTTTGTGGCTTCGAGGTCGAAGATGCTCCCTCTCATGGAAGGGGTAGACTGGGGGAGAGAAGGCAGGAAAGAAGGGGAGGGGAAACATGGCAGGGTATCCAAGCGGGTCCCCTTTTTTATTGTGCAGCCCTGCCAGTCCTGTGGAGCCAAAATATTTCTCCGCAATGGACGCAATGGCCTTGATGGAATCATTGACGGCTCCAGAAACAGCGGTACGCTCATCCGAAGTGGGAGAAAAAAGTCCTTGCGGAGGCACATCAGTTCCGTTTATGTTGCCAGCACTGCCATTGTTAGAGCTGCCACGGGCGGGACTTTGCCCCATGGTAGGACTACTGGATCTCCTCTTTGGTCCTTTCCCATTTTCCCGATCCCTTTCTTGATCCCGGTCACTCTCAGCATCGCTGTCCAGTTCTGACCCGGAAGTACTCTCTAGCTCACTTCCACTCGGAGTGCTAACATCATCCAGGTCACTGCTCTCTGAATGGTCACTTGTCTTGATGCCTTGTCTTGCCTTGGTGGCGGAGCCTTCTATTAGGTGCTCTGGCCCATTTTCTGTTCCTTCTCCATTGATCGAGTGCTTTCGGAGGCTCATCAGGAGGTCCTGGGACTCTTGCATCCCAGACACAGGCGAGGATAATGGTGGACTCTTCTGGAAATCCAAGGCTGATGGGCTTTTTATGGGAGTTGTGGCAGGGATGAGGGGTGGCCGATTATACAGTCCAGATGGGAAGAGTCCTGGAAAACTGAAGGGGAATGCTGCAGGAGCAGCTGGAAACGTTAGTCCGCCATGGTGCCGATTTGGACCAAAATAATCTGCCAAACCAGCGGAGCCTGGCCCCAGTCCTAGAGCGGACTTATCCATTCCGGGAGTGCCAGGAAGAGCCATGCCAGGGCCAAAGAGCCCTCCTGCGGCAGCAGCAAAATGGTTTTTGCCTTCGCAGAAGCGGCGGTGTTTGTTGAGGGAAGAAGTGGTGCTAAACATCTGGCCACAGTCTTTGCACTTGATCTGAGTCCGACAGTCAGCATGCATGCGCTTGTGCCTGCACAGGTTTGAGAACTGGGTATAGGACTTGTGGCATACCTCGCCTGCAGACAATCAAACACGCAGCGTAAGGGCATGGGGGGATAGATAATTATTTAATACCATACATACACACCTACAGTAGTTATGCTTACAGAAAAGGTTGCAGGAGAGATAGGAATTGATAAGAATATTTTCTTGTTCACACACCCAGAGCAGAGTGATATTGTGAGACAATGACATATGGTGGCAAAGGGACACAGGCTGAGACTAAGAGACAGCACAATGGCTCTATTTTGGTCGTGAGAAGGAAACTGAGTTGAATGAATCCTATCCTGCAGGTCCGTTCCCATGGATTACCCTCACTGACCTGTCTCTTACACACGCAAACATATCTAAACTTCTTCAAATGTTCCTCATGACTGAAGCAAATCCAGCAAAGTTTCTTATAAAACCTTTTTATCCCCGCTGATACACTCCTCGTGAACAACTGTCTCCATCACGAAACACTTGTCTTTTCACACTGAGTATTGTATATAACCAGCGCTTCAACTCACACACAATGACTCAAGTTTAATACAATAAAACTTTCATTTATATCTCAACACGCAACACCTCACATGAGAAACTAAGCCGTTAAACCATCACCATAACTCATAATTACATATCTCGTTACATTCCCAAATTTATAGGGAGGAAGACGGTGAGGTGTGTGTGAGTCACTGTGTGTGCGGTATTAGTTGTGAAGGTAAATTCTGCACTTAGCTGTGTTTATAGCTAAAAGGCCTCCTCAAGGCCTGGATCAAAAGAGCAAGTGTAAATATTAGTGCAAAGGCAGAGGATGACACTTAGTGTGTGTGTGTGACCTTGTATGTGTGATCATGTCTTTCTTCCTGCTCATGTGTAACTCACACATACACACAGACACAGGATGAGCGGGTGTGAAGTTGAGAAAGGAGGGATATGAACTTGTGTGTTTTGTCAGGTGAACTAAATATTATACACACATTGTGGCATGCTGAACATCCAGCAGTGAAATTAGTACCAAGACCAGAAGTGTGTGTGTGTGTGTGTGTGTTTAAATCTTGGTGAGGACCAAATGTCTCACAAGGATAGGAGTAACTCAGAGTTTTGACCTTGTGGGGACATTAAGAAGAGGGTTAGATTTAGTTGTAATAGGTGTAAGCGTATTAAATAGCTGCATTAATAATCATGTCAGTGGAAGGTCCTCATAAGGACAGTAAGACAAGCACGTGTGTGTGTTGTGTGCTTTGTGTGTGCGTGTGCGTGCGTGCGTGCGTGTGTGTGTGTGAGTGAGTGTGTGTGTGTGTGTGTGTGTGTGTGTGTGTGGACCACCCTGCTCACACACAGTACTGTTTTCCAATCAGATTTGGACTTCACATAATAATCTCTGTAATATTCTGATATCAAGATTTATCTCAATCTGACAGTCATCATAAGCACGCATGCACAAACACACACACACACACACACACACACACACACACACACACACACACACACACACTCTTGCACGTACACACACTTACAACTGCACTGTGAGTAGTTCATGTACAGTTCACATGCAATTGAAGTGGATACGAACAAACAAAGCCCCCCACAGATACCGTTGTTGGCCGGGCTGCTGTGTGTGTGCGTGTGTGTGTGTGTGTGTGTGTGTGTTTGTGGTCATTAGCTGTTGTTAGAGCCGCTCGTTTAAATGCTGATTGCTGTAAATGGTTGAACTACATGTGGTAGCTATTTGTCTGGAATGGCCAGCGTTCCCTTGTTACTGTGTGGCCGAGGGAGATGGCAACTTCTCAGCGGCCGCACTGAGGTCAGCGTGTACGGGGTCAGGGCACCGGGGTCAAGGGACAGATATCAAAGTTCATACATAGGTTACAGGGTCAAAGTTCATTTGGGTATTGGGAAGAGCATGAGGTGGTGATATAAAATTACGGTAGCCGAGAATGAAGGAAATCTTTCTTTTTATGGTACGTTTATTATTCTAGATGCACAGCAGAAAGTAAAGACTGGGTGACGTTTTACAAGGACAGGAACTGACTTCAGTAAAGAGAAATTATCCACAGAATCACTCTGACTCAGTTTGTTTACAGCAGATGAGTGTGTGTGTGTGTGTGTGTGTGTGTGTGTGTGTACAGATCGTTCCACATCTGCTCCCTGTTATGTGCAGTCATTAATTACTTTCTTTCTTTGCTAATTAAATTCCATTCTTTACTAATGAGAAAAAATATAATACGTCTATAAATATATTAAATAAGAAGTAAAATTCGGTGCGAAGGATTGTGACACACTCCGTTCTGTAAGTAGTCATGCTCAGAGCTTCTGGAGTCAAAGGTCATGTGTCATAAAGTAAAGGTCATATTTAGGCTTCCAATCAGAGTCAGGCTTAAAACCTACGTCAAATTTAGAATCAGTTCTACTAGCACTGTGTGTAACATGTTACCGTTACACACAGATCGATCGAGTGAGTGTGTGTGAGTGTATGTGTGTATGTATGTGTGTGTCAGACTTACATATGAAGGGGGTGAGAGACTTACACATGAAGGGCTTGACGGACGAGTGGATGTGTTTGTGCTGCTTGAGGCCGGACGACGTGGCGAAGGTTTTGCCGCAGTCGGGGCAGGCGTGTGCCCGTGCACCAACGTGCTGCGAGCGGATGTGCCTCTGCAAGTTACTTGGGTCTGTAAACACCTGCTGGGTGAGAGGGACGCACACGCACACGCGCACACACACGCACACACACACACACACACACACACACAATATCACAATGCCATTCATGCACACGGAAATACACACATGCCTGCGCACAAAGACACCGGCGTTCACGTGTGATGACAGAGGGATTCACACACATGGAAAGACACAAGGAGACACAAACACACACATGTTCACACACAATACACACGAATAATGGAGGAATTCTTGCGTATGAATGACAGGAAGGACATACAGAAACATAAACATACACATATATAGACGTGGGTACAATCTGGATAACTGTTCAGAAAAACTGCAAGCACACATACACACACACACACACACACTCTAAAAAGCACACACATAGATATACATGTGTGAGAAAGGTGAAAGGTGAAGGAAGTGTCTGACAAAGCACCAGATATGTGATTCAGGTTCATTTCCGATTTTATTTTCAGTTTTCACTCAACTCCACGGCCGGGTAGAATAGTGAGGAAACGGATTTAAGCACCGACTGCAAGTTACATGACTAAAAAAAAAAAATCATCAATTCAATTAAGTAAGACTTATTTGAGATGTCATAAAACTACACAAATCATTTTGCGGAAAAACCAACACCGCTGAGAATATCATCCATAGAGTGAAGCGCGGTGGTGGCAGCACCACAGCGTGGGAATGATTTTAATCAGCAGGGATGAAACACGATCCAGTCGGCAAGAGACTTGAGACTGAGGCGGAGATTCACATTCCAACAGCAAAAGCTACACTGGAGTGGTTTAAAACCAAGAGCCTAAATGTGTTAACTTTTGTGGCAGAATAAAATTATTATTTTGCACCTTCAAACGTTAGACATTTTATGTAAAAAATATGATAAAAAAAAAAACAATTAAATCCATTTCAGCTAAAAATGTGGAAAAATTCAAGGGGGAGGGGGTGAATATTTGAAAGGCACTGTACATAAAGTGTAAACTAATCTTGTATTGTTTTAATATAATTTCAAGTATGAGGAGGAATATATACGTTCAATATTTCTCCTTTTATAAACCAAAAAAATCAGATGATGTGCTTAACCACAGGCAATATGAAAAGTCCAATGAGTAACGTGTACATTCAGAAAACCGCTACAAAACCTTTTATATTGTAAGTTAAGTGTTTTCATAAGGCAGGTGGAGGTTCGGCCAAGATGTCCTGACCTCTGCTAGGTATATAATTATCTAACAATCCCTTAACATCTATTATCTACAGGCAGCTGGAAAATCAGGATGCTGAAAGGCTTAGAAAGCCATTTAGAAGACGAGCTGAAAATACTAAGAAATATAAATATGGCCTGAAATATGTTGCATTCGACTAAAGGTCGTAACTCGTACTTTCCAACCTTCATCTAGAAAAAAAAAACGAAGAAAACAAAGAAAACACCCCCTTAACTTTCCATAAGTCAGGAACTTGGGATGGTCTCCTCAACCCCCGAGTTCAGCAAGTGACATCAATTCAACATGGCTGCTCACAGCATTAACCATAAACAAAGTAGCACCTCTTTCTTTTAAATGTGTTGTGCTGTTTATACTAGTATTTGCTCTAGATATGATTATGCATACGCAACAGGTCAGACCTTAAACAAACTCTCACACAGAACACACACTCCACAGCAGCGCACACACTCCGCCGATGCCTCGACTCTACCTTGGAGCAGTTTTCACATTCATAGTGCTTGCCGCTGTCATGTGACATCTGGTGGCGAATCAGGTTGGACTTCCAGTTGAAGGCCTTCGGGCACTGGTCACATTTGTACTCCCTCTCTTCCGAGTGGGAGAGAGAGTGTGCCTCCAGACTGGAGAGAGAGATAGAGAGAGAGAGGGAGAGGGAGAGAGACACAGAGAGAGAGAGAGAGAGAGAGCAGGTGTATTTGGGGTTAAAAATAAACTTGATCAACATTAAATCTCTGAAAATATGAAGAAAAATGTGTTATAACACATCTCAGGCAAAAATATCTCACTTTTACAAGGTTCTTTCTTTTTCTGAGAGTCTGCATATCGCTCATGAATAAGTAAAAGGATCGAAAGTAACAGGGTTATGTGATTTACATACATTTTTAATGTAATTTTTTTTTTTCAAGAAATTATTTACTTTCCATCTATAATTTGGGTGGCAGGGTTGTACTCTCAAAGTGATGTCATCGTTAATGGTCATTCACCATTATCAGTGAAAATGAAGGGAAAAGAATGAGCGAGAGCCTCATTTTCTTCGTCCCATGATCTTCAGGAAATTCAGATGATGCAGCTTCCTGTTGAACATTTGACTTGTGGAATATTTCAAATGTTTCATAGGGGTGAATGTGTTCAGGTAACAGGATGAGTGACTGTTACGGGATATAAATAAACCTATAATGGGTGACTCATGGAGCAGAGGTTTCAAGCATGAGATATTCAATAAATTCACACATTAATGCAGAAAAATAATATGTAAAAATAATACGTATTCTGAAGTGTGTTAATGATTATATTTCTAGGGAAAGTGGAGTGGGTTTGGTCAGGGTTTATAAAAGTTCCTGTTTCATGCACAAAGGCTGCTGTTTAAAATGTCTTGTAGTTCTACTTTACATACACGGTTGTAAATTGATCACTCGTGTGTGTGTGTGTGTGTGTGTGTGTGTGTGTTCTCACCTCTGACTATCCGGAAACACTCTCTCGCATTCTTTACACTCGTCGGTGGCACTCGCGATGGCCTGCTCGGGCAGCGTGAAGCCCGACGAGGGCCGGTTGGAACACGAGTTGTTCTGATGCTCCAGCAGCTCTGAGCCTGACGGGAAAAGCTGCTCGCAGTCCTCACAGCGGAACTGACGCTCCTCTGAACACGGAACATGACACACGGGGGTCAGTGTGTGTAGAGTCAGCGCTTCATGAGGAACAAACGTCCTTGTGATATTGGAAATTTACTGCTTTTTTACTTTTTTAAAATAAATGAGACAGAAGATTTCCTTTTGTGTATAAAGTATACGTAAAGTATATGTATTATCTCCTAAAGGGAGGGTGTGTGTGTGTGTGTGTGTGAGTGTGTGTGTGTGAGAGTGTGTGTGAGAGTGTGTGTGTGTGATGCTACCGTGTATATCTGGAGCCATGGCTTCACATGAAAACTCTTCAGCCTTCATGAACAGTACGAGTTCTTCGCCCGGAGAAACTTTGCGCACCACACGGTAGAATATCTATATACATGTGTGCACACACACACACACACGCGCGCACACACACACACACACACACACACACACACACACACACACACACAAAGAGAATGAAAGAAAGGAAGAAATTTAAAACTAATCTGTGAAAATTGTACAGTACAGAGAATGAGAGAGAGAGAAAGAGAAAACAACAAAATACACAAAATGTCCTTACACACGAACACACTGGATAACCACACACTCACACACACTCACACACACACACACACACACACACACACACACACACACACACACACACACACACACAC
>CM074987.1:895323-910341 GCA_037576825.1 Pangasius krempfi
CTGTAGTGTGTGTGTGTGTGTGTGTGTGTGTGTGTGTGTGTGTGTGTGTGTGTGTGTGTGTGTGTGTGTGTGTGTGTTCCGCGTACCTGGTCATGTATCGGAAAGGCTGTGAGGTTGTACTGGTGGGGAGACGGCGATATCTGGACGTGTCTTAGCCAGCTTGTGCTATCACACACACGGCCATCGAGTCCAGCCTTCTGTTCAGGAGAAAGAGAAGTGGGCGAGAGAGATAGAGAGATAGCGAGATAGCGAGATAGATAGATAGATAGAGAGAGAGAAAGACAGAGAGAGTCACTCTTTGATCTTTATCTTTTACAGGTTACTCAGCAGTGCCTAAAACACATGCCACCCAACGAGCCGAGCGGCATCTCTCTCTCTCTCTCTCTCTCTCTCTCTCTCTCACACACACACACACATATGCTCTTTACTAAAAGGAATACTTTGATATGATTGCAACATCTATAACCTGCAAACACACGTGTGTGTGTGTGTGTGTGTGTGTGTGTGTGTGTGTGTGTGTGTGTGTGTGTGTGTGTGTGTGCAAAGTGACGACTGATCGTGAAAAAACAATCCAGCAGAATAATTCTGGACAGGTTCTGACCTCATCAGCGGCATGACATCATTAAAAATAAACAAATAAATACAAACAAAAACAACAGCATTAATAAAACACACCTATTTAGGTTAAAAGGGCATTTTGGTTCATTTTATTCGTTAACGCATCATAACAAGAAATAATTATGCTTTTCATAAACAGGCTTTGCATGGGCCAAACATGGTGTTCTTTTTATTATTATTATTATTATTATTATTATTATTATTTACATTAAATAGCATGTTAAGCTTTTCATAAATGTGCCGTGATCATGAGTATGATCTGAACTCCTCATTTAGAAAAAAAGTCAATTCCATTTGAGTAATTATAAGAGTTTTAATTAAAGGAATAAAAAGACTTTTGTGGATATTTTAGTGTCAGTAAAATCACATTAGTGCTGATTGTATGAATTATATCGCGGTGTCTAAGTGCAGTGAATTAAAACATCTTAGACTTGCAAACACGGAAGCTTTCTTATCTTATCAGGGTATTTATTTAACCCTTAAACACACACACACACACACACACACACCCTCTCGAACTCTTTCGGAAGGAGAGAAGAGAGTAAAAGTGGAAGCGCGTCTCGCTTTTTTTCTTCAAGTCGCACCGAGTTGCATTTTCAGGATGATTTTTTTTTAAACTTTTTATCCACGGCATAAAATCATCCGTTTGATTTTTGTGTTCTTTTTTTTAAATTATAATTATTGTTTAATTTATTTATTAAAAAAAAAAAAAAAGTCGGAAACGTTTCCGTGTTTGTGTCACTTCTCCAAATGTCACAGGCATTAAATCTATCCGTGTCCGAAAAATTAATTTTACAAACAAACTCAATATATATAGGAGATAAAAATATATCAAAACCGGCTATTATTAATTATTATTATTATTATTATTATTATTTTTAAATAATAATAATTTGTTAAGTTTTATTGCTCTGGAATTTTACATGTCAAGTCCATGTACTGCAGCAGACCATTTACTATTTTCTTCCCCTTCTTCTTCTTCACCTTCTATTATTATTATTATTATTATTATTATTATTATTATTATTATTATTTGCTCTGCTCATTCTCTTCAAATAAATGAAGCGCCAATGAAAGTGAAAGTCCAATGCGATTTTTTTTGGAGTAAATTAATAAAAAGCAATAGATATAAAAATACAAATACAAGATTTTAGAAATTATATTCTCTCCATCAGTGATGATGATGATGATGATGATGATGATGATGATGATGATGATATAGAGAGAGGGTTTGGTATGAAGTTGAGGTACTTTGCAGCCGCAGATGCGTGACAAGTGCGTTTCACGGAGCGCTGCGGAAACTTTTCGGGGTTTTAGTGCAGGAAAGCTGCAGCGCGCGCGCGCTCCGAAAGCGGCAGAAATAAAATCCAGCGGTTCACGGAAAAGATTTACGACGCACGAAAAGCGGAGTGCGACTCAAACCCGAGTCGTTTAGGTTCCCTTCTGAGGGCTGGAATGAAACTCGGAGAGTTCAAAGGTGAAGGATGGAGCGAATATTATCTGAGTCGTTACACGCGCTCGAGCTCGAGCATAAAACACAAAACGCTTACCGTGAGCTCTGGTGCAGGAAGAGTGGAGAAAAAAAATATAATAATAATAATAATAATAATAATAATAAAAAAAACACGCACTCACACACACAAAAAGGAGCGCGCGTTCAGAAAGTCAGGGCTGAGGAGGATAACGTGAAGAGTTTGGGTTTGTGTCCCATGCGTCCACGTGCGTCGAGGAAACGTTCCCGTTACTTGCTTTCTTTCTTTTTTTTTTTCAGAAAACAAAAACAAAAACAACTTCAGCTCCGGCGCATGAAGAATGCAAACTTTTTCTTTTCCCCCTCCCCTCCTTTATCTTTTTGTTGTGCCCTCGCGCTTGTTCTGTCCGCTCGAGGAAAAAGACTCGTCCGTGACGTGATGCTCGCGGTGTCTCGTTAAAAGCGCATCCTCGCTCCTGTCTCGTCTCGTCCTGCCGCGCGCTGTCCGGTCCGGGGGGAGAGAGAGAGAGAGAGAGAGAGAGAGAAGGAGGGAGGGAAATGGAGGGAGGGAGGGAGGGAAGGAAGGGGAGCGAGGGAGGGGTGGATGATGAGCACTGAGGCGGAGGGAGGGACGCGGCGGGGTGAAGGAGGGAGGATTGTCTCGGAAGTCGGGAGCGCAGAGGCGCAGGGGCGCAGGCGGGTCACAGGCAGGTCGGACCCCCAGCCATCACCCCGCGTCCGAAAGCGCAGCTTTCTACACTAAATCTGCGTGTGTGTGTGTGTGTGTGTGTGTGTGTGTGTGTGTGTGTGTGTGTGCTGATACACTCAGCAACACAACACCCGCTCTCAGTACATCAGTGGTGCACGACTTCACCCCGGATCCAACTCTCTCCAGAGCCATCTCAGGACAAAAAATAATTATGATCGCACAGCGCATGAACTCCAGTTCAACTTGAGCTTGAATGTGTACAAAAAAAAAGTTATTAATGTGCAAACCGTGTCGCCTGATGGTCCATTCAGAGCCAGAGAGATATGATGCAGTGTGATAGTGAAAACACAAGCTACACCTGCCGCGAGCTCTGCAAGGAGAAGACCCTCCAGAGCTCCACACACACACACACACACACACACACACACACACACACACAGCACAACAAGTACACGCAATTGCAACAAGAAGTGCAGAGAAAATTCTTACAAATAAAGGTACCAAACTACAGTGTGTCCCGAAAGTCTCCATACACACAGAAAGTGAGCACTTGTCTGTAACTTTATTTATAAATCATCCTCTACATGATTGCCATGTCTTTATAAACACACACACACACACACACACACACACACACGCAGCCGTCTCTTCCTCTCACGATGAACTCGTGTTCACACATCTGCATGCAGCTGCATGTCCACTGCAACCTTGCCACAGCTTCCAGATCCAGCCCTGAGAAAGACTTCAGCACTTTCTTCTTTCATCAAACACATTCTTAAAAGCTATCTGAAAAAATTATATCTAATATAAACTAAGCATGAACAATTTCAGAAGACATTTTGGTAAAAAAAAAAATAATTTCCGCCACGTATGGAGACTTTGCGGACACTCTGCATGTCCTTGTCCCTGGGATGGTGCCATCAACATCTTTTGTAGCCTTTTTTTTTCCTTTAGCATGGATGGATATTGTGAAGCTGCACGTGCAGGATGCGGCTTTACTCACTTTTAGTGTTTAGTATTTTTTATTAGCTGCATTCAGGCTTTATTTCGCTTATTGTAACAAAAACGGGACACTAAAACCCTTCAGCAGTCTGACGTGATGATCAGGAGGACAGAGGCCGGAGTGCAGTAATCAGCAGCAGGATGCTGCGCCTTGTATTGAATGAGACGTTTGTTCCAGTGACGTTAAAAGCCAGTGTGGTCTGCGCGCTCAGCACTGCTTTGGCGGCTGTGGATCACGCGCTGATGGAGATTAATCACTGTGTCTCTCGTGCCGTTATCTGTGGCATTGAACTCCACGTTCAGATAATGTCCATTGTTTGTGAAATCTCGGGGCAGGAACGGAGGAAGGACAGGGGGGAAAAATCCCGAGCGAGCGCGAGAGATTCCCATGCACCGGCGTTCCTTGAGAACTCCAGAGCGCTTCCGGTCCGCCGCGCATCGACTTCCTGCCACTCCTGGACTCGTCCATTACTGGAAGTCTTTTTCATTTAGCCATAAATCGCCAGGGCTCGAGCCACGAGCGCTTCTATTTTCTCCCTGTCAGGGTGAGGGATTGTGTTTTATGATCCATTGTGTATTAAATACGAGGAGGAATCTGGGAAAGTGATTGGCTCAGCCCATTTTATTATTATTATTATTATTATTATTATTATTATTATTATTATTATTATTATTATTATTATTTCTTTTTGTGAGAAGGAGGAAGAGGATACAAAGCTACCCCGATGCCCCTGATGCCTTTCGCACCAGCCGGGGTAGCACATGGGGGTAAAGCGCACGCGCTTGTCTGTAGATGGCGTTGTGAGCCGAATAAAGAAGAACCTTTCTTTAGAGAAAGTTGTCCATTTGACACGTTGTTTAACACCGGGCGCAGAAATCCCCGGAGATCCTCCAGCAGGCTGGGAGGTTTCATTTGTTAAATTCGTGGATGTTTATACTCGAGCTGAGAGTCTTTATGATTTCCCTGCGTCGGGAGCGCGCATCAGTCAGGCGCAGGCGCGCAGGCGCACAGGCACCAGGCGGCCGCTTATTACTTTCCACTAAAGCGCAGTTCCTCCTCCGCACACATTAAAGCCTCAAAACCACGAGAGATTTTTTTTTTTTTTTTACAATAAAAGTGAACTCAATCCGAGTTTATTATGAATTTATTCAACCGGCACCCGCGATAATAAGAAGAGTGTTGTGTTTGTGCAAGCGATTACAAACACACTTTATTTGCGCTAAACTGCTGTTGGATGGAAATGGGAATGAGACTGGCGTGCGGGGCGTGCGGTGCACATCACGCACTTCCATTCGCACGTGACGTAAAAATATAAATGTTTTGCACGTGCACACAGAAGTCTTCGTCTCTTTTGGGTTATTTGGAGCTGGTGCTCTCTCTCTCTCGCTCTCTCTCTCCTCGACTCCCCTGAGCTGCGTTTAATGGAAACACTGTGTTCGAGGCGCATTCCAGCATATCCTAACAGGGGAAAGGGGAGTTGGGGTCTATAAGAGAGACAGACAGACAGACAGAGAGACAGAAAGAGAGAGAAAATAAAACGCGAATCTATAAATCACCCGAATATTCATGAACTCTAGCTGGAGGCGCGACCCGAAAAGCTGCCCTGAATGAGCTCCAGCAGCCTCCAGCTCCTGCTCAGGACCCCGCGGCTTCCAGCTCACCTCTCAGTCCTGCTCACAAGACTGGATCATTCAAGGTGTCCTTCCAGTTCTTCTTTCATGCCATGTGCACTTACTCTTGCAGAAGGAAGCGGTGCGCAGTTTGCTGTAAAACTGCATTCAGGCGCGCGCCGTTCAGTAGGAGCGTGCTGGGAATGACCCGTGTGCGTTCTGCGTGATTGTTATCCATGTTTATGTGCATAACGCACCTTCTTTTCAGTTAAGTCGCACTATCATGGAGCACTGAACAAATTCACGCTTCATTTAATGAGATGCGTTTCAGTGCAAAATAAAACACCGCTGCACCATTACGCAAATCAAAATAATAAATATCTACATTTCTTGTGATTACTCCATTTCTCCATTTCTGCAGGCTTCTACAAGTGTGCATGTCCTGAGGTCTGGCACGTGTGTGTGTGTGTGTGTGTGTGTGTGTGTGGCCATAAAAGAACTCAAATAAAATAAAATAAGAAGACTAAAGTCCTCCTCTTTCGCATCTATTACCATTAAACTAGACGAGAGGAAATGAAAAATGTAAATAACTTTCTTTTCCCTCCCCTAGACTGTGGAAGTGTTCCTGTAGAGTGCGTGTTAATCTGTAGCTCGGTAATTTGGTCCGGAGAGAGAGAGAGAGAGAGAGAGAGAGAGAGAGACAGAGAGAGAGAGAGAATGAGAGAGAGAGGCCCTGCTTTCCCGCTGCTGCCCCCCGCGCAGTAAATTACAGCTTTATGCGCGCTCCCGCTCCTTCACTGCGCGCCCCCGCCACCAGCTGCGTTTATCCTCTCACCCAAAACGAAATATCCTACAAATCGGCTCATTGTACATTATATAAACTAATAAAGTTCCAAAGAAAAAATATACTAAAATGACTAAAAACCTACTGACTTGACAAAACAACCTAAACACAGTCTCGTGCTAACAAAGTTATATAAACTACAAGTTTTGACAAAATAGTCTATATACCACCTTGTGATAAATTATACAAACTAATAAAGTTCCAGAAAGGGAATAAATGACTAAAGATGACTCAAAGACTAAAAAACAAACAAACAAACAAACAAAAACTTCACAGAATATCCTACACGTGGGCCAAGTTATATAAACTAAACATTAAAAAAAAGAAACAACAACAACAACAACAACAAAGGTAACAAAATGTTCAACAAATTGGCTCATGCTAATTTATATAAACTAATAAAATTTCAAAAGAAAATAGAGAAAATATCCTACAAATCAGCTTGAGTTATAGAAACTTAAATAAAATAAAAACAAAATGTAAATATATATATATATATTGGCTTATATATTGGATTATGCTTATAAACTAATAAAGTTCCAAAGAAAAAAAATGAGAAAATATCCTACAAATTGGCCTGAACTAACAAATTTATATAAATAAAACAATTATAAGTAAAACAAACAAAACAACAACAACAAAAAAGTCTTAAAATAATCCTGCAGATTGGCTTGTGCTAACAAAGGTATAAAAACTTTGGAAAAAAAAGTGAGAAAATATCCTGCATAGTGTCTGACGCTATCTAAAAAAACAAAAAAACAAAAGAAAAACAAAACAAAAAATGTATAATTGATTAACTATCTTACAAATCGGCTTTAAAAAACCCAGACAAGCTCCAGCAGCTGCTACTGTTATACCTGTACAGGGCACGTAGCGTTGACGCCATACCGCGCTGTAGTTCGGATTTTGGTACAAACTGCAGTCATCTTGAGATTCGCGGTGTTTCCCGTTACCTTTCTGTCCATTTTAGAGTAATGGAGAAAGGAAGAGAGACGGATGGAGGTACAGAACCAATGAAATCTCCAAATTCAGTTAAAGAAGATTTTTTGAGCGAATGATGAATTAGCGAGGACACAATCCAGTCTTTTCATGTAGGCCTCTATTTAAACGCGTGTAAGACTATGTACTATCGCTACGCTGAAAGTGTAGTCCAACAGCAAGATGATGTCACGCCTTGCTATTTTGTAAGAATTCACTTAAAAAAATGTAGCTTCAGCTTCCTGATTAAGGGCCGTAGCTCTTATTTACGGCTGTTTATACCTGTACATCGTGTTATTCTGTATAGCTGATCCGAGCACTTTATTAGGAAGTTCAACATTTGTGAAACATACATAGAGTCACTTTATGGGTGTCGTGAGTTATGCTTTTTTTTTTTTAAACGCAGTGAAAGAGTGAAAGAGAGAGATTGTGCGTGCCGTCCACTGTGACGTTAATTGCTTTGACAGCGGGAGCGCAGCGATGTGACTCGCGCACTCTGAATGAAACACGGAGCAGCAGCCCTCCGGCACAATGAGCCATTCAACCCCGGACAAGACTGCTGAAGGGGTGGAGGGGGTGGGGGTGGGATGTGTGTGTGTGTGGGGGGGGGGGACGACTCGGTGGAGGTGTGCTTACAAAAACATAGGTGCTAGAAAGTCTTCACACTGCCTTAAAAAGTCTGTCCTTGGGTCTGCGTCACACATCGCACATCACTATATTAAATATTCTTGAAGATCCAGATCCAGGTCCGAGCCATACATCGCATCCTGACGTAGATTATTTTGCACCTAAGAACTGCTGATGCGATCATAACGACTGTCCTGTGCTCATCCCAGGTCGCTTCTTCACAATCTGCTCATACTGAATTTCCTGGATAACACACACTTAGTACCGTCTGACCTCGTAGTATCCACTGGTAGAAGAGTAATGATTTATAATCCCACTCTCTGAGGTCACCCTAAAGAAGATCGATTCCCTTCTGAGTCTGGTTCTTCTCAAGGATCCGTCCTCTGGCTTGCTCATTGGGAATCTAAATCTGCATCTGGATTTCTGGACAGCTTTTTGGAGACAATATCTGTTGTTAAAAGCACTAAAATAGGCCAGTAACTCTGCCAGTAGGTCTGTAGTACCAGTAACAGACCTGTAGTACCAGTACCAATAATTACACTTATAATAATAACTTGTGTGTGAGTGTATGAATGTTTTTTTTTTTTTTTTGTCTGACATTCTGTCCAAAACCATTTCCGGCTTCTTATCTGATTGATCAGTTAGACAAATTATATGCTTTAGGCAATATTAGGCCTCATTTATCTCACTGGATATCAACAAATTTCTTCGTAAATCTTCGTAAATTCACATTTTCACAAAATATATGGTATTCGTGCAATTCCGGTTAGTTCAGAAAAATGTTCGTATCCTAAGAGAGCTTTTATGAAATTTATGTACAAGGAGACTCACTAATGTGAACCTTTAAAATCATTTAATTGGTGATGAGTTACCGTGATTTTTAAATCACTTTTTATTTATGAATGTAATGAGAATTTTGTGGAAAAACTCAGTCGTTTCATATTGATGCCTTGAAAAAAAGCAATCGAAAAACAATTCTATAAATGGACCCAAACAAGACTAGCTATTTAATCGGGACAAACGAAACGGCGGTGTATAAACGGAGGAGGAGTTAGTGCGTGTCTGTGATGGCCGACTCGCTGCAGTGGCTGAGCTGTATTACTGGAAGACTTCTCTCTGTTTCGTTGCCATTTTGATGTTTTCAGCTCTCTGTGAGCTTTGCCTTTTATGGAGCTTCGTGGGCGTGAATGATGTAAATCAGCTATGCTCTGAATGAGCTTGGTAGGTAGATTTATGGCTGATTGTCATTTATTAACACGTAAACATGAGCAGCGAGCGAATCGGCGAGAATGAAACGTTGATGAATCTGACTGAGTTTGATCTGAGAAAGCGTTCACACACGGAAACGTCACTAAAGCCTTGACAAATGAAGCTCATTGCTCTTTTATATAGTCATTTGAATTGACAATGTTCCGAGTAGCATGGCATTAAAGGCTACTGAAAGCCTGACGAGCAGCAGGGCCGAGGAATGTACCACCAGCAGGGGTGGGGTGTGTGTGTGTGTGTGTGGGTGTGTGTGTGTGTGTGGGGGGGGGGGGGTCTGCATGGCGGGCGACGTTACAGCCAGCGATAACGGTATACTTCCCTTGCGGACGACTCACACACAGGCCACACTGTGTGTAGGGCCGCGGGGTGCGATAAAACCCCGCGCCGGTGTCAGAGGTAACATTTTGAAAGCATAAATTAGGCGAACCGGAGAGGAAAAGGAGGGGAGAGCGTCTCCAAAAACGCCACGGGACGTGCTGGAAACTTCAACAAGTCATCTCTACCCACAGAGCGTCTGCTTTTACCTTTCACTAACTCTCATCCTGTGTGTGTGTGTGTGTGTGTGTGTGTGTGTGAGGGGGATGGGGTGGTAATTAGACCATGTTGTTAGACCCTGTAGTGAGAGCAAATTGCTTCTTAAACATCCATTGATATCATCTTTAAAATGGCAGGTTTTTTTGTACCACAGGAAAGACTTTAGATCCAAAGCGGTGTTGATCTAAAATAAGCTCATTTTCGTTCACACGTAACTTTTCTTGCAATTGGAATCTGGACCCCTTTAAAGTAGCCTCATTACATCCAGAGCTTGACCCCTCCTCTTCACTTCTCTCCTCTCCATCCGGTGACTCTTTCAGACCGCTTAATGAAATTCCTCTGGAGCAGCACGAGTCATTAGAGCGCTCGCTATGTGTTTAATAATCACGCGTACACAAAAGTAGGGGGTGCTGTAAAGTGTTTCAGGGGGTGGGGGCAAGTCCCAGACACGTGGAGCGGGCGTTATTAGTGCAGCTTAACGTGGGGTCAAAAAAATAAAATAAAACAATATTTAAAAAAAAATATATATATATATGTTAGAGAAAAGAGAAATGTCAAATATCATTAACAAGTTATATAACAGATACATAACAAATGACCAAATTATAAACATGAATATAATCGTATTCATGAATAAAAGTTATTATTTGAATTGTAAATGCTTTTGTTGAATAAACACTGATATATCTACAGAATATATGCAGTTGATTTTTTTATTTAGGGAAAGAAAATCAAAAATGAAACTTAAAAATTTGCTCCATCGCTTGGTGCTTATTTCTGGAGCTGCCATAAGCTCAAGACAACGATGTCTAGATACAGATTTTCTGAAAAGTAATTCAATTCCCAATATTTTATTCGATGTCTGGATGGTAATCTAGCTGTTTATCTGCTGCATAGTCCTGCTATGTTCTTTTCTTCTTTCTGTTCGCACAAACACAGAGCGTCTGCTACAAGAAAACAAAATGTGGGGGAAAAAAAATTGAAAACAGAATTTTAATTCAAGCAGGATTATAGATGATCTAAATCAAAGCCCATTACTGCCACGATGTGCTTTGATATTTCTTTTCTCAGATGCAGTAATGACGCTGAGTCGTAAATCTATTCACCAATTTCCTCCATGCAGTGGGCGTTGTTCTTTGATTCCATTTTTTGGCATGAGTGGTTTTTAACAGAGATTCTTTTTTTTTTTTTTTTTTTCCCTCGAGCTACGTTTGCTGAGTTTATCTCAAGAGCTTTTCAGAAAGGGAAATGGACACCCGAGTGTAATTGCAAACAGCACTAACCGAACGCAGCGTTTCAAAGGCGGACAAGAAAGAAGACAAACTAATTAAGCTGCTGCACAGAGTCCGGGCCGCTCCTATTTAGTGCTTCGCTGCTTTTCACCGGCTTCAAAGGGGTCCAAAGTTAGGATGGTTTATATTTAACTGGCTTTAACAAGGCGCAGGGGGAGCTGCGTCATGTCTGCAGCATGGTCTCCACTCACACACACACACACACACACACACACACACGAGCGTTCATACAAGCATCTACGCAAACACAGCATACATCTTTCCTAAATACGTTATTCACTAAGTGTGTGTTCATGCATCATTTTGTTAAATCCTCAAATTTAATTGGCCAGAAGGTTGATTAATTTTCTATAACAGCAGCTCTGACAGCACTTGTTCCAATATATCGTCGTTTCTATAGTAACAACATATATAACAAACACTTTTAGCTAACATTTATGGAAGGAGTCTCCAGTATCGGCACTTTGTTTGAAAAACCGTAGGGTTTTCCACCATCGTAAAGTCTTCAAGACTTTTTTCCACTTTTATTCATCACATGATGACTGTTTACCTGACCAACGTGATGCTCCACGACATTAAATGTACCTACAAACGGATAAAAAGTACGCTGTTGTTGTTACATCTCCAAGTTATTGTTATTGTACTCATCGTTGATTAGTTTCCTGTAACAACGCAACACTGTGTGCCATACAAATCGTACCAGTGTAGTGTTTACATGTATGCTTTGTGTATCATTGCTACTTTGGACCTTTTTAGAGCTTCTGTTTCTTCCCACACCTAAGATATGTGTATTCTTAGATATTAATGTGTGTGTGTGTGTGTGTGTGTGTGTGTGTGTGTGAGAGCTGGGAGTTGATTGACTTGTCACACATGGACGTCAATAGTGCAGGTTTATTCAATTCCAGTCCAATCATGGAGGTGTCACGGCGTTTTGGGCCGCAGCTCCGGCTCTGCCCATGATAAATCTGCTTTTATGAGTCTCACTTATAGCTTTTATGGCCCAGTGTTAGAAAGGCTAATTTAGAGATCAATCACATGTGTGTGTGTGTGTGTGTGTGTGTGTGTGTGTGAGAGAGAGAGACCAGGCGAGAGAAGCGAAGAGCAGCTCTCCATCCGCACTCACAGGTAAAGGTGGATCGATGCGTATCAGGAGGTTGGGTTGATTTAATGCTACTGGACTATGACCAGATTGTCTTTCCATCTCTCTCTTTCCATCATTCCCTCTCTCTCTCTCTCTCTCTCTCTCTCTCTCTCTATACCTCTCTTTCCATACATCAATATCACTCCAATATTTCACTTCTCCTGCTCTCAATTTCTCAATCCATCTGTCTGTGCATTCCCATTTCTCAGAAGGTTTCCTCTCTCCTCTCCTCTTCTCTCCTCTCGTCGTCTCTTAAGAAAGAAACTGACTCTAGGAACTTTCATCGGTCATCTGATGCGAATTTCTCAGGGCTCCCAGAGTGTGTTTTAGTTTTCACACAATCTCTCACACACACACACACACACACACACACACACACACACACACACACACACAGTGCGTGACCTCTGTCTGAGATGGTAGTTTCCTTAAGCTTCTCAATAGAAAGTGTGTGAAACAAAATCTTTGAGTGGAGTGAAAACGACTACTGATTATACACACATATTTACACACACACACACACACACACACACACACACACACACACACACACACACACACACACATTCATGTCTTACTATCCTAATGAGGACCTTCCACTGACATGATTATTTAGGCAGCAAATTAACGCTACACCTGAATCTAATCTAACTCAGTTTTCCGTGTGGGGATCAGCTAAACGTCCCGACGAGCTAAAAACCGGCAGATATTCATCTCCTTTTGGTCCCCAGCAAGAAAAAAAACACAAATATAATAAGAAGAGACAGAAAGGACGACTTAGAGATTTAAAGATTCACTTATAAATAATGTTGAGTAAGAATTTATTAACATGTTCTATAAAATACCATCCATCCATCCATCCATCCATCCATCCATCCATCCATTCTCTGTCCTACACAGGGTCGCGGGGTAGCCGGAGCCTATCCCAGGGAACTCGGGGCACAAGGCGGGGACACACTGGACGGGGTGCCAACACATCGCACAATCACACACTACGGACAATTTGGAAATCAGCCTACAACGCATGCGTTTGGACTGGGGGAGGAAACCGAAGTACCCAGAAGAAACCCCCGAAGCACGAGGCGGGATTCGAACCCCCAACCCTGGAGGTGCGAAGCAACACTAAGCCACCGTGCAACTCTCTATAAATTGTTTGCGATAATTTTGATAATAAAACTGCTGTTAAACTTCCTTGTGAATTTCAAGGTAGAAGAATTGCTTTGCTTAATACAAGGAAATGTCTTCTTCTTCTTCTTCTTCTTAGTAATTGTAGTAGTAGTAGTTTTATTAGGGGGCCAAGCACCATAATAATGTGAATGTGTAGACACCGTATTGTAATTGTATATTGTCTTCTTCTTCTTATTATTATTATTATCCTTCCACGTGGGGGTCTATGGCAGTCCATAAAACATTCTGTACGCATTTAATGCAATTTGGCTGAGTGACAGAGGACAGTCTCAGTTACGTTACCTTCAGAGCAATTTTGGTGTACGCCACTCAAGTACCACCAACAGGGCAAAGTTGGGCATTTACAATAATAACTCCACACGGCAATCACAACATCATAGAGATGACATTCTCCGGGTCATGCCGAGTTCAACGCATACCATGATGTTAATTTCCACCATATTGGATTTTCCGCCATTTTGGTTCATGTCTTCTTCTATAAATTTTGTCTGATCATCACCAAATTTCGATCACAGAATCATGACACCAACCACAACAACAACAACAACAAATATTGCCATCTGGAGGTATTTCACGTTTAATGATCAAAGCAAAGCAGATTACGAACTGTGCTCTGTGAAAATATCAAGTGGAGGAGCTACAGAATCTTCCTACATTATAAGTAACCTGATTAAAAGATCTTCTAGCACTTAAACAGTATCTGTTATAGCGAGTGTGCAGAGCAGTGCATCTGTGAGGAGGGTCAATAAGAATTGTGCACACAAATCCATTCGCATTTATGTGAGAGAGAGAGAGAGAGAGAGAGAGAGAGAGCAGTTCACTTCTGCGAGCACTGAGACACACTCAACTACCTTCCTCTTTGCTGTAACATCGTAAACATAACAATATAACATTCAGCAAAAGGAGGAGGTCATGGCTAGAAGCACATCAACATAAATAACAGGGATAAATAAAATGTAAGATCTAAGATGCACCTTATTGATTAATGCTGAAGGTTACTCATTTTGGTAGCTTTGGATCGGAATTGGGATCAATGAGTACCGAAAAACTTTATTCGTATTCAAACTCGGGGTAAGTATTGGTCCTTATTATTATTATTATTATTATTATTATTATAAGTAGTAGTAGTAGTAGTAGTAGTGGTAATAGGAGTAATTTATTTTGTTTTTAAAAAATTATTATTATTACAAATAAGCTGCCTAAAACAGACATTTATGGACCCGGCACAGGCTCGGCTCACGTTTATGATGTAATGCTGGACCTTTGTTGCGGGTTTATGATGTAAATCGTGTCGAGACTGGACTCCATTAGAGCAGGTGAGCGTCTCGTGTTTATGATGTTGTTGTGTTTGACAGTCACACGTTGTTGAAGTATGCAGCACCTGGGTTGAGTACGCTGACAGCACCTTTAAATCTTAAAAACAGCATCAAGAGCCGATTCTATAAGGTGCAAGTCAAAGGTGTATGGTGCATGCGTGCGTGTGTGTGTGTGTGTGTGTGTGTGCGTGCGTGCGTGTGTGTGTGTGTGTGTGTGTGTGTAAAGCAAACTCTGGAAAAGGTTGCACCACAAGTGACTGATTTCTGCCTTCATTGTGAGCAGCTAAAACTGCTTAGATCTCCATTCTCATTTCATTCAGATGGAAAAAAAATCTCATTTGCCATCTCCCTCACACACACACACACACACACACACACACACACACACACACACACACACACACACACACACACACACACA
>CM074987.1:917941-920441 GCA_037576825.1 Pangasius krempfi
CTGACCTAAACTCACATTCCGGCACTTAACCCTCAGCCTTTACTCCTTTAGTAAAGAGCCAAGGCTGATCCCAGGTCAGCGGAGAAAAATGTTCCAAATGCTCATTATATACCAACAAATGAGTCGCTCTGCACTGCTTTTCTTCAAAACAAACCAGAAAAACAGACCAATGTCCTACATTACTCTTTACGCCATTCGTCCTGTTGAACATTCTCTACACAAGGTGGTGATTAATTCTCTAAAACAGCAGCTCTGACTGTAGTGCAGCTGCAAATCACAGGTTTATATCAAAGCATTTGTTTTAAATCCATTACGTTTCCTAGAGTAACAACCTACAGGGATTGGATTTCAGAGCAATGGAACAAAAAAAAAAACAAAACAAAGCAACAACATGTTTAGCTGCTGATACATTTCCGGTGAGGAGCCCTTTGGAAGGAGTCTCCAGTGTCAGCAATTTTTAACAATAAAAGCTGTAGCTTTACATTTTCAGCCATTTTCATGGCAAACAGATTTTGTTTTTGTCTTCCAAACTTCACGAGAGAGAAAGAAAACGACTATTTATAGCTGCTGTTACGTGAGTGATAACATTCCACAACATTCCACGTAACTATAAATGGATAAAAATGACACACCACTGTTTAATTAATTAAAAAAAATGTATATATATATATATATCTGATTAATTAATTAATATATATTTCATTAATATAGTAAAAAGCACACACTGCATGAACAGATTAAAAAAACGTGTTATGGTCGATATGGTTTGTGGAAGGAGTCTCCAGTGTCAGTGCTTTGTAACATTCAGAGGAAAAGCTGTAACGTTAAGTTTTCCATGTAATTGTTCCGTTGTCCATCTTTTCCCCCTCATTTCATCATGACCTTCAGTGCTGCATTGTAAATGTGTATTTATTTACGTTTTGTACATTCCTGCAGTGACTCTACAGCATATATGAATGTGTTACCGCAGCTTCACCTCTTTCATCTTCTAGTCCTCTCACTTTCCATCTTTCAGCATTCCTTTGCTCACAATCTCTGTCTTTCTCTCCATCTTTCTCTGCGCTCTCACTCTCTGTCTCTCAGGAATAGAGGGGGGGTTTAAGGCCTGGCTGACACGTGATGATTTAGTGTTCCAGGAGGGGCTATTCTAGTGCAGGCTACTGGTCTCACACACACACACACACACACACACACACACACACCTTGGTCTGGACAAGGCTGGTAGACTTTTAACCCCTTGAAGTCTCAATTATATCTTAAAGTGTACTTATCAGTAGCTACATATTAAATGGGTCTGTATAAGCTCTTAATAATAATAATAATAATAATAATAATAATAATAATAATAATAATATCTCCCAAGCGTACACAAGTCATCAGTGACAACTGGAGTCACTCTGTTTACAAAGGTGGAATTGTACGGACGTTAGGAAGGGAATTGTTTTGTAAAGTTGTGTCTAAGCGTTTTCGTAATCCGACGTGAACTAAAAATTCCTGTCAAGTTTCGGTGACACCGATTTTGATAAATCGATATCGTTTGAATCACCAAACGTGTTCACAGCACCGCTGATTTACATTTAATGACGTCCACAAAACAACTAAAAACGACTCCTAAACACTGAAAGAGCGCCTAATGATGGCGTGAGTTACATTTTCCAATAATGCAGCTCAGCCACTGCAGCGAGTCGGCTAACTCAGGCAAGCTGATCAGCCGGCTTTCACATTAGCGAGTGAATTTACACAAACTCAGGAGTTCTTCTTATAGGATACAAACATGTCGCATTTTTACATGAACCTTTTTATAACAGTAGAATCTGTATAAAAAATCACGCTAACTTATCGTCAACTGCACTATCTGAAGCCGAGAGTCTCCTCTTACGTTACATTAATTTACAGTTTTTTAACGTGTAACTTTTTTTGACTGCGTAATCCATAACTCACAACAATTATACAACTCGAAGCTCATCAATCGAGGTTCACATTAGTGAGTCTAGTTATATATCAATTTACGTTTTTTTTTCCCAACCGAACCGAATTTTCCCGAATTCAATTTTACGATAAATTTGTTCGTATCCAGTTTGAAACGTGACGTTTCATTCAAGAAAGATGAACTTACACACACTCGAGCGAACAACACACATACACACACTTTAAACAGAGACAATGGTACAGTCCTGCGAAGACACACACACACACACACACACACACTAGCACACAGTGTTAGTCAGCTGGGATTTGCAGAATTTGGCCCTGTTGATCTCTGCTTAGTCTCTTGGAGAGTTATCAACTGCTAACGGTATCATTTATCATCTCTAACAAAACATACACACACACACACACACCACACACACCACACACACACACACACACACACACACACACAAACCACCAAAGGCTCTGCTCTGGCTGCTGATTTATTCCTGGCCAGCTGGTGGGCTGTTTAACACCACCATCAAAATGAAAATCTTATTAAACTCAACAGATTTGCTCTCCTCCCTCC
>CM074987.1:927720-937720 GCA_037576825.1 Pangasius krempfi
TGTCCCTTATTATCAATGCAAAATGCTCACTAACTAAAGAGGATTTATGCTGATATTTGCCCAAAAACCCTATTTTGCTCAGGCGTTTCCACACTTTTGGAGGGCAGTGTATATATTTAATTTAATAACACCAGCTTGTATCCCTTACTGCTGGCTGCATGTGACGTTTTAGTAGAAAGAATAGCTAAAAAAGAGAACGTGTTTCGCTCCCTGACTTTCCTGGTTTGTCTTCTAATCCTTGTGAGGACCTTCAGTGATTATCAATGCAGCTAAGTAATGCAATACGCACATGTGAACCTTTTTACCGAAATGTAGCCCTGACCTTAACCTCAGTAACCAGAAGGAAACTTGTGGCTCCTTTAGTTTGTCTTTTAAATAAAAAGTAAAGACAAAAAACTTTTCCTAGTGGGGACCAGCCAAATGTCCCTCTAAGGTCAAAACTGTCAGATATTCTTATCTTTAGTGGGGACATTTGGTCTCTCCCGTTTCACACACACACACACACACACACACACACACACACACACACACACACACACTAAGTAAGTGATAAGTAATGAGTAAGTACATACTGACTTTACAAACCACAAAACCTCAATTCAGTTATGTACAGACCGTAAAGAAACATTTGATTAGTTTGTACTTAGTGTGTGTGTGTGTGTGTGTGTGTGTGTGTGTGTGTGTGTGTGTGTGTGTGTGTGTGTTGGAGAGAAAGTTTTTATGTCCCTACAAGGATACGAATATCTGACAGTTTTGTTTATAGGGAAATTTGGCTGAAAAAAAAGAAAGAAAATGTTTTCTTTTGGTCACTGAGGTTAAGGTTAGAGTTAGAGGTTAAACTCACCTATTATCATAAAGAGGGAATAAAGTGATTACATTTAAAAATATACACTTATGGAAAATCTTGGGTTTTATAAATGATAACTCATCAGTTTTAGCTTTAGGGATGAAGAGCATATTTGCTTATCAAAGTATAATATCACACATATTATAAATCAGATAGAATAGTGCAGTGTGTCAGCTGCAGGGGAAGTGAAATTGTCCTCTAAAGTTCTGGCGCAGGACCCTGACGTTGCTCCATCGTGTTTTTTTCCCCCGTCTGTGTCATAAAGAAATACACATTACTGAAACATACGGATTCAAAATAAGGACAAATGATCCTGTACTCGCTGTCGATTACAGTAGATGTGTTTCAGATCTCATTTCGAGGCTGAGAGGTCAAAGAGGACAAGCATGAGGGGGAAAAAAAAGAAAAGAAGGAATAACAATGCCAGTGTTAATCCCTGGCTCATAAAAGGACAATAAAAAGTTCTTACTTCACAAAACCAGTTAGCATGAGGTCCTCGTTAATTATAACCAGAATACGCAATGATGAAACGCTGAATCTGAATCCTGAATCGTGGAGACTACAGCATGACACACACCCTCTAGCCTCAAAGTCTCATTCATTCGTTCATTCAGTCACCTTCAGTAAGCATTTGCTCTTCGAATACGAAAATATTTCTCGTAAGTGAACCTTTTTCCTCGCAATTGTGAGTTATCCGCTACCTCTAAGCAAACAACCCGACGCCTAAGACGTTCGCAATTGTGTGATATTAATAAGTAATCGAGAGATAAAAAAAAAAATTACTACACAATTTTGAGATATTAACTCACAACTGAGCGGAGAAAAAAGTACGTGAAAATAACTTGCAAAAAAAAAAGCTATCGTTATTGTGTGAGATATTAAGTAATATTTGTTAGCTATTACTTTGCAATTGCAAGAAAAAAGCACAACTGTGAGATAAACAGCTGCAGTCGTGTGATACTGACTCACGCTTGCGAGTCAATATCAGTTATAAAATGATTTATAACTATGTGATAAAAAAGACAACGTTGTGTGGAATTAACTCATACATTCAAGAAATATGTTGCAGTTGCGTGAAAATAATCCGCACTTACAAGATAAAAAAGTCGCAGTTGTGTGATACTAACTCACGCTTGTGAGAAAAAAGTTGAAGTTGCATGAAAATCTGTCGCTGTTTATATTATTTAATTTGTAACTCCGAGATAAAAAGTCACAATTAAGTGAAAATAACACAATTACACGATAAAGATTGACAAGTGTTTGATCTTAACTTGCACTTGCTAGAAAATAATTCACAGTTATGAGATCAAAAAGTTGCAGTTGAGTGAGATTAACCCGTAACTGTGAAATAAAAAGTCAGAACTGAGTGATATTTATTCGCAAAATCACGGGTGTGTGAAAGTGACATGCATTTGATCCGGTATTATATTTTATTTAAAAAAAAGCAACACACAGATGCTTTTAACGCAGTGTTAATAATCAGTTCTTAATGACTTAAAGAGCGGATATGGATTGTTTAATGTATTTAACGGCTCACAGTCGATAAGGACGCACTCAGCTAGCACTGATGTTAGTGATGATGTTGTGTGTTGGTGAAACGCACTTTGATAAATAATGAAATAAATCAGTGTATAGTAGAGTCATCATGTGAGCTGCAGTATAATACATTCACTGTGTTTGTACTGGATGGAGAGGAAGGAGAGGATGGAGAGGATGGAGAAGATGGAGAGGAAGGAGAGGAAGGAGAGGAAGGAGAGGATGGAGAGGAAGGAGAGGATGGAGAGGAAGGAGAGGATGGAGAGGAAGGAGAGGATGGAGAGGATGGATAGGAAGGAGAGGATGGAGAGGAAGGAGGGGAAGGAGAGGATGGAGAGGAAGGAGAGGAAGGAGAGGATGGAGAGGATGGAGAGGAAGGAGAAGATGGAGAGGATGGGGAGGATGGAGAGGAAGGAGAGGAAGGAGAGGATGGAGAGGATGGAGAAGATGGAGAGGATGGAGAGGAAAGAGAGGATGGAGAGGATGGAGAGGAAGGAGAAGATGGAGAGGATGGGGAGGATGGAGAGGAAGGAGAGGATGGAGAGGAAGGAGAGGATGGAGAGGAAGGAGAGGAAGGAGAAGATGGAGAGGAAGGAGAGGAACGAGAGGATGGAGAGGAAGGAGAGGAAGGAGAAGATGGAGAGGAAGGAGAGGAAGGAGAGGAAGGCCATTCTGAGTGACTGATGTGTGTAGTGATGCTGTACTGAGATGATGACGATGATGATGATGATGATGCAACCTGTCTGCTTCCATAGTTACAACCAATCAGCAGCCATCGACCCGCCTGCTCCCGCGTTACACCATCACACTGTACTAATTACCATATAAACACACACACACACACACACACACACACACACACACACACACACACACACACAAAAGAACAGACAGACAGACAGATAGATAGATAGCAGGATAAGACAGGCAGACAGACAGGTGGATAGACAGACAAACAGCTATACAGACAGATAGATAGATAGATAGATAGATAGATAGATAGATAGATAGATAGATAGACGGTAGATCTGTGATTTTGAGCGCAGAAATGAGGGAAGAAGAGACGTGGACAAAGAGCAGGAGTGGTGGTGAGAAATAAGTGAGAGAGAGGGGGAGAGTGATGGATAGAATCAGGGGAGTGAGTGATGGAGAGAAGGAGAGAGAGTTAAAGAGAAGGAGAGAGAATGAGAGACAGCACCCCAGAGACCGACTCGCTCCAAATGGGCCGTCTATGCAAATGAGATCGCTAACGACCGGCATTAATTAAAACCCATTTGATACAAACACTTATCCTGTGACAACAAAACTTTCTGATGGAGAGTTATGATCACGCTGATGCACTCCTCCTCCATCCTCCCTCCATCTCTCTCTCTCTCTCTCTCTCTCTCGCCATGGACTAATGGATCCTCTTTATCTAGGCTGACCTAACCACTGTCAGGGGAACTGGATTTGTGAGGGCTCTAAGTGTGTTAGGTCTCAGTGGGCTGTGTGTGTGTTTGTGATGCATCTTTGTTTTCTCTCTCTCTCTCTCTCTCTCTCTCTCTCTGTGTGTGTGTGTGTGTGTGTGTGTGTGTGGTGTTTGGCTGAGGTCCATCAGCCCAATCTGTAGCTCCTCTCTCCCATCAGTGTAAATGAGAAGATGCTCTTTAGACAGAGACAAAGAGAAGAGAAGAGGAATGATGTCGTCTGAAGCTCAGAATGAGAGAGAGAGAGAGAGAGAGAGGGAAAGAGAGAGAGAGAAAGAGAGGGGAAATCTGCCAGCTCATCATCTTAAGTCAATTGTGGGATTAGGTTTTAAGATTATTACTTGTCACACAAATGCTTTAACAGAACGTGCGATAGCGAGTGTACTCCACCTCAGATCGTACGATGAAGATCCTCTAACGATAGACCTGTGTGATTTTTGTCCTTGACAGCAAAATCAGGGCTAAAATCGCACGACGTCCGCATTCACACTGGACTGATTCAGAAGGGTGTTTAAAGTAGACTTTAACATGTGTTTTTAAATGATTAATATCTCCTGCCTGACTGATCTGAATTAAATAAAATGCAGCCATTTGCAATTTCCTTGTTAATAAATCCTGCCGTTGTTAATAAAGCTTTCTTTCACGACCTTTAAAAAACACATGAAACGATTTATTTTCCAGATTCTTGTTGGAAAAAGTCGCTTGTTCGGGAGCACTGTGGAGGAAAAAGACGTCTGTGTGTGTGTGTGTGTGTGTGTGTGTGTGTGTGTGTGTGTGTGTGTGTGTGTGAGAGAGAGAGCGCATGGCAGTGTGTGTCCATGGCGACCGAGCTCCATTGTTGTAAGTCAAGTGGTGGTGATGGAATGCACTTGACCTTTCACCTCATCTCTCCTTTCATCTTTTCTATTCACTTCTTTATTACTCTTGATTCTCTCTCGTTCTGTCTCTTTCTCTCTCTATCTATGTCTCTTTCTGTTTTTCTGGCTTGCTCTCTCCGTTTCTCTTTTTCTGTGTCTTTCTGTCCGTTCTCTCCCTGATAGATAGATAGATAGATAGATAGATAGATAGATAGATAGATAGATAGATAGATAGATAGACAAACAGCAGGATAAGACAGACAGACAGGTGGATAGACAGACAAATAGTTATAAAGATAGATAGATAGATAGATAGATAGATAGATAGATAGATAGATAGACAGACAGCAGGATAAGACAGACAGACAGGTGGATAGACAGACAAATAGTTATACAGATAGAGAGATAGAGAGATAGATAGCAACAGATAACTTTCTCTCTCTCTCTCTCTCTCTCTCTCTTTCTCTCTTGACTTTGTTGATAACTCTCTAAAACCCCCAATACTTTACTCTTACTCTCACGTGACAACATTTTACGTAAATGAAAGAGAAAAAAAAACACACGCAAGAATGAAAGATTGGAAGAAAAGAGAGAGAAAAGTAAGGGAGAGATTTAAGCAGAGTGATAAGAAAAGCGTGAACTCGGCTGAGAGGAAGAGAAAGAGGATATGTGCTGTTTAAACGCGAATTAACACGTCTTACACAAAGCCAGCGGAGTAACCTGAGACCTGTGTGTGTGTGTGAGTGTGTGTGTGAGTGTGTGTGTGTGTGTGTGTGTGTGTGTGTGTGGCAGGTCTGAAACAGTGCAGGGACAGGAAAACATACACACACACACACACACACACACACACACACACGGAAACGCACACTTAATATCAGGTCTCTGTATCAGATTCCCATTCAACCAAATACTTCAGAGAAATATTTCAGATTCTACTTTTCACTCCAGTTGTTGTCAGTAATATAATTGATAATGAAAATCGTTCTATTTCTCTATTTTTCACCGCCGTGTGTGTGACTACTTTTTCCTCAATCTCATTAAATTATGAATAAGTGCTGATTAACTCAGTAGAGAAAGACATCTTGGGCCGATTAGGACCATCAGGTGCTTCTCGCCGCGTTTTTTTCTCTCACTCTACCGAATTCTCTAAGATTTAAAATACAAGCTGTTACCAGTCGTAATATCTGAAGTTTTACCTAAACAACATGTTTTAGCTTGAAATGTCGTTTTAGACAACATTGTAAACAATAATAAAATACATTAGGACTTATAATACATGCTATCTGAACTCGTTGTATGAAAATCAATCACACTAGTTAACTAACCTTAACTAGTCTTGACTTTTTTCTACAAGTTAGCTTGTGAGAATTCCAACCTGATTCCAACCTAAACTCATCCCTTATTCCAGATTTCTTTTCTTTCTTTTCTTTCTTTCTTTTTTTTTTTCGGAGTTCAACAAATATCCGTGTGAGAAGAAAAGCTTGACTGCTGACCCCTCACTCTATTCTGAATTTGCTTTTACTCTTTTTTTTTTTTTTTTTATAACTTCTTGTTTTTACTCGTTTATAACTTCAACATTTTTAATTCGGAGGGAAAAAAGCAAGCAAGCAAACAGGAGAAATGACATCAATAATACCACAAAACCTCATATGCCAAAAAGAAAAGAAAAGAAAAAGAAAAGAAAAAGAAAACACTCATCCGCAAAACTCTAGTGTAGTTTATTTTCTCTCTTCCTCTGTAGTGTTCACCTTGTTTTCATTTTTTTTTTCCTGGTTAAATCTGCTTTCCTTTCTTTTCTGTCTCTCCACTTTTCCTTGGAGAGTCTCCTTCATCTGGTGCACACACACACACACGCACACACACGCACACACACACACACACATACACAGAGCTCGGCTAACCCATCAATCACCTTAACATGCTAATTAGCGGGATTTATTTTATTCAGCAAAAATAACACTCAGAATCCCATTACTTTGTCTGGCCTGAGGGCTAGAGTCCTATGGTTATGTGTGTGTGTGTGTGTGTGTGTGTGTGTGTGTGTGTGTGTGTGTGTGTGTGGGAGTAGAGAGTAGAGAAACAGAGAGAACAAGAACAAGAGAGAACCCTGTTTTATTATTTATCCAGTCAATCAGGACTCTGTATGCGTGTGTGTGTGTGTGTGTGTGTGTGTGTGTGTGTAAGTAACTTTAACTCTATTAACTTCAGTAATCTTTAAAGGAACTTCAGAATTTATAGATATTATAGATTTATAGATATAGAGGTCACTTTTATTTTTCGATATCCGTTTTCTAGAAAGTGTTGTTTTTTATATTTATATATCTGTATCTATCAATTAAACCATTTTCTTTAAACCGTTGACGTTTTTTCCCGTTTCTCCGCGAGCAGGTCATAAAGTAAATAAAAACATTTCTACGTCGTTTCGGTGAAATCAATTTAAGGCTGTAATATGTTTAATTAGAGAATGTTATGGGTAGAAAAATCCAATTTTACTTAAAAGCTAATCTGGTATTTTTATTATTTTTGTCTCTTTTCCAGATTTCCTTTCACTTGAGTGTGTTTTAAACGTGTGTTTATGGCTCTCTCCTGAATTTATACACTTGGTCTTGGTTTTCCACGTCTTTTGACTCCACCCATGACATGAGACAGTTCCTTAATATGAAATGTATTCTTTTTTTTATATACAGAAAGCATCCAAGCCTCAAATTATAGCAGAAAGGTGATTTTAAAATGGTGCTTTATACTTTATGTATGAAATTTTATAATTTGGATTGTTATAGTTACAGTAAACTAAAAGCGTTGTATGTTCACTGTTTCTGACAAACGCCCATAAAAGGGAAGGTGAATTATAATTATAAGTAAATTCAAATATTACAAAAATACTCACTCATTCACTGCAAAACTATCTTGAATTTCACCAAATTCACCTAATATTAGATTCATTGTTTTGTAAGATAAGTTTATTAATCCAATTTCGAGATTGTTTTTTCTTCTAGATTTTCAATTTCAACATTGCAATGGTCTTATTCTATTTCCAGATCATTTTGCTTACAGAAAGACACTAAGGTGATTTTTATTTATTTTAATTTTAAAATGAGTAAATATGTCTAGAAAGAGGTTTAATAATCGTACGTGTTTTATAATAATCTCATCATGAGAAATATTTATAACCTTTCTTTTATTCAAGCTATCCTCACTTGCTAAGATATCTTTTTTTTTAAAAAGCTACTCTTAACGAAATTCTCTTAATTAATGATTAATTAAGCCAAAATGATGTAATATACAGTATGTTTATAATAAATGAAGGGTTCAGACGTGTTTTTATTTACGTAACGCGCTCAAAGGCAGAACATGTAGCGTTTCCGCCCTCACAGTTCCAGAGCTCGATCGCAAGCTCGGAATACTGTTTCGGAAGTTTCGGAAGTTCTTCTCAACGTATCAGCGTGGGTTTCCTTCGGGTTCTCCAGTTTCCTCCCAACTTTAAGACAAAAAAACTACCATAGCTTCGCTAAATTGCCCCAGGTGTAAACGTGAGCGTGTGTGTGTGTGTGGTGCAGTGGTGTGTTTTTCCGCTTTGTGTCCAGTGTTCCTGGGATCGACTCCGGATCCGCCGGGATAAAGTGCTTACTGAAGATGAACGAATGAACGAACGATTAGCGTTATGAGTTATGACACAGTTATTGAGGGATAAATTATGCAAGAACAAAAAACAGAAAGGTCATTTCGGCTCTTTCATCCTCTGTGTTTGCCCTTGAGAAATGAAAAGATCAGACACATATGTGTGTGTGTGTGTGTGTGAGTGTGTGTGTGTGTGTGTGAGTGAGAGAGAGAATTAATCACTACTGACATGACACTGCATCCTTCTTCCTCTCTTGTTAGATTAATTAGCCGTGGACATGGATGCGTCTCAGTTCTGAGTGAGACATTAGACATCCCTTTCCTCCTCTATCGCTTACTCTGTCTTCCCTCCTTCGCTGCTGAAGCGACGCTCCAGCGGAGGACTTCTGGGAAAGTCAGGAATAATTAGCGGTAATTGATTAATGTGTGCAGACGAGCCGTCAGGTGCTTTTGCTATAACGAGAGAACGACGGCAAGGACGAGGTCCGCAAACTGAACGAGAGATGAAAGGACAGAGCTAGTGAAGGAGTGTGTGGTTTAACTTTTGCAGAGGTGTGTGTGCATGTGTGTGTGTGTGTGTGTGTGTGTAGTGCCATATGGGCTTCATATGTAGTGGTTGATTAGATATCACTCACACACACACACACACACACACACGTTTGATAATCTCCAGAAGCATGACATCACAACCATTACCTAATACACATGGCACCTGGGATGATTGTGGTGTGTGTGTGTGTGTGTGTGTGTGTGTGTGTGAGTGTGTACATCACACAGGGTGTATTTCCTGTAATTAAAAAACAAACTGTTTAATGTGATGAGTAGGCGGAGTTAAATGGCAGTGGGCGGAGTCGACATGGACATACGAGGAGTCATTGTTTATTATAGCGGTCAAATTACTTTAAAACTGTGTTTACGTTTCATTGTCTATTACGTTATACCCTATATAGTAAAATGATACACTGACCGGCCACTTTAATAAGAACACCTGCTCATTCGTGCAATTATCCAGTCAGCCAATCATGTGAGCAGTCTGTGTTTTGTTCTGAGATGCTTTTCTGCTCAACACGGGTGTAAAGAGTGATTATTTGAGTTAGAATAGCCTTTTCGTGGCCGCAGACCTGCCGCTCACTGGATGTTTTTTTAATTTTCGCACCACTCTGTATAAACTCTAGAGACTGATGTGTGTGAAAATCCCAGGAAAATGTTTTTCAGTAAACATATTTTAGGCAACTGGATGTAAAAGACGGAAGTTTAGATATTCCAGCGTGGAATCTTTCCCTTTGAAAAACATGCAAATTACTGAAAAAAAAAAAAGTTTGGCTTTCGGTCGCATTTGTTCCAACAGCCCTACTGTATATATTATAACATTTCTCTCTCTCTCTCTCTCTCTCTCTCTCTCTCTCCCTCTCTCTCACACACACACACACACACACACACACACACACACCCTGCTTGGTCTGGCTGGCCAGCACACTGTAGTTTAGAGCTGTCACACTGAGAACTCAATTAGGCCCCCAAAACACTTCACTGCTGCCACACACACACACACACACCATGCAGGCATACATGCAGTGTTTGGCTCTGTCTCTCTCTGGCACACACACACACACACACACACACACACACACACACACACACATCTCTCCCGCTGTAAATATTTGAGGTCGAAAACA
>CM074987.1:942720-950283 GCA_037576825.1 Pangasius krempfi
CGCTACATTATGCGCAATAAGACCGGCGACCATACTGACCAAAGAATTCTTTTGCGATGTGCGATTTTTTTTTTTTTGTCAGCAAAATCAGGCCGCAGTGTAAACATGGATTAATGCAGCACATCAAACTTGTCTTGGCTGGACTGCATTTGGGGGTTCGTGCGCATATTTTATTTTTCATTCCTGAACATTATGCTCTATTTTTTTTTGGAGAAATAAAACACATTTCCTCCTTTCTCATGAATACACACACACACACACACACACACACACACACACACAGACTTTAACAGCGCTGTGAACCTTACATAATGACTTTTAGCTGTACTAAAACAGACAATAGGCTGCTTAACTGTGTGTGTGTGTGTGTGTGTGTGTGTGTGTGTGTGTGTGTGTGTGTGTGTGTGTTATATATGGACCTGTCAGGGAAAAATCCAGTGTTCAACTCATCCTCGTGTTCATGGGTTAATGAAGTCTGTCCCTCCCTCAGCAGCACGCTGGCTCTCTGTCTCCGTCCACACTCCTCTCCTCTGGATTTATCTCTCTGTCTTTATGAACAAACGACAGCTGAGCGAGGGAAGAAAAGGAGAGGAAAAGAGGAGGGAGGAGCCGAGACCATCTGTGTCCGACTCATAAAGGGTGGCGTTAATGATAATAATAACACAATTTAATATTAATTAACTGTATTCACACTACCGTGACCTATGAATGACCCTGGCTCATCGTCATGACAAGACAAGACAAGACAAGACAAGACAGCAACCGGGTTCGGTGGGGTGAAAGGTCAAAGGGCAAACTGAAGGTGCGCTGGAGGATTCTACAGGCGGAAAGAGAAAGATGACAGCACACACTCGTCAGCTCAGTGAGCAGTGTGTAAATTCTCTCTCTCCGTCTGCTCGTCTCTTCATACGCCGACTGATTACGTCGGTGGAATGGACTCACACTGCGAACAGAGTTCATGACCTACGGATGACCTCACCGTGACCTTGAGGTAGCGTGAGAGAATCTTCCTTTCGCTCTCTCCATTTTTTTCTCCATCTGCTGCATCACATGCTGTCGTTATTTTCCTCTAACAGCACATCCCAAAGCGGTTTAATTCATTATACCTCTATAGAGTAGGCTAAGAATAAAGTCTGGTACAAGGTGGAAAAAAAAGTAGTTTTAAAGGTCATATTGTACATTTTTGAATTTAATTTTTACATCATAAATTAGATGCAAATTCAATTAATGTAGAGCAGTTGCTTTTAGACAAAGGATATTTGTATATAGTATTTGAATGGAAACTTTAAAGGAATTTCCTCCCAAAATGTGCCAAAATGTTAGAACTTGTGATTGACGTGAGTAAAAAAAGAGGAACGTATTTCAATCTGTCGTTTTCAGAACATCATATAGTAGGAATGCTCCAAATAAGGCCACCACAAACACACACACACACACACACACACACACCCTGAATACTGTGCAAAAGTCTTGGCGCCCGATCCGCGCCCCCCCCCCCCCCTTTATTTATTTATGTATTTTTTTAGATTCCATAAGAGACACTTTTCAGATAAAAACAGAATGAAGGCTGCTGGGTTTCGCTGCAGAAATAAGAAGCGAGTCGACAGTCAAAGTCTCCAGAAGAACTGCGGCTGCTTCTGCAAGATGCTCAGTAACACTTCCAGCTCATTTCCTTATCAAACTGCACACTGCACCTGAGACACTTCATTACATGTGCCGAAGACTTTTGCACAGAACTGTACATCAGATTTTTTTTCTTTTTCAAATCAAAGAAACAGAGCTGTGCCTTCTGAAACTCAGGTGCTCAGGGGTTTGATTGATTGAATATCATTTAAAATCGAAATCGAGTCATTGAACTTTCCCACATCACTTTCATTCATTCATTCATTCATTCATCCATCTTCAGCAAATGCTTTATCCGGGCCAGGATGGTGATGGATCCGGAGTCTATTTCAGGAACACATGGGAATACAGCCAGGATGAAAGGCCACACACTATTATATATCCTATACGACAGCCAGCTCTGCTGAATCCTGGACTGTGATTGGTCAGAAGGTGTTGATTAGTTTTCTGTAACAGCAGCTCTGACAGTAGCGCAGCTGCATATCACAGGTTTATATTAATGCGCTCGTTCTGATACGGTATCGTTTCTATAGTAACAGTTCATTCACAGGGACGTGTACAGTGGATGGGTTAAAAATTGTGTTTAACTCTTGATCTGTTTATGTCATGAAGATGTTTATGTAACATGTATGGAAGGAGTCTCCAGTGTCGGCTCTTTGCAACAGTCAGGTGAAGCTGTAACTTTAAGTTTTCCGACGCTCCTTTGCGCTTTCTCGTTACCACGACAAGTAACTCCGCTTCATCACACCATCCCATCGTTGATTATTTTACTATAACAGCACACCACTGAGTGTTTAACTCTTTACTGAGCTTTATATAATATTCTACAAGAAATGATATGTTTGCAGATGCATAAAGCAGCCGTGTGGTGTTTACTTTACATTTCGTTTGGGTTGATAACTCTGAGGCGGGTCACGGCACCACCGTGTTTAGTGTTGAATGTTCATCAGCTCATTTAGAGAGTTAGAGATGAACTGCTGCTGATCTGAACACTACAGTCTGTGGTGTGACTTGATGACCATCATGAGCAGGTTCTACTTCCTGTCGGTGGTGTCCGTGGAGTAAATGTTTGCTCTGCTTCATTAGATTGCCCACCTCTCGGCCTGGAGACTCTGAAAATCGATGACTTCCAGCTTCACGCCTCCAGCATGCAGCGGTACGGTCTGGGAGCTCACAGAGGACGACTCAACATCCAGGTCAGCGCTTTATCACAGTTACACGTCTTTATATTAATGCCACTGTTTCCCACAATGCATTGAATTATTCACGAATGTGTAATGAGGTAAAGTGTAAAGTTAGTGTCCGTGCTGAAAGCTGTTCTTAGGAAAATATAATAAAAAAAAAATAGAAATGGCACATGAACTTTTTCTTTACCGATACCTCTGAGTATCAGCTGATACCGAAACGCGTCCGACATTCCAGTGTTTTAACCGTTTAAACTGCTGAGTTTAAAAATGTGTTGTTTTTTTTTTACTGAAACACTTCAAAGTTAAACTCTTTAAGTGTAAACATAATAAAAATATTAAAAAATCCTAATAAAAGTAAAACCAGTCAAGTCTCTTTATATGCAAACATTTCCAAATTCAAAAATAAATTTCCTTTTTCAAATCTAATTCCAATCTTTGGCATTGGCTGTGTTACAGGATCCGATATCCGATACGTTTTCTCCGATATCCGATACAACATTTTTTTGCTGAGTATCAGGAAAAAGTTTTAAGATATCTTGCTTTTCTGCTGGAAAGTTTTAAGAAAAGCATCTGAAGTTTTTGGATAATGCTCCACAACCTGACTGAGCTCCATCACATCGGTGAATGCTAGCAGGAAAATCTCTGTCCAGTTTGTGATAATGTTTTGCATTTTTTCTCATTATTTCTTTTTTTGCGTGTTGCTTTTCCAGGCTGGTCTGTACGAGGACGATCTGTACGACGGAGCGTGGTGTGCAGGCAGGAACGACCCGCTGCAGTGGTTCGAGGTCGACGCCCGGAGACTCACCAAATTCACCGGAGTCATCACACAGGGCAGGAGCTCACACTGGTCGTGAGTATACACACACACACACACACACACACACACACACACACACACACGCACGCATTTGTTAAATTCTGCATTCAAATTAAACTTGTAATTCGTAATTTTAAAAACAAGAAAACCCAATTCCTCAGCTCATAATCTCCAGATGGTCTCCTCAACCCCAAGTTCAGCAAGTGACATCAAATCAAAATGGCTGCTCGCAGCATCAGCAGTAACCACAGCAGCACTTCTTACCTTTACATGGGTTATACTGTATATACACACACTAGATAAACAGATAAATGTTAGACGTATTAATTAAATCTGTAACACTGACCCTACAGCTCACTGTTCTGAGGTAGATATACATCACACTGCACAGTTAGCCAGCTAGCTTGTTGCTAACAAAAGATGAACATGGAGACATCCGTGGTTTTTCTCCTCTTTGTAGCTTGAACGCACGGAGGTCGAAAATGACGTAATTGTGAGGTCCGACTTCCTGCTTCTGAGGTGATTCGATTGCAGCATAACTATATTTTTGTTGTTTTCAGCTCTCTGTGAGCTTTGCCTTTTATGGAGTTTCATGGGCGTGGCTTAATGTAAATCATCTCTGCCGTAAACATGGTAATTTATGGCTGATTGGCATTTATCAGTGCACACGAGTTTGAGGAAAATCAGTGAAGCTTTAAGATCTGGTGAGAATTTTTTGTTCGGTTTGATCCACGAAAACATTTACACCCGACTTTACAATGTGTTAAACCTGATGAATAAAACCTTCTGGACAAATAAACAAAAGTAACTAATGATATAAACAACAAACCATCATCTAAAACAATTGATAAATACATGTATTATAAAGTGTTAATTAAATCAAACTTTTATTATAATAATTTAACCTGATACCTATAAACATATATAAAATACACAATACTTACTCAATAACTAATTAAGCTTTAATTAGTAAACTATATATTACTTGCTAACTGATCATTTATTACCAAATTTGAAATTAAAATAATAAATAATAAACAATCATAAGATTTATATAAAAATGTCTCACATCCACATGAAACACTTTTAGACACTTTTATGTTCTGCCTTCAAACGGAATACAGGAATTAGATGAAGCTAAGATCAAATAAATTTGGAGAAAGATTCGTCTAAGTTGCATTCGCACTGCACACACACACACACACACACACACACACACACACACACACACACACACACACACACACACACACACAAGGTTTTAAAGGCACTGTTCCAGTCAGATATGGAAAATGTCAGATGCTAATTCCAGCCACGTGCTTCGATGCTGATAAAGTTGTCGTGGTTTCTACATGAATTAATTATTAAATAATAAAACTATAATAATAATAATTATAGTTATTATTATTATTAATAACTATAATAATAATAATCGCACTCTCCGGCGTCACCCAGATGACGATGGGTTCCCTTCTGAGTCTGGTTCCTCTCCAGGTTTCTTCCTCATATCGTCTCAGGGAGGTTTTCCTCACCACCGTCGCCTCTGGCTTGGGATAAATTCACATATTTCCAATTTATTTTGATTTAAATTGAATATATTTATTTCCGTAAAGCTGCTTTGCGACAGTGTCCATTGTTAAAAGCGCTATACAAATAAAATTGAACTGAATTAAATCACTAAAAGCTAGCATGATTTAGTCGTATGTAATGTGTGACTATGGTGTGTGCGGCTATATTCAGGCTATACACCATCAAAACTGTAAATCTTACTAATATATTTATAATCAATATGAACGAGAATGTGTTTTGATTAGTGATCTGTGTATAACTAGCTTATAGACAGTTTATTACCAAACCTTCACGTTATCATTATTATTCATTTTAATCTTATCATTTTCTTCAGATTAATCAATTTAAGTCCAAACGTTACATCAGTATTTACTCAGGGGAAAGTTCCTGGTATTCAGAGTCAGGTTACGCACCTGCATGGGGTTTTCAGTGGCATCTAGAAAACCTGAAATGGACGTACGGGAATAAACGTCCTCAAACAGGTACGAAAACACCATTTTTTACATTTGAGAAGCACTTTAAACCACGTTTTAAGCATCACCTCACACATAACGGTGTCCCGCTTAACACACACTTCTAAGAGCGGCTTCCCAGTTTCGTGTGAGATTTATGCTTCATTTTAATATTTTATCTCCTTTTATCCTCGTCTCGTAACTTCCTGTAACACTTGGCTAACACACATCACGGCTGTTCCTCGAGCAGAGAGGAAGTGAAGATTCTGCTGCAGGCCTCTTTAGAGTAATTAGAATAAAAGGATACGGATAATGAATTATTAATTAATTGGGGATATTTTTGGTCTGCCCTGAGCTCATTTAGTGCTGCAGGAAGGCAAACCTCGTTATTCAAATCTATTTTTAAATCCCACAATCATAACGATGTCCATGGCTGAACATCCGACTCCTGAGCTTTAAACACTTGATGAAGACATTAAAAAATATCCCAAAATATTTTAGGAAACATGGGAAAAACCTAGGAAGTGGTGATTCAACAGGAGCCCTGAATCATACGGGTTGAGGATCAGCAGTGTTCCAGTCCTGAGACATCATGTAGTCATCTTATTCTGCCATTTACACTCCAAACAGCGAGTAGCTTGAATCAGCCCATAAATAAAGAGTTCGCAATATTTAGTTTTGGCTTGTGACTGACTCCATTTTAAGGGCCCAAAATTCTCATGAACCCATGATCCTTCTTCTTCTTCTTCTTCTTCTTCTTCTATTTTAGTAAGCTTAGCATTACAGGTCTGCTACTACTAATTTCACGTCTTTCTGTAAAGAAGATCAGAATCCACAGAATGCTGGGTCACTTTCTAATTTAAAGATTAAAATCTTAATCAATAGATTTTGTTTGAAATTCATGATAAAATTCATAACAATACCAAAATTTTAAATGCATTGAAAAACACAAACTCAGTGTTCAGCGTGTTCTTTAGTGTTTTGTTTTGAGTGTTTTGCTTTGAGTTTTTGCTCTGGTTTTGGTCCTGTCTCCGCCCCCTGGCCTGTCATTGGTTTGTTACCTTAATGTGTTCACCTGTTCCGTGTCTCACCCTTAACATCTTCCGGTTTTTACTCAATACAGAGCATATTCCTCAATCTCTACACCATTCCCTCCTCTGCTTTTCCATTTCTGACTCTTTTTCAGGAGTGACTGGGTGACGTCGTACCGAGTTTTGGTCAGCAATGATTCACACACCTGGGTGACTCTGAAGAATGGCTCCAGAGAACTGGTGAGCAGAGCATGTACCTAACAGTTATTATTATTATTACATACAACTTATAATTATTATTGTTCATATCACATTACCTTAAAGTGCTTCACAGCAGACATGTTCCTTTTTTTTGAGTCTGAGCCGTGTCACATGTCCAGTATGAGTCTGAGTTCAGAGTCCAAGCCATAGACACATTTTGAGTCTTGATGCTTTATAACTCATTATCCATGGGATTGTCACATGTGCAGAGTTAAAGAGACAAACATTTACAAATCATCTTTAATGTAGTTAAATTTATCACACGTCCACTATGAGTCTGAGTCGAGTCACATGTCCACTGAATTGCATATCCACTATGAGTCTGAGTCGAGTCACACGTCCACTGAGTCACACATCCACTATGAATCTGAGTCGAGTCACACATCCACTATGAATCTGAGTCGAGTCACACATCCACTAGGAATCTGAGTCGAGTCACACGTCCATTGAGTTGCACATCCACTAGGAATCTGAGTCGAGTCACACATCCACTAGGAATCTGAGTCGAGTCACACGTCCACTGAGTCACACATCCAATATGAGTCTGAGTTGAGTCACACATCCACTGAGTCACACATGCACTATGAATCTGAGTCGAGTCACACATCCACTGAGTCACACAT
>CM074987.1:957961-970461 GCA_037576825.1 Pangasius krempfi
CTTTATAGGGTTTATTTAATGTAGAAACATTTAATTTCATTATTTTTAAAGGCGTCTTTGCTCTACAGCGTTTCTTTGCACGTGCCTAAGACTTTATATATATATATATATATATATATATATATACATATATATTTATATATATACACTAGTCATTGATAAAGGAGCAAGAAGTGCATTACTCTGTGGTGTTTTCAAAACTTTTCAAATTAAAAATGTAGCTTAATTAGTGAATTTGATCTCGCTGGAAAGTCCTGGGGAGTGTGTTTAAACTTAGTGCGATAAGAATACATCAAACACACACAAACACACACATGTCCGCCCCCTTAAAGCCTGCCACTGTTATCAGGATGCAGCAGCACCGCAGCACCGCACACACACTTGTGCTCCCTCTCCGAGAGAGAGAGAGAGGTAGGGGGTGCGTGGTGTTGAGGTGGGGGCGCAGCAGGGTAGGAGAACGCTGTCGGGGCTCGAGAGGAGCGATCTGGAACACAGCCAGGATTCCTGCACTAATATTTTATATTAAAATCCTAGAAAAACGACCAAGCCATGCAGCCTCGTGGTAACTGTACACTTGTCTGATGGTAGCTTGTTGAATGTTTTCCGTGGTTCCCTGGAAAGAGCATTTATTACGAGTTTGTTCTGAGGATTAACGCATGATTACTACCTCCAGGAGTTTACAGAGGTGCAGTGGAGTCTGGATGCAATGTCTTCTTCTTTTTTTTTTTTTTACACCAGAACACTTCTGGGAAGTTTCTGTTTCCTTTGTAACGTCTTGGGAATTCATCGTAAAAACGAGTGAAAACCACCAGCACTGACCAAAGTGGTTGTGACTAGAGTTACTGTAAAAACACACAAACACACACACACACACTCAAGGTCATTTTCTCAAAACAGGTGTGGTCGGAGCATTTGCAGCTAATTTGGGCCGGTTTGCTATAACTCATGTGGCGTGTGTGTGGTTTCATGCCATGACCAATAGTTTTGGTTTTGAGCAGAGTTAGAGATGAACTGTCCTGTGTGTGTGTGTGTGTGTGTGTGTGTGTGTAAGGACAAAGGGATACATAACAATTTGACCCTGGTGCCAATGGTGAGGAAAAACTCCCGGAGACGATGTGAGGAAGAAACCTTGAGAGGAACCGAACTCAAAAGGGAACCCATCCTCATCTGGGTGACACCCGATGGTGCGATTATAAAATGTTACTCTTCTATAACTGCGTACTACATGGTCATCACTCTGTTTAGGTAGAGAAGAAGTCAAACGGCATTGTGGGTAATGTAGGAAACTGTTAACCAGAGGGAAAACAAGACCAACATGTTGATGAAACTAAAACGTAGTTCAAGTTGGAGCTTTCCTTTAATGTAAAAGTTGTGTCTCCTATAAAATGGTCAGTAATACCCCACTAAAACAAAACTACCCCAAAGAGATGGAAATACAGGACTGTGTGTATGTGTGTGTGTGTGTTTGTGTGTGTGTGTGTGTGTGTGGAAGAGAGAAATAGAGAGTGTGTGTTCTTTGGTATGCAGGCACACTGAACTGTGAGAACAGAACCTTGATGTATCTCTTATGAGTGACAGGCACTTAGGAAGTGTGTGTGTGTGTGTGTGTGTGTGTGTGTGTGTGTGTGTGTGTGTGAGAGAGAGAGAGATGTATACCCAGCAAGTGACAGCTACTCAGCGCACTCACCTCTATCCTCCTTTTTATTAGCCTAATTAAAAGACCTGCATTTGTCTCTGTGACGACTGCTCGCCCCATCACGGTGTTATTTACCGGCTAGGCATCCATGGCGATCCCGTCGCCGTAACGACCGGCCTTGCTGATTGTTTCCCTGACAACAAAATGCATCATCTTCTCACTCGCATCTAATATCACACACACACACACTCAGAAACGGATGGAACTGTCGGTTATAAAAGCCCATTGTAGCCTTACTGAAGGTAGCGGCCATCAATAAATGTGCCTCGGTGCTGTGTGTGTGTGTGTGTGTGTGTGTGTGTGTGTGTGTGTGTGTGTGTGTGTGTGTGATGGATAAAGCGAGTGACTCAATGTAAATAGCCCTAATACCTTATCTCTTATTTAAATGGAGTTCACTTTCTTACAATGCCACAGGGCCAATGCTATCTTTCTCCCTCACACACACACACACACACACACACACACACACACACACACACATACATCCAAGATCTCCAAGAGGGATTTATGTGAGTCTGAGTTGGCTGAAAGGAGATTTGATGGGAATGGGATAGTGTGTGTGTGTGTGTGTGTGTGTGTGTGTGTGTGTGTGAGATGCACCTGATCAGGCTGGACTCTCCCGCCCCTCCATCGCCCCCACCGTTAACAACGGCCCATCCGTTACCGTGCCGACAGGCAGAGTGACAGGCCTATTTGCGGGCCCGGCTGAGCTACTCTTGACTTATTGGATGGCACATCGTCAGGGGCGACGGCCTTGTGACAGCACACACACTTCCATTTGGGTGAAAAATCTGGTTAATTTGGCCAGTGTGTTCAGGGTACTAAAGAGAGGCGTGGCTCAGTTCCTAAACAAATGGACGGGCGTGTGAATATACAGCGAATATACAGCGAATATACAGCGAATATACAGCGAATATACAGCGAATATACATTCTCATCAAATGATGCTCATTATTCAGAAATTTAAATTCATTTCTAAAATCCTCAAATCAAAATGTATATAATGATTATAATAATCATTTATTAGTCTTTCAGTAAGTTACTGAGGCCAAACCGCACTAAAGATTGCCACCACGTTAGGTTAGCTCGGATTTTCTTCCTACTCGTGTGCGTTGAAAACTTCCAACCACCAAGCGTGTTCACGGTACAGCTGACTCCCATTTAGTCACGCCCACAAACTCCATAAATGGCACAGAGCTGAAAACGACAACATGACGACTAAACAGCTTTCTCCTTGGTGCTAAATCTTCCAGTAATGCAGCTCAGCCACTGCAGCGAGTCGGCTGCCACAGACACACTGACTGTTCCTCCTTTTATCAACACCGTGACAGTCAACATTTCAGTGATTCGTCCAAACTATGTTAGCTTATGATAAACAATGAATTAAAATCAGTAACTAGTAAACTAGTAGTGCAGTGTTCTTCTGTCACTCATAGCTATGTTAGCTAGCTAGCTAAGCTATGGGACAGCTGCAGCAAGTATTGCTAACATAAACACCTACTGAAAAAAAGATGTAATATAAAATATAATGTTACATTACAGCGTTTCTAACCAGTAGGACTAAAAGTTAGTATTATACAGTAGGAAGTAGTATGTAGTTTCTTAGCAGTGTGCTAAAACTTAAAGTTAAGTGTGATTGCTAACTAGCTAGCTAATAATAGCTAACGATTAATTGCTTGACAAGTGACAAGTAACAAATGTTTTGCTTGTCTTTAGTACAGTAGTATGCAGTAAGCCGTGTGTTTCTTTTAATTAATGTTGCTGTTGCTTTTTTTTTTAGCATATTAGCATGACCAGACCTGATAAAAAAAACAAAACAACAACATAATGATACCACTAACTATTTTCTTTTCTATCTTTGGAACTTTGGAAATTCGCAAAGCATTTAAACGGATGCATAGCTAGCTGTGCTTTTTGGAAAACATTATCAGATTTGAAACTTTCTCACAAAAGATGTAGCGTGAGAAAGAAAGAGAGGGATGAGGACAGTGGTATAACAACTCAATACCCAATTCATCACTGAGTCCGAAACGAGTGTAATGAAAACCTTCATACTTTCCTTAACAAGGAGACACGAAGTAGCGAGAGAGACAGAGAGAGAGAGAGACAGAGAGAGAGAGAGAGAGAGAGAGAGAGAGAGAAAGCAGTGAGGAAAAGACTTGTTTTTAGAGCAAACCTCCAGATTTGTGTGAGAACCACACAGGAATGTTTTCCTCTCGCGGATGGCTGACACTCGTGCCACACACACTCACACACACACACACACACACACACACACACACACACACACACACACACACACACACACACACACACACACACACAAGGTTTCAGACGGGACATCCAGATTTACAGAGGTGTCAAAGATTTCATGTCCAAAGCTCTCTTGGGTCAAGTCTCCCACATTCTCTCCATCTCTTAAATACATCTCTCTCTCTCTCTCTCCCTCCCTCCGTCGCACGTTTCTCTCTTTCAGATCGGAGCTGAGAAAGAAAACAGGCCTGTGACTCCTCGGCCGACATGGTGGCTGAAAAAGAAAAACACCGAGCCAGAGAGAGAGAGAATGAAGGAGAGAGAGAAAGGGGAGGGGTAAGAGCAGAGAGATGGACTCTTCTCTTCCCCCCTACAGCGAAGGACAGAAGTGGGAGTTTGTGCTAAAATGTCTTTCAGACTCCGAGTCACGCTGAAGTGTTTAACCTTCATGCTCTTATCACCTTCACTTATTATTTGATAGTTTTAGGATTTTAAAAAAAAGTGAAAAATACCTATTATCTAATATCAAATATTAATTAATTATTCATATTTATGCAAATCAGGTCTCAGAAGCCCCTCCCATACCTTGACTGATTTTTTTTTTTCAGGTTAAAATGCCCTAAAACAAAAAGCTTTAAATATTTCTTTCTTTTTTTTCTTTTTCTTTTTCTTTTTTTTTAAGGTTTATTAGTGACGCCGAGCCAAGCACAACAAGTATCATGTTGGAAAAAAAACACTTCAGCACTGTTCCACATGTAGTAAAAATTTTAATGGGTTATTTTGGCTTGAAAAAGAAAATAAGAGAAAATAAAAGAAAATAAGAGAAAATAAGAGCACTTTTCAGTACTTCACTAGTAGAAACGCTGGAGATGGGAAAAAAAAAAAAAAGTCCACATTAAAAGTCTGCATTAATAGGTTTTATGTTTTATGGGAATTTCTAAGCAACTCATGATTCAATTCAGTTCAATTATGTAAAAATTCATGAAATTAGTGTTATTAAGTTGTGTGATTTTTCTGTTTGACATTTTGGGCCAAAACGAGTTAAAATCATAAACGTAATCATTGAGAGATACTTTATTCACCTGCATTATTATTATTATTATTATTATTATTATTATTATTATTATTATTATTATTATTATTATTATTGTTGTTGTAATATCGGAAAAGATTAACAGATAAACTGGGTTTTATAAGATTCTTCATTTATCCAGGATGAACATATTTTATAAAAAATAAAACAGAACTAATTGCTGGTTTTATAAAGTATAAACTGCCACATTAGCAACTTTAGCGTTAAATATTTCTGACAACTAGCCAGACTCTAAAAAGTGATTATGGCCTTATGTAGCTTTTACATTTTGATATAATGTTAATAAGTTAGCACATGTATGTATTTCTGTTTAATACATTTTAACATAAACCTGCCATCTTTTTGTTGAACTTATATATTTAACTTTTTTAAAAGCGGAAATTCTTTATTCCTTAATTAAAACATGTTGATGAATTACTACGAATTACTGCTTTTTTTTTTCATTGTACATGCAACGTTCTTAATAAACTGAACTTTTAAGAGATTTCTCTCCTTGTTTGATCAAATGTAAACAAGTTCCCAAAAAAAGGCACAAAAGTTTACCGTATTTGTAAAATGTTACTCATTGAAATTCCTGAATTCATGCTTAACTACTTACTAACTTACCAGTAAGTAATCAGGGGTTAGTGTAGTGGTTCAACACTGTCCTTGATACGTCATGGGTCTTTAATGAAGGACGACATGTTTACTAACTTACTAAAGTTCTCCATGATTTGACTCTTGAACGTAATAAACAGCAATGCTAATGAAAGTATAATAGTTTAGTAACTAAACAACTAAACTGGGCTACTCATTACCACAATGCTAACAAAAATCAATCGACATTGTAGTTATTAGTTATTTAATAGTAAGTATAATGACATTTATCAGGATTTATCACAGTCTAATAGGTAACGTTAATGTATCAGTAATTAACGCTTCATAACACATCTATACATTAATGCACAGATATCACAGTGATTCAAAACAGAACGACAAGTCATGACAGTCTTGTCTGTATATTTATCAGTAAAATAATGTTAGTTACAAAATCATTAATCAACATAGTAGGTTTTCTTTTTATATTGATTAATGATTATTAATGAACTAATTAATAAAACGCGATTAATTACTGGTAAGTTAGTAAGTAATTAAGCGTTAATTAAGGAACCGTATTGTGAAGTGTCACCTGAAATGCTAATACTTATTTATTTAAAAGATTGTGTTTCCACATCTCTTTTTTTAGTGAGTCCTCTTTCTCTTGTTTGCTCTCACACCCTCGGTTCTTGGCTCATCTCTAATAGGCCTGAGTGTCTGTGTGTCTGGCGCAGGCTGGCAAGCCATCAGAAACCTTCCTAAACCTTCACCCCCTGAGTAAAAAAGAAACCCACAAAGGGGTTTTTTTCTGTCCCCCGCAGGCAGCCGTAGCTTTACAGGAAGTTGGTGCTGATGATTTATGGTTGTGTGTCCTGGGTGGCAGCTGGCCGGAGTCCCGGCGTCAATCAAGCCGGGTCCGAGAGCACCGGCCAATGGCGTGGCTTCCCCTGCCTACTCTAAAAAAAAAAGAAGTGTACAATGGCTGTCGTTAGGAGAGAGAGGGAGGGAAGAGGGGAGTCGCCACGGAGGAGAGGAAAAAGAGACGGAGAGAAAGGGAGAGAACAATCAGAAGACGAGAGAAGATGGATGTGCTCTGGCCCGCTTTTCAGGGGGAAGCCCTGGAGCTCTGTCTCTCTCTCTCTCTCTCTCTCACACACACACACACACATACAATATGTTTACACACATCATTTTCTTTCTTTCCTTCTTTCTTTCTTTCTTTCTTTCTTTCTTTCTTTCTTTCTTTCTCCTGGAAGGTGGCTAGAACCCTGACAAGAGCTTTGTGTAAGAAAGTGTGTGTGTGTGTGTGTGTGTGTGTGTGTGTTTGTGTGTGTGTGTGTGTGTGTGTGTGTGATTGAGCAACCTAGCAAGATGCTAATGTGTTAAGACTTCAGAAGGCTCTCCCTGCCCGGCTCCATCAGCTCAAACACAACGCTGAGCCCAACATGGCTGCTGCGGAAAGTGCCGGCAAATCCCGCATGATGGATCGATGCAGACGTGACAGACAAGAGGGAGACAACCTGTGGTGTGTGTGTGTGTGTGTGTGTGTGTTTGTGTGTGTGTCTTTGTGTGTGAGGGGGTGTTTGTGTGTCTCAGTAACTACATCTCTTTTTAAAGTGGCCCGAAATTCAAGAGCTTTTTGGTACGTGTCCTATTAACACTGCTATAGAATATGTAGAAAAAAAAACTTTTTAGAGATTTTAACCCGTTTTAATTTGATACTGAGTCACTTCTGTCGAAACTATGAACATTTTTGATGACTCATATCCTTATTAATAATGTGATCATCCAGTTAATAAATGCTCAGCAACGTATATGTCCCGCCCGCAGGGGCGTGTCTTGCTCTACAGTAGCAGCTCGTAAGCAGCTCACATGGTTCGTCAGTGTGTTTTTTTTGGATGTGATTCTTCCTGCACACTATTCACTTCTCCAGCTATGCCTTGGTTAAACGATGGCGGTGGTGAGAAGTTTACTCTCGCTAGACTCCAGCGCTTTTCTCCACATTTAGCTAGTTCGGTAAGCTAGTGCGGGGTGTAAATCAGTCAAGCGCTTCATCACATCGTCACTCTGACTTCCTATTTCAAAAGGAAACGCGTCATCATACGGAATCAGATACGCCGCAGTTCATCTCTGGAATTCCTTTCCTGTCCTCAATGATGATAAAGCAAAGACCTAAAATTGTAAATTTGTCAGTATTTTCATGAGCACGTATGAGAAGCTACGATTAGCTAACTTAAATAATTGTCCTGCTTGTAAGAAATCGAATAAAACTGAACTCCTGCACGTTCATCGTGAGATCGAGAAACAAAGCTTCCTGGAACTATGACCCAGGAACTGAAATCAGCCCTGGTTCCTCTGGGAACACACCCAAAGTTCCTGAAACAGGTTGTGTGGTGGAAATGTGGTCTTTAGCAAATATTAACTCAAAACTTAACTTCAGTAACGAAAAGCAAAACTTTTAAAAGCAAAACTGCCTGTTTTTCTTGTGGGGACCTGACAAAAATACCCACAATGCCAAAACTTTTAATTACAGAACATATACATATATATATACACACACACACACACACACACGTATATATACAGGTACAGCTTTCAGACTGAATGCTAAAGTGTCACAACACACACTGCAGTAATGTGATGTATTCATTCAAGTCATTTTTAAACACAAATTCAGGTTACATAAGTGAGGCCCATGCATTTTGTATTAGGCTCAATGTTAATGATTTACGGGCCTGTATAAACCGGACAAGTGTGTGTGTGTGTGTGTGTGTGTGTGTGTGTGTGTGTGTGTGTACACACGTGCACATGTGTGTTATTATTCCATAACAGGCTAATATAAGCCACATGACAGTAACTCTTAAAAGCTCATTTGGGCCAAGGCACATACACACACTTTCTGCTCTTTGTCAGTGCTGTGATGCTTTAGACTGCTGCCCTTTGTGTGTGTGTGTGTGTGTGTGTGTGTGAATGTGAGAGGGTGTGTGAGAGAGAGAGAGAGTGTGTGTGTGTGTGTGTGTGTGAGAGAGAGAGACTGTGCTTGTGAATGTATGAATTTAGTCCTTAGCATGATAATGAGGCTCAAACAGGCATTTTGCCATGAGAGTCATGTGGAGAGAGAGAGGGAGAGAGACAGAAAGAGAGAGAGAGGGAGAGAGAGACAGAAAGAGAGAGAGAGGGAGGGAGAGAGAGAGAGAGAGAGAGGGAAGGCAGGGGGTCAGAGACAGAGTTTTGTGGAACTTATAGCTTGATTATTTGAAATTTGTCCTTTCTTATTTCTTTGTCTGTCTGTCTGTCTCTCTCTCTCTCTCTCTCTCTCTGTCTTTCTCTCTCTCTCTCTCTCTCTCTCTCTCTCTCTGTCTCTCTCAGCAGGTGATGATGCAAGTCTAGCAGCTAGCTGTGTTAAGTCACCATGAATGAAGGAAGTATTCCTCAGGAGGGGACTGTGTGTGTGTATGTGCGTGTGTGTGTGTGTGTGTGTGTGTGTATGTGCGTGTGTGTGTGTGTGTGTGTGTATAGTCTAGATTCCAGTTCTGGGGGTCATGACCTTAGGTTTACGTGAAACCTTCCATTTTAGCAGGTGGAAGGTACTATTGCTTAAAAAGCCCTATAGGTGTGTGTGTGTGTGTGTGTGTGTGTGTGTGTGTCTACTCACACACTCTAGTCTTTACTCCTTCACCACACACACAGCAGAATGAGCTCACTCTGTAACGTTCCTCCTTCTTCTCTCTTTGTCCATCCACACAAGAGGTGTGTGTGTGTGTGTGTGTGTGTGTGTGTGAAACAGAACGCAGCTGCCACGGTGCCTACGCTGTTTCATGAGTCAGTGTCGTTAATGCCATGTTTCTCAAAGTGTGGTCCGGGGAAACGTAGCCCGGCGTTCATTTCGCTCCAGTGGTGGAGTTCACGACGCACTATAATCAAAGTTATTCTCTTTATTCCTGAGTTCGTCTAGTTATTGTCCTGATTGAATCCAAACCAACTCAAAAACAAGTAGGCGTGTAAATAATATCAACTTGAGTCTAATGACGATTTTAAAATCAGTGTGTTCTGTTTAAAATGGATGACCAGGTTGTTACGTTGTCGTTTGTAATTTCTTATTCGATAAGATTTTTGCAGTTCAGTTGAAATGAATTTTGCAGTGGACTTCCGCGTTGTCCTTCGTATGGCTCCTACATGTCCGGTCCTTTAGATTCATCCTGAAGATGAACGTCAGTGATGTTCAAAAAAATATATGAGAATATTTGCGAAATCCTTTTTAGCAGGCCGGAGCAAGGCTTCAAAATGTATCCTTCATCATACACACACAACTTGGAAGGTAAGAAAATATGAGTTTTGTATATATATATATAACGCAAACTGCACTGCGAACTGAGATTTTGGACGAAACCCAGACAGACAATTTGTACGAAGTTAAACTCATCGTCAGTTCACACACACTGGTGTTTGTCATGTTTTTTTTAGAACTTGGCGATGTTCTGCAATTCAGTTTATCACACACTCTCGCGACATTTCGGCTAGCGTGCTCATGTTAGCGTTTTCAAATAGTTCTTGACCAATAAGTTGTTTGTGACAATGGGATTTTTTTTTTTTTAACCAAATGGTAGAAACAACGTTTTCAAAAATATCTGTACTTCCTCAGAAAATCTTGGGACGAGTGTGTTTTCTGTGTTCTCGCCTACCTAATGCTGCATTCGACTGAAAACCCGTAACTCAGAATTTCTGATCTCTGACCAAGAAACACTAAAGATAACGCCTCTTCAACCTGGAATTCCTACTCGGAAAAGCAAGAAAGTTTCCTCGAGTGACGTCAAATCAGCACGGCTGCTCGCCAGATCACTAACAGTGGGAAAAAAATAGCAATTCTTTACTGTTGTACTGTATATACAAGTATTTGTTTTAGATCAATCAACATACAGACATATTTGCTTGTTAAATCATATCTAATAACACTGGCTTTACACGTCACTGTTTTGAGGAAGTAAATATACATCAGTCATTAGCATTAGCATTAGCTAATGCTGCAAACAAAACATGAACCTGGAGGTAACTGTGTTTTTTTTTTCCCCACTTTGTATTTGCACAGAGGTTGAAAATGTCTTCGTTCCGACTTCCCACATCCCATTGAGGTAAATCAAACGCAGCCTAAATAACCACACCAAGACGGAGAGCGCACCAGGGTTCGATTCAAACACACTACACGCTGCATATGTGGGTGAAAATGTCACACACTGTTGCTGATATTGTAATAACAGAGAGGGAGAGAAAGAGAAAAGGAGAGAAAGGATCCATATTTTAAGCTGGTCCTCCAAAAACCTGCTATTCCTGCTATTGTCTGACATCAGCCACCTGTCTCCGTTTGTCTCCATCTCCTGTCTTCCTGTCTCTCTCTCTGAATACTCAAGTGTGATGGGTCATAAACCCACATGCGATGGTCTTAGAAACGTGTGTGAATGGTGTGTGTGGGTGCACATGTGTGTGAGGTCAGCGGAGCTGTGTCTCTGAGACAGGGATTAATCCTCCTTTCTGTCCCTGAAAAAGCGGCTGGAGACAGAGAGGAGGAATATATCAGAGCAGAAGAATAAGGGAGGGAAAAGAGGATGAATATTTCCGAGCGAGAATGACAGATCCAGAGAGCGAGAGAACGCCGGAGTGACAGACAGAAGGCTGGAGAGAGAGAGAGAGAGAGAGAGAGAGAGAGAGAGAGGAGAGAGGAGTGTGGACGGAGGCAGGCAGCCTGAGGAACCCTAATCCTCACTTCTATTCAAATACGCTCTTAATCTCCGAGCAGGTCTACACACACACACACACACACACACACACACACACACACACACACACACACACACTCACACACACACAAACACACACACAGAGTTAATCTCCAACCATGTCTGAAGCTAGAAAGGTGCACAAAAGGCCTTGATACCCCCCCAAACACAGACACAGACACACACACACACACACACACACACACACACACACACACACACACACACACACTGCAACCTCTCCAGGTCCAGACTTCCCACACACTCCATGGTCCATCCCCCCGAGTTAAAAGTTATAATCTTAACAAATCTCACTGAAAATTCCTAGCACACGGATTCTATAAACCATAAATCAGCGACACGTGGTGGTGGTAGCGTTAGTCAGCTAGTTTTTGTTAGTTTATTTGTTTGTGTTATTGTTTTGCAACTGTGAATGACAAGCAAGCACCCTGAGTGACTTTTTCTGGTTTAAGCAAGTACTTTCTTTCACTTTAACAGTTTCCTACATTACCCAAAATGCAACACGCTAGCCAGCTAACGGTAGTGATCGTGACTTTATGCTGTGTTTCTTTTCTCAGAACAACAAACTGTACGTTCAGTGTGTAGACTGAACCAAATGAATGTGTCTATGTGGATTGATCTAAAGTAAAAAACGACTGTAAACTCTTTTAAAGTGGTGAAGTGGTATTTGAGTTACTGCTGATGCTGTGAGCAGCCATGTTGATCTGATGTCACGTGCTGAACTCGGGGTCGAGGAAAATCAGAGCTGAGGGTGGAGGGTTTTCTTCGTTTTTTCCTTGTCGGAGGTCAGAAATTTTGAAGTAGTCAAACGTAGAATTGGCTTTCGCTTCATCTCTACTTAAAGAGAGCGATGCAGCGGCGCTTTAGTCTTTTAGTCTCTCCAGCTCTCTCACCGTCTCATCACGACACGAACAGATCGGCTTCCAAAGCTTCTACTTTCATGCTAATACCACATCAGCGGCATCTCGCCCGCCTTCTAACTAGCGACCTGACTGTTATCACCTGACTGTGTGTGTGTGTGTGTGTGTGTGTGTGTGTGTGTGTGTGTGTGTGTGTGTGTGAGGTTCTTGGTTTATTTACTGAAGTCATC
>CM074987.1:981521-994021 GCA_037576825.1 Pangasius krempfi
TCTCTCTCACACACACACACACACACACACACACACACACACACACACACACACACACACACACACACACACACTCAGAGTGCAGTTAATAAAGCCCTAAATGAACACAATGCATTAAACATGAGTGGGACAATAACGAAGCACTGCTCTATAATTATGTCCCGCTGCTGTAAAATGAAGACAAAATATTTGAAGAGGGATTCTGTCACCTCTGTGCTCTCCCCTCACTAATCATACACACACACACACACACACACACGCGCACGTGCACACACATGCACGCACACACACACTCTGTCCCGGCAGGCCACGGAGGTTAAATACAAGGGGAGGCATTTCCAGAGCCATGCCTACTAATAAGGACTAATTGAAAAATGACTGGCTATTGACAGACAATGAGGTTGAACCATATGCTGTGACCACATAATACGCCTGCCACGTTAAAGACATGAAAATTGATAGGCACCTGAGTAGTAATGGGGAAAGAAAAAACACAAGGAATGCCGGTTGAATGCTGATGAATGCTGGAGAGATCTCCAAGTGAAAAACAAATCCACCCTGAACAACGTGCACATTCATAGTCATCATTAACACATGAGCCTCAAGTTTCAAGACTTAATTTGCAATGAAACTCATCGACATGTTCGTCTCCGTACGGCTTCCTCAATGCTGTGGTCAAAGAGAACGATGCAGCGGCGCTTTAGTGCTTTAGTCTATCCGGCTCTCTCACCTCCTCATCAAACAGATCAGCTTCCGAAGCTTATCTTTCATGCTAACATTCCTGTCAATGTCATTGCGCTCGTCATCTCGTAGATCGCTAACTAGCCGAGTCGGGTCTCGGCGTTGTATAAGCCGCATTGCATTCTGGATCTTTGAGTCCAAAGTCTGAGGTCTGCATTACATCTACCTTGGATTTTCGTCGCTGGAAAGTAGTGTGTGAGAAAATAGTTGAATTTTTTACCCCTCCTATTAAACACCATTGGAACCGCGCTAGCAACGACACTGTTGTCTCACTGTGACATCAGGAATAACAAAAATACAGCACCAACCATTAACAAATTAGCCCCAGAGTCCCTAAACACTACAAATATTTCAATATAAATATATTTCACACGTTTCAGGATGGAGTTTTCCTTTGTGGTTAGTTAGCTAGTTGTTTCTATGGCAACAATTAAGTTACGATGTGCAAGAAGAAAGAACTACACACAATAAGGTTGTAAACATCTTCGAAATGACATCATTCACGAGGTGTTAGCAAAGACGAATACATTATTAAGTGACTTAAAACTGTAGTTAAAGCTTGTAGCAAGGGTTGCCAGGTCTCAGAGAATTCCCACCAGAACAACTACAGCTCAAAAACCTCACAGAAAGCCTTGGAATGAGCCCGAAATGTTTGGAAAAAGGTAGATGTCTTGAATATTAAATAAACGAGGTGAATAACGTTATAATAATAAAATAATAATAATAATAATAAGTAAGACTTTTGGTTTTTTTTTTCTTCTTCTTCTTCTTCTAGTTTTCCAGTGTTTGCAGGGCATAGTAATGGGGTTCACATCCTGGGGGTAAAAAATGTAATTAATTAATTAATAATAATAATAAAAAAATCTCACTTCTGCTATAGACCACGCCCACTTCTGTTTTAAATCCAAATATGGAAACAGATATGAATATTTTGCACACTAACCAGATACAGATAACGGCATTGCTTTACACCCCTAATATATACCATCCAACAGCACACACACACACACACACACGCACACACGCGCACGCAGAGTGCTGGAGGAGACAGCAGAAGAGCGATGGGACGAGTGTGTCGTGCTGTCACACAGACAGTTAGGGGCTGGCGGTGGTGACACCTGAGTCTGGCAGACATAATGAAGGGTCAGCTCTGATCACACAGCCCTGCCAGCGGCTCATAATCAAACCCCCTGTCTGACAAATGGCCCTGGAGCTCCAGCTGTGGCATCTGACACACACACAATCACACAATGTCTCTCTTTCTCTCTCTCTCTGTTTCTCACACACACACACACACACACACACACGGATACCAGCACACAGCATGTGCAGGTACGTATTTCATTCCTCATTCGCCCCTGCCCTCTGTCACTGTCCTGAATATAGAGAGGGAACTACACACACACACACACACACACACACACACACACACACACACATAAGCACATGCACGTGCACGCGCACATGATCTAAACCAACATTGTGTAGACACTTCATCTTTAATCCACTCTTTTATCCATCTCATTCCACGAAAGGTCCACACACACACACACACACACACACACACACACACACACACACACACACACACACATATGCACAAACTCCCACTCACACACACCGAGCAGATTTGGCCCAGGAGATAGGAACTACATTTCCCAGGGGATTTTGAGGCCTAAATGGAGGTTTAATGATATTTGTGTCCAAATGACTCAGACCATGTTGAAGGGTCACTGACAGCTGGCCAAATCTCTCCACCACACACACACACACACACACACACACACACACACACACACACTGGCTTGACAAATCCAACAAGTAACTCATTTATGTAATATACATATACACATATAACTTCATAACATCCTGAGCCAATAAAATCAAGTTTATATGAATTCAATCAGTTTTGTTCTGTTGCCAAATTTCTTGTTATTAATTTTGTCTTTAAATTTTGTCCGTTGTCGTCCGTACAGTGTGTGTGTGTGTGTGTGTGTGTGTGTGGGTTTGCTCTTCTCTGTTTTGATGATGATGTGACAGGTCAGGAGCATCACAGACATTTTTTTTCAATCAGTTACAAATTGAATTTTTATTTTATTCAATCTTGTTATGGTTTGTAACCAACAGCGTGATCAAATTTTTTTTAAAAAATAGTCAAACTCTCTGTTTTTCCTGCTGCGTTTCTTACACAACATGATCCTTGCAGACACACACCAAGGCAAGGTCAAGCTGTAGACTAAATAAAAACCTTTCCACATTGCTTCGGTGAAATATAGCTTTGTTTTCTTAAAGTAGAGATGTCAAAGTATATCACGGACAAAAAAAAATCAATTTTTGGACAAAACATGATTTTTATTTATCAAAATTCAGTCACAGCAAAATCCAACAAGTTTATTTATTTATTTATTTATTTATTTATTTATTTATTACATTCAGCCTCGACTTGTACATCAAACATACATCATTTATGACTTGTTACACGTTTTTGTGCGAGATTGTGTGCTAACTGAAGATCCGTTCATCTTTCTCAGACTGTTTATTTAAAGCAGCCAATCAATCAATCAATCAATCAATCAATTAATTACTAATTAATAACCTTTTCAGAATATTTGTCATGAATCGCGTGACGAATTTCGATGGAGTGGGACGTTGGAGTTTGGAACTGTGATCGTTTTCGATCTCTGTGCATTTGAGTTACAAAGTGGGATAAAAAAAAAAACACGGACGTTTCTTTGGATGTTTGTCGTTTGTTAGCAACATGCTAGCCGGCTACCTGTGATGAGTGATAGCATATTTTCCTCCTCAAAACAGCGACCTGTATAGTCGGTGTTATAGATTTAACAAGCGTGTAATACATGTATATGTTGACTGATCTAAAGCGGATAGTTGTATATACTGTAAAATCCATTTACAGTAAGAGGTGCTGCTTTGTTTACTCCTGATGCTGTGAGCAGCCATGTTGATTTGACGTCACTTGCTGAACTTGAGGTTGAGGAGACCATCTCGAGTTCCCGAGTAGGAATTACGAGATAGGTGTTTTTTTCCCGAACGCAGCATTCGCGGTCGTCCCCCTGGTCGTTGCTGATTGTGCCTTGATGTGATGTGGCCTGGTCTGTGAAAGCAGCCTCGAGGCTCTGAGCTTCATTTAATTAGCACTTTAATTAATGTCTTTCTCTCTTTTACTCCCCGTCTCCCTCTGCTCCTTCCCCTATTCTCTCACTCTTCTGTTCCTTAAGAAGCAGCTGCCGATGGGGTGCGTCCCCTCCATTCAGCGCTACACTCAGGGGGTCAAAGGTTATCAAAACTGGCATTGTTTACGTGGTACAATAGAGCAAGGACTCCAGGGGTGACTCCTTCTACTCGGCCACTCCCTCCCTCTCGTTCTCCGTCCCCTTTGGGTTTTTGGTGTTGTTTTAATTGTCTGGGTTTTAATTATTTGATTAGAAAACGAGTGATGGTTTTTTTTTAAGTGGTTTAACCGGATTATTAGATTATTAGGAAGTCAACGAGACTGACAATCTGCTGCAAACACACAAAATTCGACAATGCAACTTCGTTCAAAATGTCGCATTTCTCATCGAACCATGTCCAGATTTTTAATACAAAGTTTCCCAACCAGGTCTCTATGGTCATGTGAAATTAAATATACTACAAAAAATATTACAAACTGTAATAATAAAAATACCAAAAAATATTAAAGGAGTTCATACATTTTACAAACTGAAAAATAGCATGCTTTAAGTAACGGTTTTTGGCATTTATTACTAAAGTTTCACTTAATGTTAGCCTACGTAAAAAAAAACAAAAAAACAAACAAGAGGAAATTCATTAAAAGAATTCATTTAGGTTGAAAAATTCACGACAAAATTTTAAAATCTGATTTAACACATTTCTCAAAGTGCACAGCAATAATGTACGTACAGTTTGTAGGTATGCTTCTGTTGTTCTGGCTCTGTAGATCAGGAAATTATAAAAACATTATAAAAAATCAAAAGTCAAAGACAAATTTGACGTTCAAACTAAAAATATTTAAAAAAACAACACACACAAAATGGTAAATAAACATCTGCTTACACAAAACGTCACCAAATTATGTGCTTTTAATCTATCGATGATTAGTTTAAGATTACATGTCGTGTCAAGCATACAAGTCCCTGTGAATGAGCTGTTACCATAGAAACGATAACGTATAAACCGGCGACCAATCAGAATCAAGAATTCAAGAGTGCTGTGACATAACACTTAAATAATAACCATCTCATCACTTCAAATGTGCGTCAATTAGGAATTAAATAATGGTTGTTCATTGTCACACACACACACACACACACACACACACACACACACACACACACACACACACACTTGTGTTCTCTACAGGTTTTTTGTGACATTCCTCATTTACAGTTCCAGATGACTGTGGGTTTCCATTCGGTCTCGCTGTCTCTCTGCCAGATGAGTCTGACTCCCCATAAACCTAAATTAAAACCTCATCCAATGCAGCATGCATGTGTGTGTGTGTGTGTGTGTGTGTGTGTGTGTGTGTGTGAGAGTGTGTGTGAGTGAGAGTGTGTGTGTGTGTGTGTGTGTGTGTATGACTGTACTTCTCTCCAAAAACAGACTGTTCATTCCTGTTGAGGCCCTTTGGTTTTACACACACACACACACACACACACACACACACACCTTCCATAAAACTATATCAGGAGGTTTTCCTCAGAAATCAACAGGCCATAATTCACTCTCAAGCTGTAACTCGATAAACGAAACCCAACGCTGGTCTCGAACAGGAGGAGGAACAAAAAAAAAAAAAAAAAAAGCGTCTGTTTGTGTATATGTCCATCTTCCTGTATTACAGCACGGACAATGAAGTGTTGTGGATATGGGACTGTTATCTCAGTGCTAAACATGTCAGGGAAAATCAATGTAGAAATAAACAAAGAGAAAGAGAGTGAAAGGAGGGAGAGAGAGAGAGAGAGAGAGAGAGAAGGAGTTAAAGCGGAGAAGATGACAGACATTAACAGCATTAGTTCACTGAGGACGAGAAATGCTTTTAGTCCCGCGTCTGAAATCACGTGCAGGAGGAGGTTGTTTTTTTTCTCCAACCCCCCTTGCAGAAAGCCTGATATCGCAGCTGAGAGAGGGAGGACGAGAGAAGCAGATGGAGAGAGAGAGACGGGTGAATGGGGACTGACAGGAGAAGATGGACAGAGAGAGAAAGGAGGGGAGGGGGACGGAGCGCTAGGGACCCAACAACAAGAACATGACAGTAACCAAGACTTTCATTATATGAGCACGGATATGTGACATGACCCCTACGCACCTCACAGCACACACACACACACACACACACACACACACACACACACACACACGATTATTAATGCAGTGAATTCATTCTATGTTACGCCTAAATCTGAACTCAACCACAGCAGCAAAAACAAAAATTTTAATTTTTTACATTTGTTTCTTTCTTTATTTTTGTTTGTTTGTTTTTGTGGGTGCCTACAAAGTGTCCCCACTAATTCAAAACTGTCCGAGATCTTTGTAAGGACAGCGTCATAGCTTTAACACGAATGAACAAATTTTTGTGCGGTCTCTGTTTCGCGTTCATAAACATCCATTCACATGCACATAGCACGCACGTGCCAGCATGCTGCTTCTAGTTTCTTTTCCGCGTTGTGTGTTTGGCCGTCTCGTCTGCCTCAGTCTCTCCCTTTCTCTTCGCTCTCTAATTGGAGCGAACATGGACTCTAAGCAAAGCCACATGCCTGCTGCTACGAGTGACATTCTGTTTTAAACCCCAGAGTAACGGCCCGCATTCATTTCACGCACACATCTACATACACAAGTATTCAAGGACACACAACTTAAGACCATTCCCTTGTTTATTTCACTATAAACTTGCTAACTGAAAATCCCTGTCTGACTTTCTGCCACGTTCTGCAGATGGTTGTGTTTAATTCTCTCACTCCGCTCGACCAGGTGGGAACTCGTCGGCTTACGCTGACGCAGTGTGTGACACTTTAAATCAGTTCTGAAATCCAACAAACGCTCGGTAGGATTTTTTTTCCCCCTCAGATATTACGATGGTTAAGGTTAGGGTTAAGTTTAGAAGTTTGTCTTTGTATCAAACATTCGATTCAAGTCTTTTTTGAACGAATCACTAAGGCGAATGAATCGGTATCAGTCACTGAATCTTTTCTTTCGTTCAGTTTCTGTCGACTGGATTCGCAATTACAAAGCGCAAAATATAAATACGGGAGACAAAATATACACAACTCAATTTCTGTGATTTTTTTTTACGTATGTTTACATGTAAGTGTTTCTTTAAAGATCCAGGAATTGTATTTGAAATTGTGTGTATGAACCTGCAGCCAGGTGCACCAGCTGAACGTAAGTCCGGCTGTAAGTCAGGGTGTAAAGTCGATCCCAAACCTTACAGTTAAACTTTACAGTTAAACTTTACAGTTAAACCTTACAGTTAAACCTTGCAGTTAAACTTTAAAGTTAAACCTTACAGTTAAACTTTACAGTTAAACCTTACAGTTAAACCTTACAGTTAAACTTTACAGTTAAACTTTACAGTTAAACCTTACAGTTAAACTTTACAGTTAAACTTTACAGTTAAACCTTACAGTTAAACCTTACAGTTAAACCTTACAGTTAAACTTTACAGGCTAAAGATGTTCAAACTCAATTTTTCCACACGTTATAAATGCACGTATTTCATGTGACCATATGTTTCACTCATTAAGTTATATTAGGGTTGCTTCTTCATTTCCATTATAGGTAATCTCAAAATAAAAGCTAAGACAGATTTATTTCAGCTTTTCAGATTTTCAGTGGGTCAAGAAATTTATATATTTACATTTACGTTGTTAGCATTTGTTTGAACTTGAATTTGAATTTGAATGAGAAACTTTCTCCTAATACTTTGCCAGAATTTTTGCCCATTTCTCCTGACAGAACTGGTGTAACTCAGTCAGGTTTGTGGGCCTCCTTGTTCCACTTGTTCCACTTGTTCCTGACCTGGGACTCAGGTCGGAGCTTTGCGATGGTCACTCCAATACTTTCACTTTGTTGTCTTTAAGCCTTTTTTTTTTTTTTTTTTACAACTTTGGAGGCATTCTTAGGATCAGTGTTATCATAACATTCTTGCTAAAGTCTTGAGGTTTTGCTTCAGTGTTTCTAGACAATCTTCCTTCCTCATGATGCTGTCCATTTTCTGAAGTGCACCAGTGTCTTTTTCCAGCAAGACACCCCCACGACACGATGCCGCCACCCCCATGCTTCACAGTTCTTTGGAATTAAATCCTCACCATTTTTCCTCCATATATAATGATGATTATTATGGCCAAAAAGCTAGGTCTTCGTCTCGGTAATCATCCGTACACTTCAGTCTGGCTTTTTTATGCCAGCCTTGGAGTAGAGACTCCTTCCTTGTGTGGCAGTTTTTCAGGCCATGGCGATGTAGAACTCTCTTAAAGGTGGATGTACATATTTGGTATCCGATGCCTCCTTTACCTGGTTGAGATTAACCAGCATATAAAACACAGGTCAAGTTAGTAGTCCAGCTTTGCCAGATAGTAAGTGGTAGAAGAAAGAAGGTGATTCTTTCATGTAGTTCATGTATTTGTAATTATGAGTGTGAGTCAAATGAAACCCTTAATTTATTTTATGTTGTATTGTTTGTTTGCAAATAGGTGTAACAAATCTATATCATTTTAACATATTTCATTCAATTCATGTGTTCCAGCATTTAACGAGTATCTGGATTCCTCTAGAAAAAAGTTCTGTTCAGTTGTAATTCACACATTTAAGGTTTTTATCTGATGCACCCGCGTATGTGTATGACGAATCAGAGCCGTGCTCCGTGAGTGACTGAATATTTTTAGTCGTTGCTGTGATTCGCAATTCATTTGACTCAGTGAGTTTAATTGAATGAATTCAAATGACTCGAGTCAGTGAAAAGACCCAAAAAGCCCTTCCTTACAAATGCCTTTGTATAAAATGAAAGCCGCATCTACCTCATTTGTTTAAATTCGTGCTAATTTCTCATGAGATCAGGCTGCTTTTGGAATCTGAATCTTATGCCTCAGTCAGAACGGCTACTGCTTTTAATCGTGTTCACGGGCTAATAAAGACAAAATGTTAAATGAACTCAGATGCACAGGTTATAATATCTTCTAATATAAATCAGCAGCTGCTTCAAATTTGGTGGAAAGATGTTTTGAGCATATTTACATATTTTACTCTCGAAATATAACGCTTCTTTTTCACCACAGGTTCTGGAGATTCATACTCATACAGAATTCAGTTCCAGTTCTGACAGTTCTGATGAACAAGCGTCCTGTTGATGAGAGAGGCCAGAGGAGAACGGCCAGAGTGGTTCGAGCAGACAGGAAGGCTTATGGTAACTCAAATAACCACTCTGTACAACCATGGTGAGCAGAAAAGCAACTCAGAATCAAAATGTCAACCAGCAGAAGACCTCATTGGCTTCCACTCATATATATATATATCATACTTCTTCTCAGTTAGAGAGACTGAAGTACTACGCAGTCAAAAATCAACTGCTGTATACTAACGAGATGTTTTGGCGCCAGTTGGCTCGTGCACACTGTGATGAAAATCAATACTAATTAAAACTGAACAAGTGTTCTGCGTTTCTTCTCTCAAAGAGCACATTAGTCATAAAATACAATTTTCATCACTTATTTAAATAAAGGTGTGGATTTTTTCACCCTCTGGGATGGCGCACTATTTTCGGCCACTTGATTCGATTAGAAAATGAAATATCAAATGGTTAAATGTTACAAGTCAGTTATTAGAGGCACTTAATTAAACTCTCAAATTCAAATGAACTAATCAGGCCAGAGCAGAGTGGATTTTTTTCCCCCCTCTACATTAAACGCGCCCTGCTAACGCCCGTGCTAACTTGTTAACATGAAGGTGCTATTTGCATTTCCTGATAGACCATTACGCTTTTAATACGCCCGTGTTTTCGTCCCGTACATCAATCACGCGTCTCCACAGGCTGCTCTTAACCCACTGAATCTGCCACAAAGCAAATATTACAAGAGCTCACTAATTTAGAGATCAGAAAGCCACATGCTCATAACCGAAACGAAGGCTGGCTCGGCACACTTCAGAGGCGCTCCTTAATTACGGGCTGTTAATTGCGCACTCGTAGTGTCTTAGTTTTAATTTAAAAAAAAAAAAAAAAAGACGCCTCGTTGAAGGACGATAAGCATTTTCTGTTTAATCAACAAAGTGAGAGGAATTTGTTTCTGCGTCCGCCAGTCACTGCTGGAAGGAAGAAATCTTCAAAATACTGGAAGTGGAGCTAAAGATTAGCGAGAGAGGGATGTTTGAGAGAGAGAGAGACAGAGAGAGAGAGAGAGAGAGAGAGAGAGAGAGAGAGAGAGAGAGGGTGGTGGGGTAGTTAGGTTTTATTCAGGCCGAGCAAAAGAGGGGGTTTTATTTGAAGTCAGTCCCTTCGCTGCATTCCCTCCATGGGGCCCTAATCGGCCCTACTGCCACAGAGAAGCACTCGAGCGGAGGAATCGGATCCCACTGTTCCTCTCTCTATCACTCTCTCCCCGGCTTCCTCTTGATAAACTCACAAATACGTTGTGAGCCACGAACTATTAAGAGATCTCTGACTGCTTCAGCACTTATTCTAGTGAAATGCCGTCGTAATCCGTCTATACTCTATAGTCACTATAGGAAGATCTCAAATAAAATATATATATTGTAGGGTTTGGATCCAATCTCATACTGGGTCTGTAGGAATTTAACAAGTGACAGGAATTGTGTTGGAATTCATACAAAACAAGTCAGAAGAATAGCTACGGCGGAGGCGTAATATATGATATTACGAGAAAAAAAAGTCACGATATTTTGAGAATAAGGTCATAGTGCTACGACAGAATGGTGCATGTAACGTTTGTGCGTTAAAATGAGGCTCGTTGAGGATTTGCTGAAGTTGTTGTTTCTTTTGTTAAAGGAGAAATCTCAGGCAGTTAGTTTACGTTTACTTAAATACGGGAAAAAATATAACCGTAGTTTCATCATCATCACGATATATCGTGCCGTTTATCTACGACATCTTGTTAAATGTGTATAGAGACGTTATGAAGAAAGCGTTTTGTAGCTAGCACAGCTATAGCATATTATACTGCCTTCAAGTCCGCCTCGGAATTTTGTGTGTACGGATTCATGGTTACGGCGCGGTGACGGAAAAACGGCTCGGCGCGAGAAAAAAATGAATGTCGTGAGAAATATTTATTTATTTATTGTATCATCCACGACATAGAGTGGTCAGAGGAGGCTAATCTCGTACTGTGTTTGTAGGAATTCTAACAAGTGACAGGGATTTTGTGGGAATTCAAACAAAAAATAAGATATAAGAAAAGCTACGACTGCGTATTTGACATTCATTTATTTACGGTGGATGATGCTATTTATTTACTAAAACTATTTACAATACTATTTAGAATATCGCCAAATTCTGAGTAATATCGGAAAACTGGTGTGCATGGAAACGTAGCCAGAGAGCGGAATTTGGGATAATAAATTAAAATTAGCTACATTCTAGCTACATAGACTCACAACACACACACACACACACACACACACACACACACACACAGCAATCTCTGCTACGTCCTACTAAGCTTTATTTTTCTTCCTAATCTCTCTATACACATTTAATGAGACATTTAATTTTATAAGACAAGATTAAACCAGTTGTAAGATTTTTCCGCGCGTCAAACAGTAATCGCAGGTAGGAAGTAAAGTTGCGAAGTGAGGAACTGAAGATCCGCATGTGGCATACGATTGGTCCAAAGAATCGGAATCAAATTCGTTTGGATTTGTTGCTTTACTGTGTCATACATAATGTACACAAAGTTGAGAAATATATGTCGCTGTCGCTAAAATGGCGGCTCCGTGTCACGCACGTCCGTATTACGTTAACGATTGCTGTCGCTTGCTAGTGTGAAACCTGATCACTAACCCTGCGTCATTTAATTCTTAAAACATACTGAATCATACTGAAGTCTTTGTACGACCATGTGGAAAATTATTTCATTATCTTCGTTAAATACTATTTTATTTTGTTCATACCAAAAAAAGGCAGCATTGAATTTTTAATCCAGTATTATGGAGATTCTTATGGGACATTTTTTAAAATCGACGGCAGACTAATATTTATTCGACGAACGATTTAGACGAACACGAAAACGTGAAAAATGACAAAACTGTCCATCCTGTCATCTATTCATCCATCTCTGTCGCTCCACTCTTCTATCTGTCCAGTCATCTCCCAAATACAGCGATATCCGGTGTTTTGTCTATTAGATAAGAGCGATAATGCTTCGCTCTCTCTCTCTCACACACACACACACACACACACACACACAGAGATTGAGTTACACAATCTTCACTCTGTTTCTGTGTGAAATGGTTATCGAGTGTTTCGCTACTCCCCTGCTAGAAAAGAATTGGAGGAAAAACAAAAAACTTTTTTTTTTGCCTCAATGGTCGCCATAACTCAGACGTGTGTTTAGAGGACGGAGACAGCTGTCTTGCTCAGCACCACACACACACACACACACACACACACACATTTTTCTTCAACTTAGTCTTTCTCAGACGATAGATGAGACTCTATAAGCTCTCTCTCTCTCTCTCTCTCTCTCTCTCTCTCTCTTTCTTTTTCTTTTGACCTCTCTGCTCCTTCACTGATAAAA
>CM074987.1:1002571-1027571 GCA_037576825.1 Pangasius krempfi
TATATATATATATATATATATATATATATATAGAGAGAGAGAGAGAGAGAGAGAGAGAGAAAGAGAGTATTGTGATTTTTTTATGTTAGAATTGTAATGAAGACTAGACGTGGAATCCGTTTTAAACCACATCTTGTCTTTGACCCTCATACAGACCTTCACAAACTTGAGCAAATGTGTTAAATGTGTGTGAACACACGAGCATATGGTCTCTCTTTCTCTCAAACACACACACACACACACACACACACACACACACACACACACACACACACAGAGCAGTGTTTCTGTGAGAAACAGATCATTCTCCGTCTTCTGAGGCTTGACATCTCAGACAGATATGATCAGCCGTCTTCTATTATGCACACACACACACACACACACACATATATATACACACACACACACACACACATACACTGATACCATCATTGGGAATCATCCTCTGCCCACACACACTGGAGACAGGAAATGGCTTTCGACCCCTGACCCCGTGACCTTAGGTGCCAGGTCAGGGCGCATTGGTAGCAATCATGCTCTATCGTATTTCTGTCCTGGAAGAGGAAAAAAGAAACAGTAGTCTAAACAAAGCTCGGAGGACATGTGTCATCCATCCATCGGTGGGATAAGATCGCGGAGCCATACAACACAAACACACTCGCGGAATCGCAAATCAGCATTTACGGCTCGCGTACCCATAAATTAACCCCGGGGTTCCTGATTTAGCCAGCGGGAGGCATGCACGAGAAACGAAGCCTCTTTTTAAAAAGGCATCAGAATCGGCCAGTGAGAAAAGCTAGAAATGTGCATTCCAGGCCGCAGACACACACACACACACACACACACACACACACACACACACAGACATATACAATCATTGCACAAAAATGTAGCAAGCTCATCACTGCAAGAAAAAGAAAGAGAGAGCGAGAGAGAGATAGCGAGTGAGACAAAGAGAGTGAGAGAGGGAAAGACATTGTGGCATAGAGAGTGACAGAGAGAGTGATGGAGAGAGACAGAGAGAGAGTCATAAAGAAAGAGACAGAGAGAGAGAGAGTCATAAAGAGAAAGATAGATATGGAGAGACAGAGAGAGAATGAGACAGAGAGACAGACAGACGTAGAAAGTGAGAGACATAAAGAGAGAGAGAGAGAGAGAGAGAGAGAGAGAGAGAGAGAGAGATCAGGTTTCACATATAAATGCTGCAAAAACTGTTTTCTTGGACATTGGAAATTGTCATTATAAAATATGTTGCCATCATTTGGGAAGATTTTACACCCAATAAGCTTCCTAAAAAGCGAGAAGTTCTCAGGGACAACATCATTAACCAACTCTGAGATGAGAAAAACCTCAGAGCCTCAACAAAGACCTTAAACATTCCTGCCAGTACAACTGGTCCAGTAACACGCAGGTGGAAAGTTCATGCAATCCCAAAGTAAGACAGGTGCGCTACGTCAGATCTCCCAACGCGCTCTCAGACTAATGATCAGGAAGGTCGCGTGAAAAGAGCTGCAGGACGACCTGAAAGCAGCGGGAACGACGGGAGAACAACGAGCGGCAAACTGCACCACAATCATCTCCATTCCTGCACCTCACGCACAACTCCGAGAAACCTTTGGAATAAAAAGATATAATTCATCTCTTCATATGCTGGGGAAAGAAGGATTGTGCATACGATACTAAGAACGCCCTCGGTGAAGCGCGGTGGTGGGAGCACCGGGACATGCGGCTGCTTCAAACAGTACCAGGTTATTACATGAACAGAGCGACGTACTGGTACACATTAGAGGAGAATTTAATCTCATCAGCCAAGAAAGCGAAGGAGAAGATGGACGTTTTAACAAGACAACGACCCCAAACATACAGCCAAAATAAGTCAAGAAAGTCTCGCATGGCCTCCTGACGGGAATCTCATTGGAATGGGAAAAAATGTAACCACAACACTACAAAAAGTGAACTACTTCTTACAGTAGAAGCAAGAAGGCTCGAGGCTGTAACTGCCAACAACAGCTAAGCAACAAAGTATTAATCTTGGTAATTTGTCGTGTCCGAATATATATATATATTTATATATATTTAAACATATCTTAGTTTAAACTTATGAATACATACTTTTCTTGTTCATATGTATAAGTAAAAAAGATGTCTATAGACATTATGTGTGTAAAAATGTGAAGTGGATGTATGCACTGGAAGTATATTAAATAACAAAAAAGTGTCAGAATTCTTATTTCTCCTCTCGGTTTAGAGAGAGAGAGAGAGAGAGAGAGAGAGAGAGAGAGAGAGAGAGAGAGAATTGGAAGGAAAAAGAGGTCCTGGCCATCGACTGGAAGACTTTCCCTCATTCATTTGACTCACATAAAAAAATGTGTGCTTTAAAATGTCACCACACACACACACACACACACACACACACACACACACACACACACACACACACACACACACTGTTCCAAAAGGTGATTCATGGCCTTCACTCAGAAAAATTACACTTCTCTCTCTCACTCTCTCTCTCTCTCTCTCACTCTCTTTCTCATGCCATGCTGCTCAATCTGTTCATCATAACGCAACACGAGCAAATCCGTCACCACGGTGGACTTTTTTATTTATTTATTTATTTTTTTTTATTTCTTACCCAGCATTCCCAGAGCGCAGACTCCCGCCATGTGAACGCCCTAGCGTAGCATGAGCTACAGCCTAATAAACGCGCGGTGGAACCCGACACACAACACACGGCCCTCTAATTCCCCTCGCCTCGCAAATTACTCCTCACACTCAGTCTCTTGGATTCTCAAACCTGATTGGTCAGGAGGTGTTGATTCATTTTCTATAACAGCGGCTCTGACAGTAGCGCTGGCTGTAATTCTTTATATTAATGCACTCCTTCTAAGACATCACCGTTTCTATAGTAACAGGGACTTGTATTTTGGACGAAGTACATAAACTGATCGGAATAATAACGAAGAGATTTTTAAAAATGTGTTGTTATAAAACAAATAAAAACATATAATCGTTGCAACAAGATGTTTATGGAAGGAGTCTCCAGTGTCAGTGCCGTTGTAAGAGTCAATACGTTTCTTGGAATCGTGACAAGCTGCATTTTTTTTGTCTGATTAAGCTATAATAGTTTGATTACTGTAACAGGGATTAGCATTGATGCAGTATATCTGAAGTACGCATGTAAGAAAAAAAATTGTTTTTGCTCCATCGTTCCTTTTCTTTCTCTCTGCTTTTTGCGTTTTTTTTTTTTTTTTGCTCTCCTGCTCTGATCTTTATACTTCGTCCTTTCTCTCGCTTTTACCATCTGTTTGTGCGCGTGTGATTTTTTTCATTTAGGCCTTAAACAAGGAGACAGAGGCACGGCGCGCGCAAATCAGCTGGAATTGGTGCGTTAAACAAACCGAGAGAAATGCCCAAACACACACACACACACACACACACACACACAGAGAGAGAGAGAGAGAGAGAGAGAGAGAGTGCAGTATCCTCATGGATTTGCCCAAATTCGGCTGATGCAAAGAAAGGAATTAATGTGGACTGGGCCGGGGCCTGCGGGACAGCCGGCACCGTTGACAAAGATGAATGGCATCATTCCAGCCAAATGGTAATTTCACTTTTGAGTGAGTGTGTGTGTGTGTGTGTGTGTGTGTGTGTGTGTGTGTGTGTGTGTGTGTGTGTGTGTGTGTTTGTTTCACGCCAGTGTCGGCCAATCCCGTGATGGCACCTACCTGTCTGTCAAAAAACAACATTGTTTAGCAATCATCTGATATTGATTCGTTCGAGAGCAGAATGGGGCAGGGATTGGCGGAGACAGCGAAGGTTAAGTCCTAACCTTGAAGAGATTTAGTGTCTATTCACTGCGGAGAGAGAGAGAGTCAGAAGAGAGAGAGAGAGAGAGAGAGAGAGAGAGAGAGAGAAAACTTTTTTTTCAATTCTCTCAAGTGTGCGTTCAGAGAAGACACAAAACGTCTCACATTCAGAGTGTGAATCCAGTGGAAGAAACACGGACGAGCGCCCGGGTTGAGGTGATGGAAATGGTAATAAGCCGCGAGAGCTCAGGCTTTGAAGGAGGTCAATTTTAGGGGCCCTATTTAGGGCACAACAAAACACGTCCTTCTCCCCTCCTTTGTCCCCCTCCTCAAGCAACAACGGCTCTTCACATGTTTACTGCAAAAGAACCTTCAAATCCACTCAGCATCCAAAACACAATGAGCCACCTATTTCTCTCTCACGGATGAGAGGAGATGGAGGGAAAGGAAAGGAAAGGAAAGGAAAGGGGAAAGGAAAGGGGAATGGGAATGGGAAAGGGAATGGGAAAGGGAATGGGAAAGGGAATGGGAAAGGGAAGGAAACAGGAACGGGACCCACTACAGAAAGGGATGGGGGGAAAGAAAATGGAATAGGAGAGGAAAGGAAACAGAACAGGAATGCAGAAGGAAAGGAAAGGAAACCAAATGGGAAAGGAAATACGAATGGAACCCGGAATGGAAAAAGACAGGAGAAACGGAAAGGAAAGAAAAGGAAAGGAAAGGAGATGGAGGCAAGAAAAGAGGAAGGAAAAGAAATACAGGAAACAGGAAAGGAAAGGTTTGAAACTGAAAAAGTAAAGAAAGGAAAGATAAGGAAAGAAAAAGAAAGGAAGGAAAGGAAAGGAAAGGAAACAGGAATGGAACAGAACAGGAAAAGGAAAGTTTTAAAAAGAAAATTTATAACTCAGACTTTTATCCAGTGCCTACTTTCTACCCATCCTTCTCTCTTTCTGTTTATGTCATTTTTTCTGTCTCTCCTCCTACACAAATGGGCCGATGAGCTCCCCGACACAGCGGGGTCAGACCATTTAAAGCTCACACACTCCTGCTCACGTTAGCCCACTCGACCCACTGACACAGTCTGAGAGAGAGAGAGAGCGAGAGAGAGAGAGAGAGAGAAGCCTGAGGGTCAAAGGTCACAGCTGAGAACAGTAGAGTGGATGAGTGTCTCATTTTAGGAGACAAACATGGAGGAAAACAGATCAGAGTGACTCTCCACCTCACTGCGATTCTCACCAGCAGAGAGAGATATCCGTAACCAGACAGAAGAAACGATACTCAGAATCATCAGGCCTCACACACACACACACACACACACACACACACACACACACACACACACACACACACACACACACACACACACACACTGTGGCTTCACCCTGTGTTTTGCCCCTCAGCCTCAGAGAGCATGCAGCACTTAAACTTTCCCCTTTTCAAGCAGGGGAAAACAAAAAGTGCGACACACCAGCAGGCTGCCCAGGAGCACACACACACACGCACACACACACACACACACACACACACACACACACACGGCTGAGCAGGGACAAGGGACGTGTCCACAAATATCGTCCCTCCCCACAGCGAATGGCACACAATGTATCCCTCTCAGTTAACACACACACACACACACACACACACACACACACTCAGCACTCTGACCACTTTTTAAGAGTAGATGCTGCTTTCTTCTTCAATGGTTTCAAACATGAGCCAAAAGAAGTGAGAATGTGTGAGAAAAAACAGAGAGAGACAGAGAGAGAGAGAGAGAGAGAGATGATAAAATATAATAAATTTACTAAATGGGCAGATAAACAGATAAAGCAGAGAGAAAAGGCAACAGAAAAACAATAAGTGACAGACCCTGTGGTGGAGAAAGTGAATGATGGATAGACAATCCGAGATTAAAAGACAGAAAGAAAGAGAGTGATAGACAGACTGAGAGAATGGGAGGGGTGTGCTGCAGCTGTCCTCTGTCCTCTCTGGCCCTAGTATTCTGTCGTTCAGTCGAAAACACGCTTCATTACATCTCTCCTCTCTCTCTCTCGTTCTTTCTCTCCTCTAACTCTCTCGCTCTTTTGAGCCGAGATAAGCCTCTTAGCGCGCAGGCAGCGGGCGGAGCCGCTCTTTGAGTGACAGCAGGAAGAGACGGCCATTCAGCGCACAATGGTGCTTTAGGGCCGAGCTAATCTAAGAGGCGTACAATGACCTCCACTTAGAGCCGCATCCAAAACTCGTTCCCACAGAGAGAGAGAGAGAGAGAGAGAGAGAGAGAGAGAGAGAGAGAGAGAGATGGAAAAGGTGTATACTGAGAGAGCCAACTGAATGGAGAGATGAACGTTTAGAGGGAGAGAGTGAGCTGTAGTAAAAGGAAGGAAAGGAAGGAAAATAGGTAAAATATAAGATCTAATTTATAAAGGTATATTAGAAAGAAAGAAAGAAAGAAAGAAAGAAAGAAAGAAAGAAAGAAGGAAAGAAAGAATAATTGGAGAGGGAGAAGAGATAACAGATTTAGACAATGATGAGGTTTAGAAAAGAAAGAAAGAAAGAAAGAAAGAAAGGAAGAAAGAAAGAAAGAAAGAAAACTGAAGAAGGGAGTGATGAGAGTATACAGTAAGTGGATTTGAGAATGAGAAAGAAAGAAAGAAAGAAATAAATAAAGAAAGAAAGAAAGAAAGAAAGATTGGAGAGGGAGAAGGGATAATAGATTTAGACAATGATGAGGTTTAGAAAAGAAAGAAAGAAAGAAAGAAAGAAAGAAAGAAAGAAAGAAAGATTGGAGAGGGAGAAGGGATAACAGATTTAGACAATGATGAGGTTTAGAAAAGAAAGAAAGAAAGAAAGAAAGAAAGAAAGAAAGAAAGAAAGAAAGAAAGAAAACTGAAGAAGGGAGTGATCAGAGTACACAGCAAGTGGATGATTTGAGAATGAGACAGAAGGAAAGAAAGAACGAAAGAAGGCCAGGGTTTGTGTATCTCTCTCTCTCTCACTCTCTCTTACACACACACACACACACACACACACACACACACTGCAGGTGACACAATGTGTGCGTGATGGTTGAATGGTGAGGTTTGATAGATGAACAGGTGAGAGCGTCGCTTACACACTCCTTATCACCTCGTCTCCACGGCCATGACACGGCCAGTGACATCACCTGGATTACCACCCAATAACCAGCAGACTAAACACACTACACATACACTACACACAAACCTACACAACACACACGACACACACATAACACACACACATAACCCACAACACGCTAAATCCCAACCTGGATATAATCGCTTTGATAAATAAGAAGCTCTATTGAATGGGAAATTTGTTTAATTATGACAAAAAGCATGAAAAGAATTGACATGCATAAGACCAGCGTCAGCTCAGAGACATCAAACTTCATCCAAATAAAAAGTCCGACTACACAGCGGCAGGCAGGAGTCAGCAGCCAATCAGGAGAGAGAGAGTGACAGTCACATGACCTGACCAATCTGGACTTCTGCTGCGGCATGCGGATGGCAGGATCGGAAATCTGAGAACCCGTGGAGAACGTGGAGAACATCTCAAAAGAATGTTTCCAAGACCTTGTGGAATCAAGAAGCGACGCTGTTCTGAGAGCAAAAAGAACGAGGTCCTACCCAGTAGTTTTAACGTTTTAACGTGGAAAAAAAAAAAAAAACAGTTTCTGTCTTGGAGCACTGGAAACGTGTTGAGCGTTTTCTGCCAATGGCTGACGGAAAAGATATTTGTGCTTTGGTTATTGAGAGATTTGTGCCACGAGAGTGTGAGCAATTGTGGAAAAACTGTAACACAAAAATTGCACGGATGCTGACACTGATAGACAGAAAAACAGACTGAACAACTTATAACTTGTAACTCCTCTCGATCAGGCATTAGGATGGATAGCGCTCTTAGACCCAGACATATCTGTACTAGAATGAAGTTTAGTGGAGACTACTGCCAAAAGTCACTCTGGATATCATTATCATTATCATTATCATTATTAATCCATTCATAGTCTCAGATTCATGTGTTCGATATTGACCTCAACTGGCATTCCATAGCTTGTTTTTAGTGTAGCTACAATTCCGTTACACAATGTCATGTCGCAATAGCGTGATATATTGCTGTTACATCAGACAATAGCACTGCAATTCATACGTTCCTCAGTCGAGTCAATACTGAGCGAGACAAATGCGCTAAAGTTAAAATCACGTGTAACTGAGACACGACAGACTGGAACGCGTGGAAGTGTCTGAGTAGCGCTTAAGTTCGTAGTTACGCCTGAGGTGTGAATACGACGCAATTCCGGGATTAAGTTCGCACTATGTGCTACGTAACTCAGCTCTGAATACGCTGAACTGCTGGCTATAACCGTCCCTCGCTTCCCTTGAGCAGCAACAACCGCCGCGTAGGTCCAGCGGAAAAGTAAAGACGTAAACCTCGCACAATTTATACACCATCGACTACGTTTCGGGTTAAAAGGGAAACTGTGCGCTCTTTACGAGGAGCAGGAATGTTGTCTCTGTTGGTGGGCGTGTGAACAGGAAACAGTTTTTCCTGAAAAGAGGAAGTTGAATATAAACCCACAACAACACACACTTAGGGTTTGTTTTCTTTTGTTCGGAGCACGTCACATAATAACAACTAAAGGCTTTTACTGAAAAACGTTCTCAGAATGCGGTGACTAACTCGTCCCCTAACTTATTATCATGACAAGGTGTAAAGATTTTCAAGAAATAACAGCATTGTATAGCTGTAAAGGTTACTAAGCTATTCAAAATGGTTTCATACTTTTATTATTGTTTTTTTGTTTTTTTTTCGAATTTTACCTCGAAACTGCCAAGTGCTGGAAAAATATCTTATCCTGCAAGCCAGTTGAGCTACTTCAGAGGATTTTGAGGACATTTTTTTATATATATATATTCCTTATTTATTATGTATCTCATGTCACTGGTGTTACCTATTTTAAAAACTTGTATTTTGAAATTGCAGAAATTGTAGAAAAGTGTTTCCGGGGTCAAAGTTCAGAAGAATGACCCCCAGTAGACTTTCCATCTACACGCTATAAGGTAATCATTTTAATTCTAAAGTCTGTTTTCTCTTGTCGATAATTTAGATGCGTCATTGTGTCATAATACATATCTAAATCTGACATAAAGCTTAGAATATGAAAACATGATTCACACACACACACACACACACACACACACACACAGAGTTGTAGGTCCTACACACACATGCAGGTAGACAATGACCTCCTTCAGTCAGACTCATGTCTGTTTATGTCCAACGTCAGTCTGGTCCCTGTGTGTCATGCTGAGTGTTTCCAAACACACACACACACACACACACACACACACACACACACACACACACACACACACACACACAGAGAGAGCAGGTCTTGACCACCTAGGCAGTCTTTAAACAGGAACAGGGTTTTGTGTCACATGTCAACGTATCATGGAATAAACTTTATGGTGTGTGTGTGTGTGTGTGTGTGTGTGTGAGTGTGTGCGTTACAGATTAGAGGGTGCGGCAGATAAAATGGCACATTGTTTGTGTGTGTGTGACAACGTTGTGTTTGCAGGTGGATCATTGTGTGTGACTGAAAGAGTGCCACAAGTGTGTGCTTGTGTGATGAAATTGTGAAATGGTGAGTGTGTGTGTGTGTGTGTGTGTGTGTGTGTGTGTGTGTGTGTGTGTGTGTGTATGTGCATATCACTCGTGTGAATGAATAGAGCCCCTGTTCTCTAATGGCTTTATGTAGAGATGTTTAACATCAGGAAACACCCGTCATGTGTAAGTCAAACACACACGTCCAGACACACACACACACACACACACACACACACACACACACACACACACACACACACACTTCTACAGCAGCAACTAAATCATCTAAATCTGGAGCTGGAGAAGTGTGTACATTAATTCTATAACCTGATGGTGTGTTTGTCTGCTTGAGTTTATAAAAGACACGAGAGGCCACTTTTAAGGGTCAAGTCATGTTTTATTCACAAATACATTTGCAGACCAATCATGACGGAGGTGTGTGTGTGTGTGTGTGTGTGTGTGTTTGTGTGTGTGTTTGTGTGTGTGTGTGGAGGAACAGGCCCCTTCCACAGCATCATCATATTAAACACAGGTCTGAAAGTTTGCACTAAGACTGGGTAATGAGGCTGACCTCTGACTCACACGTGATGATTTCCATACCTACGTGTGTGTGTGTGTGTGTGTGTGTGTGTGTGTGTGCGTCTGGACTGGACATGAGTAATGAAGCCTTTGGACAGATGTAATAGCCAAAAATGCCTGTGTGTGTGTGTGTGTGTTAATATAGGAGGTGGAGTGGGAATGCCTGAATGTAAGACGATATTAAATAATATGTTTTTAAATAAATGTAGAAAAAAACAAAAGGAATAGAAAGAAAAGATTAATTCGTTAAAAACACTGAGGCAGAATCGCTAATGACTCAGTGAAGTGCACTTACTACACCTAACTTCTTATCTCCATTTCAAACACTACAGTTAGAGTCACACATTCATCCCTAGCAGGAATGTCAGAGAAAGAAAGAAAGAAAGAAAGAAAGAAAGAAAGAAAGAAAGAAAGAAATATGTCAAGAGTGATAGAAGTGATGAGAGTGCAGAGAAACTGGACAGATTTAGAGAATGATGAGCTGTGAAGAAAGAAAGAAAGAAAGAAAGAAAGAAAGAAAGAAAGAAAAGGAAGAAGGGAGGGATGAGAGTACACAGCAAGTGGATGGAGATATAAAAGGAAAGAAAGAGAGAAAGAAAGAAAGAAATGTGGCAAGAGAGATGAGAGTACAGAGAGAGAGGATGGACTGAAAGAATGAGGAGGTGTTGGTAAGAAAGAAAGAAAGAAAGAAAGAAAGAAAGAAAGAAAGAAAGAAAGAAAGAAAGAAAGAGAAGGAAATGCTTCAAGAGAGAAAGAAGTGATGAGAATGCAGAGAAACTGGAATGATGAGATGTGGAAAAAGAAGGAAAGAAAGAAAGAAAGAAAGAAAGAAAGAAAGAAAGAAAGAAAATTGTGACAGAAGAGATGAGAATACACAGCAAGTGGATGGATTGAGAGTGATGAGATGTAAAAGGAAAGAAATAGAGAGAGAAAGAAAGAAAGAAAGAAAGAAATGTGGCAAGAGAGATGAGAGTACAGAGAGAGAGGATGGACTGAAAGAATGAGGAGGTGTTGGTAAGAAAGAAAGAAAGAAAGAAAGAAAGAAAGAAAGAAAGAAAGAATTATGACGGACGAGATGAGAGTACATAGCATGTGAATGGTTTGAAAATGAGAAAGAGAGAGAGAGAGAGAGAGAGAGAGAGAAAGAAAGACCATAACATAACACACACATTGTAGCAGCTGTAAACAGCTGTAAGTTGTTACTATAGAAACAGTAACATTAGATCCTGTGATGTGAAAGGGACCTGAGGACTGAGTGTTTTACCCACAATGCACTGCCGTCTACTCATAACAAATCTACCGCTTGCTCTTCTAACTAATATGGGCAATTGGGACACGCCCTTTTTTTTTTTACTCTTCAACAGTAGAATCAGAATCGAGAACTTGACAAGTTTAATCCAAAAAAAAAAAAAAAAAAAAAAAAAAGACGCTCAGGGCCAAGGTTAAAACCAGAAGCAGTAGTTATGTACCTCAGGGTGACTGACCTTTAACCTTTAACCCTTTCAATCCTATTCAGTGAAAAGAAAAGAGCTGAAACTCTCTCTGTTTCTCCTTTTCTTTCTCTGCCACTTGTCGGTGCTTTCTGGAAAAACAGATTAAATCCGTTTTCTGTCACACACACGGGCGCGCGCACACACACACACACACACACACACACACACACACACACACACACACACACACACTTAATTTAAAGCACATACATATCCAATGTTCTTGCAACAATCAATTTTAGAGCCTGAAACCTCGACCCTCTCCACAATTTGTCCAATCAGCAAAGGATCCCAACTCGGAATTAGATTAATACCCACAATGCACTGCAGACAGTGGCGTGCGCACGAGGGACACCTGTAATAGAATTCCGCCTCTTTTCTCTTCTCTTCTCGCCCACTCTCTCTTTAAACATTTACACTCGTTCTCCTCGCTTCCCAGCTCCTGATCAAATCACGGAGGAGAGAAATTACATTTCTCCTGCAACGGCCGTCCGACGCAAACCTCCCCGTCTGCCGGATTAGCGGCTCGGGCCTCGCCGAATTCCCTCCGACAGACGTCTGATTAAACACCGGCATCAAATAAAACTCAAAAGGGCGTTTTTTTCCTTCTCCAGCTCTAAACCGCGGTTTAAAAGTTTCAGTTATGTATTAGATTCAGTCGAGACACGGTTCGATAAACTAATTCTGCGACTGTTAGCCCTCAACTCTTAAAAATGAAACTCTAGTTTTATTTCTAACAAAACGTCCTTTTAACCGTTTGAAGAAGCGTGTTAAAGGGTTAATCTCAGCAGAAAGAGCATGTTGTTTTACAGGGTTACTTTGCTCACATGCTGCATTTTGCTTTTAGTATAAAATTAGCAAACACGCAAAAATGTGGTTAACTAGCGTTCATGCTAACAGCATGAGGACATTAGGGACGTACTAATGATTTACTTTCAGTCTATAATTTGTGTAACAGGTGACTTCTTCGGCCAATATCAGTGAAAAATATATATATAGATTGAATCCAGGTGTAGATTTAGGTCCCTGGTGAACAATCCGAAGGTGACAGTGGTACGGAAAGATGAAAGACGACAAAAAAAAAAAAAAAAAAAAAGGCGCTTTGCAATGGAAGCCGTCCTCTTTTCTGACCTGATGTAGTGTGTTTATAAATCGGCGCTCTTCTTCGACTCGATACTCGACTCAGTGTGTGTTTACGAGGATCTTCGGTACAAATCTACAGCATCCAGGTGACATTACACGCTGGCGCGAGGGCGAGACTCCGGGTGTAAACCGATTCTGATCAGTTCGGCATTCTACAGTTCCTCATTATTTCTCTCCTTTCTCACACCATACTGTATCATTCTTTATCTTTTTATCGCAGATGCTGAACTCTCCATCATGTCCCTGTCACTCCCTCTTTCTATATCAGTCCCTGCGGCTCTCTCCCACTTCCTCTTCCTGTGCTGGGTTTGTCTCTGTTTGTCTGTCTGTCTCTTCCTCAGTCTCAGATAGCTTTATTAGGATGAAGGTACAATCTCTCTCTCTCTCTCTCTCTCTCTCTCTCTCGCTCTCTCTCTGGGGCACAGGATGGACTGATTGAACTCATCTGCAGCATAAAAGGCATCAGGTCCGTCAGTTCCTCCACAAACTTCAGGCCAAAATGACATTCATTGGCTTATGAAACTTAATATTCCTCATAAAAGGCTGTGGAATGCTGGCTGGTCGGCTTTGGGGTCGCGACCCCGCTGACCTTGGCATTGTGAAGCACGTGAGCGCCACACTGTCTGACAATTACTATTATTTCTTTCAAATTCGAGGTGGGGTGTGTGCTCGTGTGCATGAACACGTGCACGCACACACACACACACACACACACACACACACACACACACACACACATACATAAGCTCGTATGGCGAATTTATAAGCTGATGTCCATGTTAACACTCCTGAGCTGCGTGTGTGTGTGTGTGTGTGTGTGTGTGTGTGTGTAACCTCCCATCTTTGTGTATATGACAGCCTGTTTGTCAACTGACCTTCACATACATGACTACCCTCTTACACACACATCTCACACACACACACACACACACACACACACACACACTTAATCTCTCTCCACACAACACTCCCCCGGCCTCTCTCTCTCTCTCTCTCTCTCTCTCTCTCTCTCTTTGTTATTGATCACTGATGCGATTGGCTGATCTCGTGCCTCAGTAATGACCTGCCTGGATGCTCAGATTAAACTGTCAGCTGTCAGCGATTGATGGGCAAACTGTTGGCTCACACAACGCAAAAAAAACCCAAAAAACACACACACACACCTGGAACCGAGCTGCTGGAGGGGAGCAGGCAGGTGTGACGCATGTGTGTGTGCGTGTGTGTGTTTACAATATGTGTACACAATCTATATATGGACAAATCACCTAAATAAGAATATACGGAGGAAAAAGTGAAAGTAAAATGGCTACCATCACACACTAAGACTTTTATTTAGACGCAGGGATTCTTAAAGACCGCGATGAGCCATATTTAGCAAATGTGTCACATGATGTTTAATTATTGGGGCTGTTTATTCATCATGTCTTTGACTTTCCATCCACATCCAAAGCTAAAACTGGTTAAACTATGTTAAAAGACTCAATATTTATTTATTTGTTTGTTTGTCATATGTTCATTTATTTCATATATATATATATATATATATATATATATATATATATATATATTCTCTGAATATTTATTTATGTATTTAATTAATTTATATATTTATTTAATATTTATAGTTATTTATCTTTTTTGATTTGCATTAATGCTGCAGAAATCGTGCCAGTGGTTTTTTTTTTTCCTCTTCCATTTTTTTTCTTTCGTTTTTAGTGTGTGTGTGTGTGTGTGTGTGTGTGTGTGTGTATGGTCTCCATGTTGAGCTTGGCTAGCACTTCTCCTAGTGTCAGCGCAGTATCTCTTTCCACTGACGAATGAGACGTCTCCCTCGTTTTTCCCAAAACGCTTCACTCCTTCGTTCTCCCATTCACTCACTCCAGCCAGGGGGAACGGCAAAAAAAAAAGAAACCAGCCTCCTCCTCCTCATCTACTCCTCACTTCCTGCCATCGCCATCCCTCGCTTGTGGAACGCCAGACCCTGGGTACACATGGAGCTAAATTTAAACTTTGGCCCGGTCAGGCCGTTGCTGATCTGAGAGAGAGAGAGAGAGAGAGAGAGAGAGAGAGAGAGAGAGAGAGAGAGAGAGAGAGCTGGGGGGCCATGTGAAGACGTGTGAGTCTGTAGAGCTGTGTTTGTGACACAGAGAGAGAGAGAACGAGAGAGAGATAACCACTGGGATGAAATTCATTAGCTTCTTTCGTGACCCACTAAACACAGGGGGACACCGAGACACACACACACACACACACACACACACACACACACACACACACACACACACACACACACACACACACACACACACACTCGTGAAAAGCCTTGCTGCTGACCCTCATTCCCACTCGGGTCCCTTTGCTTGATGTCTGTTTGACAAGCAGAAACAGGCCACGGCCTCAGCAGCCAAACGACTGCAGAAAGCTGCCTGGAGGGAGTGTTTCGGCACGCACACACTCACACACACACACACTCACACACACACACACACACACACACACACACACACACACACACACGCACAGACACACTAGTACAGTCTAATTCCACAATAACATCTGGATTATTATGATTACAGCACTGTGAACAGTCAGACACTCACCAACAGCGAAGAAAAGAGGCCGTAAATCCCACCTCATCAACATTACTGGATTCACCAAAAGAGAAACATCTTATGGTTTCTATAGCAACGGCTCATACACAGGGCCTCGTATGGAAGACGCTGCACAAAATCTAAGCCTAATAATAAACAGATTAAAAAAATAATCAGTGTCATAGTGTCATTACTGTATAATCACTGACATAGCGAAGTTCTATAAGGAGATGTTTATTTAATGTTTACTGAAGGAGTCTCTATGATATCGTAGTCAATTCCAGAAAACAGACGTAAGACGGCAAAGCGGTGTGATGGTGCAGTGGGTGGCGTTTCCACCTCACAGCTCCAGGGTTCCCGATTCAATCCTGAGCTCGGGGTACTGTCTGGGGAGAACCAAATGGGTTTCCTCTGGGTTCTCTGGTTTCCTCCCTATGCCCAAAGAGAAAAAAAACCTCTAACCTGGCCCGAGATTTGAACGTAAATGCATGGTTCCTTTCAATGGACTGGCATCCCATCCTATCCAAGGCGCTTTGTGCCGAGCGTTCCTGGGATAAGCGCCGGATCCATTGTGACCCCCCCAGTCGGTGTACTAGCTACTTTAAATTTCCCCTTGGATGAGTGTGAATGCGTGTGTTGTCCTGCGATGGACCGGTGTCCCGGTGTATTCCCGCCTCACACCCAATGTTCCCGGAATAATGAATCAACAGATTTCAAATGGGTTTAGCAAACACTGTCCAGCTGTCCAAGAGTTCAGAGCAAGTGGAGAAATGCCAAAACATCACGAGTGAACTTTAATCTCCCGTAACACAATATTTCTCCAGGAGAGTACAGATGCTTACACTAATCAAAACAGGACATCCTGAGGATCTGCCTCTCTCTCTCTCTCTCTCTCTCTCTCTCTCTCTCTCACCTGCTTATCCTCTCCTCACATCTCTGTCTCCCTCTCCATCTCCCTTCAATGTCTCCCTCTCATCAGCCGCTCTTGTTTTTGTGGCAGAGTTACAATCTCAGGAAATGAAGGGGACGGAGCTCATCAAAGCCTGGAGCAAGAGCGAGATTCCTGGGCCGGGCCTAGAATTCCGGCCAGTGGGAATCTTTGGAATGCCGCTGGGAGAGGAAGAGAATCTCCACTGTCTCTATTGTTCGCTCTCTTCCTCCAGGAGCACATGTGTGTGCGCGCATCTCATCTCCGGATCGGAATGGAAAAAGATCGGATCGAGACAGACCCGCCCTGCCGCAAGTCCAAAAATCCCCTCCATAGGTAAGGAGAGTCGCGCTTCTCAAACCGAGTGACCTGGCAGGCCAGTGGAAGAGGAAGCGGTTCAATCACGGCTATACCTTTTCCTCTGACACCTGAAAGTAAGATGTGGGGTCAAAGGTCAAGGTTCACAGCTCATACAATAACAAGCAATGACCCTTAACGTAAATAAAAAAGACTGTATGGTTCTTTTGATCTGGTCCATTCAATAGCTAGATATTAGATAATGGACCAAACATAGGAGCAGATACAGTCACTGTCCACTTCATGAGTAACACCTGAATACCTGCGATTATTCAATCAGCCAATCATGTGGCAGAAGCGCAATGCACATACAGGTCAAGAGCTTCAGTTAAACTTCATCAGAATGAGGGAAATAATCTCAATGATCTCAGTGACTTTGACCTGATTTCTCACAAAACTCTCTAGAGTCTGGCGCGAAAAACAAAAAAGAAAACATCCAGTGAGCGGCAGTTCTGCGGGCGGAAACGTCTTTTTCATGAGAGATTTCAGAGGAGAAAAAGCATCTCAACACACCCATCATGGTGAACCTCGAGGTTTACAACAGCAGAAGACCATAAGATCAGCAAGAAATCTACAGTAACTAAAATACCCACTCTGTACAACCATGGTGAGCAGAAAAGCATCTCAACACACGCATCATGGTGAACCTCGAGGTTTACAACAGCAGAAGACCAGAAGATCAGCAAGAAATCTACAGTAACTAAAATACCCACTCTGTACAACCATGGTGAGCAGAAAAGCATCTCAACACACGCATCATGGTGAACCTCGAGGTTTACAAGAGCAGATCGGGTTTCACTCATCAGTTATGAACCGTCTGACTGATAAATGTACTTTAATAGATGTATTAAAGCTCCACTAGAGAGCGGCTGGGCGTGAATCCACTTCCTGCTAGTGAAAGATTTCTCAATGTCTCAAAAAAAAGTCGGAGTCAAAGTCATTCTCACGTTATTTTTCTCCTCTTTTTTATCTTCTGCAGATATTTACTTTCCTATCTGCCCAGAGAGGGGAAAGGTTATTCGTTACAAAAGAGCTGGCTCAGTGTGTGTGTGTGTGTGTGTGTGTGTGTGTGTGTGTGAGTGTGTGTGAGTTCATTTTGCCAAGTTAGTGTGCGTCCTCACATCTTCCTGTCCTTTGACCTTCAGCAGTACAATGAGCCTGAACTCCTTTCATTCTACTTTATCTCTCACTGTCACACACACACACACACACACACACACACACACACACACACACACACACACACACCACTCAGATGGGGATTTCACAAAGTCATGGCCTGTGTTATGTGTGTATATTACCATTATTGTTGTATTATATGAAGTTTACTGTCTTGACACAGAGCCAAAGGACAAACGAAAACATCTTAATCTTTTAATCTAATTTAGAGAGAGAGAGAGAGAGAGAGAGAGAGAGAGAGAGAGAGAGTTATTGTGTAAGAGATATTTTTATTTTGTTTCGCTGCTGAGGAAATGAGTCTGTAAAAAAAATAAATGCAACAAAAATATTCATTTAAATCTAAATCTAAATATTTAAATCATTCAAATATGAACTCATCTTTAAAGTAAAAAAAAAACAAAAAAAAACAAAAACAACTTCAGAATAAGTGACTGCAAAAATCCTTGTAATTTACGTTAAACATATTTCTGTGCAACACAGAGGCATCCCAGAATATATAAAATAAAGTTTAATAAAATAAGTGGAACGGATATTAGGTCTATTGCTCCAAAATGACACTCAATTTAACATAAAGCATTAAAACGATGCTGCATTTTCGATTTCACGTACCACACATAATGTATATCACGGACCAAATACTATGATAGACAGAAATCAGTATTTTTAGCATATTTTGTTTTTAGCTATCTAACTTTTATTTAACTATGAAAGAATATAAATAATAAAACTAAGATCAAATGGCATGTGGCCCAAACTTCACTACATACATTGAATGTAACACAGCCTATATATATATATATATATATGATCAATATACAGAGAAGAACACTTCCTGTGGATTTTACCGTAGCTCATTGAGGATCAGTGCTCACTTTGTTATCTGTTATCCTCTTCTTCTTCCTCCCTCCATCTTTCTCCAGCTAAAAACAAGTACACGCCCCTGTTTTTTTCCCCCCTAAACCTGAATGATCAAGTCCAATGAGGGTGGTCAAAAAATATGACGCGAATCTGACAGTTTTGTCATTCAACACTACAACGAATACAAACGAAAGATAGATATAAGTTACAAACCATTACAATCCTTCAGATCGAATCCTCCACCTGGCTAAAGTCAGGAGTCGAAAAGTGAAATCTCCAGCGTCCTGCCCAGTCTCATGGAAACCTAGTTAACTAGGGTTAGCTAATATAATGGAACATTAACATATTGGGAGCAAGGTAGCTATTTAAGTGCTTTAGTACTGACTATAATAGCATAGCACATCGTGTTTACATCAGTAACTCATTCGCACATAACATTTTGACTGTGTTGTTACGTATTAGCATCACGCTGAAGAATAAGATAGTATTCGAGTCCGGCTTTTTATTTTCTTGCGATATGTTTAATCACAAAGTGGCTGCGTGTAGTAATCATGACGGCTTTGTTTTGCTCGGTTTCGTAAATCTTTGCACATACCTGTGATCGGAAGAGATCGTCTGTCATTCGTGCACGCTAATTAATCCAGTTAGTATAAAAAAAAGTTCTACTATCAACCAGCTGGAGCCTAAGCTGATATACGATGTGATTCGCAACACGTAGCTCATGCTATAGCTACAGCGTCGTGGTTCGTCACACCACTGTGAACTTTTAGATTGCAAAAGTCATTAGGAAGTTGTTGTTGAACTATGAATAAGAAAATAAAGGCCTGGGCACTAAATATACTATAATATATATCGATCCCTGTTACTTTATAAAGACGTACGCAAATTACAATTAAAAAAATAGCAGTTTCAAGTCAGCAGCTGATGGTGTCGGTGAACGGATTTGAACTTTCTGGTAACAGTTAGCTAGTTAACTCAAGTCGCTAATGTCCTTTTGTTATCCTTCAGTGTGATTAGGACAAATATGCAGTATAGGATAAACAAAAGATTATAAAATCTAGCCACTTTTTGCATCTAGATATAAATCGTTATGCTTATGTTCCTTTCATAATAAACGGTGCAAATGGCCGACAGACGAAACTGCTCTGATCAACGTCATTTCTCTGCTAAAGGTACATCAATTCTGAGAAGATCATCTGGAGACATTTATGACTCATAGATTTTTTTCTTGCCTCAGTTCATCCACTTGGTGTTTTCTCAGCCAGTGTAAAAATGAATCTCCTCCAGGTGAACCGTGACGAGGGAAAAAAAAAATTAAAATTAACCAAAGATCTCATGAGCTTTCGTTTATGCCGTCGTTGGGGCCGTGCAATTTTCCCAATTATCAGAAGCGCAATCAATGACTGGATGTCTGGGAAATAACAGTTAAACGTCGTGTTTTTATCACAATGGGAGGTCAGGAAAGGGTACGGCTTGGGATTTGGGATTGAATAAAAACTCAATACACAAACACACGCACGTACACAAATACACAAAGAATTAAGTGCGGGAGGCCACTGTAGTCCTGAATTAACAAAGTTCAGACGCACACACCCATTAAAACAGAGCGATTAGGTAATGACAATGACAAACTCGAGCACTCGTACACACACACACACACACACACTAACAATATACAAAAATATTTGTAGCGTTCGAGTCTGTATGTAGGTAATGACCTCAACTTTGGCACGCATCCTGAGCAGACTGGCGGCAGGACTGTGTGTGTGTGTGTGTGTGTGTGTGTGTGTGTGTGTGTGTGTGTGTGTGTGTGTGTGTGTCGTTCACAGGCTCTCTGACCTTAGGTCCCAGGGCCGGGATAGGGTTAGATCATTGTTCTGTGGTGGTACAGGTTTCCACGTGGTAAACACAACTGAAAGAATGGCTCCCATGGTTCCTTATCACACACTCACTCACTCACTCACACACACACACACACACACACACACACACACACACACACACACTGTACAGAGAACAGTATATAGATGCCTTTTTCTGGGGGCAGCACCTCACATAACACTCGATGTGTGTATGATCTGACATCTCACACACACACACACACACACACATACACACTGCCCACATCAGTGTAGTGACTTGCAGATTAGATTTACATATTGCGATTCTCAGTCACATCAGACCATTTTGTAAGGAATAAAACACTTCAGGATGTGCTGTTTAGAATGACACGTCATTCTTTTTATCCATTTATAGTTACATTTAATGCTGCAGAAAGTCAGCTCGTGTTATAATGTACATTATAGCAGCTACAAAGCGTCGTTTCCGCACCAGCCTCTCTTTTCGAACTTAATAAGAAAAAAAAAAAAAAAAACAATACACAGCTTGTCATGTTACTGAGAAAAGCACCAGGAAGATTTCTTGACTCTTACAATGCCCTGACACTGGAGACTCCTTCCATATATGTTAAATAAATATCCCCTTAGTTTTTTTTTAAACCAATTTATTACTAGCTTGTGACTTAGCTGTTACTATAGCAACGCTAATGTATTAGAACCAGCGCGTTAACACTGTATAAACCTGTGATTTCATTACAGCCAGAGCCGCTGTTACAGAAAATGAATCAACGCCTTCTGACCAATCAGAATCGAGAATTCAACAGCGATAATTCAGTCAGTAATGCGTTGATGGTAGAGGGAAGTTAGGCAGGCCGAGGCGCAAGCCCGTGGGGCATAAAGTGATGGAGCCATCAGTCACACCAACCAAATTCCCAAATAAACAACCCCGTGACCTGACCTGTGACCAATCACAGAGCAGCAGATAAATAAATAGTTGACCATTTGAGTGTGCAATCAGACCCACTCTTATTAAGACAAGCGAGAGAGAGAGAGACACTGAAACAGAGAGAAAGAATGGTGACTTGGAGGCGTTGATGGATGAGGGGAACTGTGTCACTGTCATCCACGCCCCCGGATTTTTATCCCTCACACAAACACCTCTCTCCTTCCAGAACATCCAGAAGAGAATTCCCAGGCCGTAATCAGACCTCTTGACCAAACGCAGCGGCTTCTGTCTGATCAATCAAACCCTTCTGAACATGTGATCCATCATGATCACAACCCACAGTGGCCTCTCTCTCTTTCCCTCTCTCTCTCTCTCTCTCACACACACACACACACACACACACACACACACACACACGGCGAATACAACAGGCTAGCCCTGTTATACACTATCCCCATCACCACCCACTAATCGCTACTCTTCAGCTCAGCTGTCATCTTCACTCCCAGGACATGAAGTAAAGAAATCACTGCTTTAGTCTCTAACACGCCTCTAACATTGTTATCCCAGGAACTCGCTAAAGGTGCGTAATGCTGCGTTCAACTAATGGTCGTAACTCCGACTAGGAAAAACCAAAGAAAACCGGGACGATGGTCTCCTCAACCCTGAGTTCAGCAAGTGAAGTCAAATCAACATGGCTGCTCACAGAAACAAAGTAGCACCTCTTACCTTTAAACTTATTGAGTTACGCTGCATGTACAGGTATTAGCTTCCGACTCTTTTCACATCTGAAGCATAATTAATTAATATATGATAAATCTTAATAATATAATGTACAATGAATATAATTGTTGTTCATAATTTCATTAAATTATGTTTTATATCAACACGTGATATATGTGATACAATTTTTTTATAATAAGTTCCCTCATATTTTAATATTTTCCAATATTTTTCCACTTGTGAAGCTAAACTTCTTTCTTTCTTTTTACATTTGATTATTTTTCTTCTCATGAAAGCCCACATGCTCTTAGCTCCTTATTTTTTTTTTAATAAGTTAATGCAGGAATCTTTCTGGAAATCCCTGAATCAGTCCCCTGACCTCTGACCCCTGGGAGAAGCGCGATTCACTCAGGCGCAATGTCACAGCAATGCATTTCATATTTATCTTTTCTTTTTTCTTTTTTGAAAAGAAAATCTTCACATATTTGCACCCTTTCACTGCGATACGAGTCAAGTGGAAAGAAAGACGTGACGTGACAGTGATGGAACTGTTAAAGCGCGAGATGACGAGACACGCTTAACACGTGCAGCTTTTCAAACTTCATTAGCATCAGTATACAGATCACATCGCGTGAGACATACAAAGCCTGAAACGCATTAAAGACACAGACTCTAAGATTTTTTGGGCATCTGGTTTGTCATAAATAATTATGACAGCCAAAATTCATAGAAACAACAACAACAACAACAACAACCCCATCAACCTAACCGCAGGCTAATAGAGTAAACTGGGGAATAGAGCCGTCAGAACCCCTGCATAGTGTTAAATGTGGGTGTGATGTAGAATTTTCAGAGGCCCACAGTGTTTAGACGTGTGTTCAGCTCTACCGGAAGTGGAACGTGGCTTTGCCAAGTGGGATACAACACGCAAATGATGACTAAGAGCACGTCAGGTTTGGAAATGAGCTGCGCTGCGCTGCGTGCACTGTGACCTTCTGGATGTACAGGTGACCAAGAAACATGCCGGATGCCAAATCCTCAACACACACACACACACACGGGGCGAACACACACGACTGCCTTGGAGATGCGTGACGCGCACGCGCACGCCAGAGGCCTCGGATTATTCCTTTAACGCGAGCTTCACGCCACTTCGACCGAGCGCGAGAGCGAGCGGGCGCGGGCGCGGGCTCCGTTTTATGAGGAGTGTGGGAATTGAAATTGCGTGCACGAGCTGGCTCGAGGCCACAGAACATTCTCTCCTCTCCTCCTTCTCCTTCTCCTCCATGCACTCAAACGCGCAGAAAGCATTTCTCTTTCATCTCGGGAAAATAATAATAATAATCTTCTAGTCTCCCACGAACTATCCATCCCGATTTCCCACTATTCACAGATTGTGTGCCTGATTCGCAACAGGGCGGAACGCCTCTCTCTCTCTCTCTCTCTCTCGCTCTCTCTCTCTCTCTGGGTTGTGTTTTTGGCAGTAACTGTGCACAGAGTGGGCTCTTAAAAAAAAAAAAAAACCCACCTAAATGGCTGTCTTCTCGTGCTTTTTCCCCTCCTCGTGCACGGGGCGCGTGTGTTCACTAAAGCTGTACAGAAGTGAAGCTCTAACAAACCCACCAGGCCGAAGTGACCGCGAACAAATCACCCTCCGCAGCGCGCGCCTGCACAACAGCCCATAATTCACTGCGGTTATTTGCCCCGCGTGTTAAATAATTTAGTTGAGGTGAAATGAGCCGTTGGCTTTCTGGCCTGTGATAGAGTGATATCAGTCAGTGCTGCATCTCCTGCAGTTTCTCTTCAGAGTCTCTTTACTGAGACGTTATGAAAAAAAAAACAAAGAAAAACAAAACAAACCAAAAAAAAAAAAAAAAAACACGCCAGGGCGCGCAGTTATGGGAAATTAATCAGCAATAAGATGCCGTGACGTCAGTCACTGAACTGTTTTATTTATTCCTCTCATACTACAGCAATTTCCCACCCACCTTTTAATTATTAATTAAACTGTTTTGACATGCTGTAGTTTTTATCCGTTTATAGTTACAGTGACTGTCTCCGAGACGAGTTCGTTCCTCGTATCAGTTACGTTACAGCAGCTATAAACACCTTTATATCACCATCTTTTCAACACAGCTAGTCATGTTCCAGAGACACCGGACACTGTGCTGACACTGGAGACTCCTTCCATGAAACGTTCAATCAACGTCGAAGTTCACCATTTCAACAATTACACACTTTCTTCTTTTTGTTTTTATTTGTGACTATAGAAATGATAACATATCAGATGAGTTTTAATATAAACAAACCTGTGATTTAAATTACAGTCAGAATTTCTGTTAAAACTGCCTACCAATCAGATTCAAGAATTCGACAGCGCTGTGACGTCATTAATGCCACTGATTGGCTGTCACACACGAACTTTTTTAATATTTTGAAAATTTCGTTCGGAACATTTTTTTCTTTAAATGATCTAAAGCTGACTTGCTGCTCATAAAACCAAAAACGTGGTTTTTCCAACCTCAGACTTCCGGTTTGATGCTGGCCACACCCCTTTGTGTGATGTCACATGAGTTCAGTCACGTTCACAAGCAAGTTCCTCTGCAGGTTTTAAGCCTCACTCCTCAGAATGCTGCTGGATTTTATTGCTCCAGTTCAGCACATGTCCTAAAACTCACCAGAATTCACACAACCGCTTAGAGATGAAGTATTTTAAATATCTGAGTTTAAACAACAGGAGAGTTATTATTCATTTTTATACTGAACTCAAACTGCACGTGCAGTGAGGCGCGTGCACGCGTGTGCCTTTCCTACACCTTCAGCTTTTACCTTTAACCTGCAGCCTGACACCTGGACGCGTGGAGAGAGCGCACCTTTAAAATGATTTCAGGTAAATAAAAACCGTCATTAGGGTTTTAAGGTAAGCAT
>CM074987.1:1030071-1035151 GCA_037576825.1 Pangasius krempfi
CTTCCTTAATTGTTAAACTCTTTAAATAATAACGTGAAATTATTTAATAAGCCATATATATATATTAGTTGTTGCAGCAATATTGTTTATTTTTTTCTTTAAAAACCCCAAAGTCGCATTTTTAATAAGATTCTGTATTTGCGCTGTTTATTAGTTTAATGCCCGTAGCTCGTGTTTGTGCTTTTTTGTGGGTCATTAAGTTAATTGCTCGTTAATTAGAGGCAAGTGACATCATGCTGACCTTGTCCATGAACCTTTTAAAAGGTCGAGTTTCCTCCAGCACACAGTATTGATCCTGAAGTATTTGTTTAAAAAAAAAAAAAAAAAAAAAAAAAAGGGGGTCTCTGGAGCTGCCATCATGGCAGCGGGGATTTCTGCTCCGCTCACCTCCGACACGCAATCAGCTGACCTTCTGACTGACAACATGCACATTTAAAGCTCAGAGAAAACGTGCACGCGTTGGAAAATACTTTCGCAGACTGATTTTCCGATTTGCAACTGAAAATATGTCATTATTATTATTATTATTATTATTATTATTATTATTATTATGTCCAGTGCAAGTCGAAATTTGTGGATTTATATTTTAGTTATATTTTAGTATATATATATTTTTTTTTTTGGAATACACAAAAAATGCATACAAAATAAAAACAAATATGAAGTGCGTCATTATTTTAGTGCGTCAAATAATGTACTAAAAACAACCTTTGGCGCAATAAATAAATAAATAAATAAATAAATAAGTAGGAAAGAGAGCGCTGGGCAGATGGAGAGATGGAGAGATGGAGAAGGAGGGTACAGGAGGCAGCAGCTCGCATTAACCTAAATGGAAACACTTTCCGTTCATGCAGTAACTCACCGCCTCCTGCACCCGGACCCGCGCTCGAGCTCACAGAGCTACACAGCGCTGCTGGACACATCAGTCCACACTGGCACGCTGTAATTATTGGATATTAATAGAGTTCTCCACCTTTTTTTTTTTTTTTTTTCCCTCCAGCGCTGTTAAATTCTTTGCTTGTTCCCAGTCAGACCTCTAAAAACGCCACTGCGCCGTTTACCGCGCTTAATCCTATTAAAATCTGATTTCTTTTTTTATTTTAAAAATATGATCGTTTCACCCTTTCTCTGCAAACGATCCCGCAGAGAGCGGAATGGCACGGAAAGGGTTAAAGTAAACCCATAATTTGTAATGTCGGGGCTCTCGCGCCGGGGCTGAAAGTGAAAAGGGAGCCGCGGGCACTCGGAAATTACTGCGCGCCCGCGTGACCTATGCGCGAGGTAATCAATCAAGTGATCAACAGGGATATTTATCAATGCTACCTCCTGTCGCCTGGCCCTTACAATGAAGATAATAATAATAATAATAATAATAATAATAATAATAATAATAACAGATTTAAAAAAAAAGAAAGAAAGAAATGAAACACACACCAAATAGTAAGCAACATATTAGTTATTAATAAATATTAAGATGCTTAATCTTTCTGATTTATACACATGGACTGGATTGAATAAAATATAGGATGCTGTGAAAATTACGCATATTGCAAATAATAATAATAATAATAATAATAATAATAATAATAATAATAATAATAATAATAAATAGTAGGGAAAATGCTTCTTACGAAAATATAAAAATGATGAGAAATTCGGGAGAAAAGAGAAGCTCTGTGTGTGTGTGTGTGTGTGTGTGTGTGTGAGACAGAGAGAGAGTGTAACTCAAATTACACAAACACTTACGTGAAATTTTTTTTTTAAAAATTCAATACACACACACACACACACACACACACACACCCTGTTTCATTGCCAGTATTTGTATTAACACTTAATTTCTATTCTTCATGTTATAACTAGTTTGTTGGTTAAGAACAGTTCCTCTAGTTCCTGTAATGCTTTGGCAACACTGTACATGTACACGGTCATGCCAATAAAGCTTGTTGAACTGAATAGAGAGAGAGAGAGAGAGAGAGAGACAGAGAGAGAGACAGAGAGAGAGAGAGAGAGAGAGACAGAGAGACGCGCGCGGACTCGTAACGCGCGCGTGTGGTTTATACAGTAACTCTGAACTCATCAGCATCAGCAACACGTTTAATATCACACACTCGAGCTCAGTCCGAGCTCCATCAGCTGCAGCCTGCTGAAAACAAACTGCTGGGGAGGCGAGTCTCTCTCTCTCTCTCTCTCTCTCTCTCCCTCCCTCCCTCTCTCTCCCTGTCTCTCTCTCTCTCTCTCTCTCCCCCTGTCTCTCTCTCCCTGTCTCTCTCTCTCTCTCTCTCTCCCCCTGTCTCTCTCTCCCTGTCTCTCTCTCTCTCTCTCCCTGTCTCTCTCTCCCTGTCTCTCTCTGTGCTGCTCCCAATACAGACAATGCATGGTTGCTTTAAACTCGAATGGAAGAAGCTTTTAATATTAATAATAATAATAATAATAATAATAATAATAATAACAACAACAACAACAACTTCTTGAATGGTCAGTTTTATTCCCGGAACAACAAAACAACAAACTTTTTAGACGGATTTTTATTATGATTATTATTATGATTATGCTCTTTTTTTTTAACCTTGATGACTCTGAAGGAAAGGATTTGCATTTTGCGTTTTAATAGTAAGGAAGTTAGTAATAATGAATCATACAGGGGAACAACAACAACAACAACAACAACAACAACAACAACAACAAGAAGCAAGTCACTGACTCACATCCACTCTTAGAAACAGAGGATTCAACTGTACTCTAGCTTTCTCTGCCATTGCTCTGGTACTCTGCTGTCTTTACTGCTCAGGGGCAGGAAATGCACCTTTAAGAGAGTACTCAGAAAGCCAATTAAAGGTGCACGAGCTACAATTAGGTATTTTTTAAATCATTTTAAAAGTGCAGTACATTCCAGTTACCATGTAAAATTGACAGAGAGACAGAGAGAGAGAGAGAGAGAGAGACAGAGAGAGAGAGAGAGAGAGAGAGAGAGGCTACCATCTCAGTGGCAAGGTTATGTAAAGTCTGTTTTCTCTATTTGCTGCATGAAGGAAATGGTGCATAGTTTATTATAAAATCTAAGCCTATAATATATTCCTACTGGACATATTGGGCACAGTTTTTATAAAAGGCAGGGAATTTGCAGATCAGCTCACTTAGCCTTTCCTTTACACTTTCAGAAAAATGGTACTACATGTATCCATCACCTGAGAACCTGCTTATAGCCTAGTGTGCCTTTAAAAATGATTCCGAGCAGGCTGCATGAATGTGCTGTCATTATTTTTTTTTTTAAGAGTAAAGCTTTAAAGATGCACTACACACACCTTTCTGGGTAAAGAGTTTACTAAAGGTGCCAGAAGTGTACACTTGAGGATACCATCCAAGCAAGGAAGCCCCTGAGAGTGTGATGACGGAGTCTGAGAGGAAATAATGCATATCTCCCAATATCTATGATATTATTTAGGGAGCAATTGCGATTGCAAGTCAGCCCACGTGACCTTGGTTTGCATCATTAATGTCATGATTAATAATCCTGAAGATCTTTTCCCCCCCACGTGCATCAAAAAGTGTTCAAAAAGTCCCGTCGAAATGCGCAGCGCGAGCGTTTTGCGTAGATTACACGATTATAATCAGTGCACTGAAACCTGAGCTGAAATATTAAACGAAATGTTTCCTGAACTGCATGAGAGGGATCAGGGATCAGGGATCAGTCCTCAGTCCTCCAGGATTTCTGCAGATCAAACTAAGGGACCAGAAGAGTGCAGAAGTCGCTCTGCTACACTTTTCCATGTTTTTTATGGAAACTGATGGCTGTAAATCTATCCAACTTTCTCCCAAAACGAGTAATTATTGGTGTTTTACCGCCACCTAGTGTCAAAAACTAGATGGCCCTAGTCCTCTGAAACTAATATGGCTTAAAGGTGCAATAGTAGACTTTTTTTTTTATTCCTTACTTGTACAAATAAACTGGAAGATACAGCATTGAAAACAAAATAAACAAACAAACAAAAAAAACAATGGGTTACACCGTAGCTTTAGCAAAAGTCTCTGAGAATACCCATTTGGAAAACTGACTTCCGGTCCGGAATGCCTGTTTGTGTTTGGATGTCAGTCATTTTTACAGACACACCTACAAGCCACCTAAGATCGTGGGGGCGGAGCTTCGTGAACATCGTTCAAATGTCAAAGCCACCTAAGATCTAATCTTGGAGTTTAAAAAAAAACAAAACAAAAAACTAATCCTACCTAATGCTCCTTTAATACTGTGATATTATAATAATACGCATGCACAAGAAACATATCCCGCTTTTTCAGACACAACGGTGATCAAACCGAGTGAGTAAACGGACAGTCGCTTTAATAACTCATGGCTCAATGGGCTGGTTGATTGGCAGCTATTTGAAAGGAATTGTCCAATTTGCGAGCTCGTTTCCCGGTAACAGACCACCTACACAGCTTACGATGCGCTCTTCAGACGTATTTATGGCAGCTCGAGCTCCAGGGGAAGCCGTTCATCCTCGAGTAGCATCTCGCGCATCCGTTACAGCCTCGTGCTCGTCAGGTTCCATCGACTTTTCCATCGTCGCACAATCAGACCTGACGAGCGATCGACCAGGACACTCGATCCGAATGATTTACTGCTGGTTTTCCCGAAAGAACACGCAGTGGGAATGAAGCTGATTTCCCGGTTGTCTGCTGTCACAGATTAGTTACACACTGTCTTGCTGCACAAATCAGCGTGGATGTGTAATCTGTTGAATACCATGTGGCTTACATTAACTTACATCAACCTGTGAGCCACATTCAACTGATGGAGCTTCAGCACTTGTGATTCACTCTGTGTTGTTGTAACACCAAGTAAACCCAAGTCTCACCTTTTCTAAAGTGGATAATCTCACCTGGATCCTGTATATTTATACCCTATATGGCCAAAAGGTTTTGGACACCTGACCATCACACCCATATGTGCTTGCTGAACATCTCATTCCAGCTGTTATAACGAGCTCCACACTTCTGGGAAGCTTTCCACTAGATGTTGGAGCGAGGCTGTGGGGATCTGTGTTCATTCGGCTACAAGAGCATTAGTGAGATCAGGCGC
>CM074987.1:1041186-1048686 GCA_037576825.1 Pangasius krempfi
TCGGTTCGAAACCGGGCGGGAACATTATTTATTTCCTTCACTCCTGAAAAACTTTTCATTTCAGACCCTCTTTAGAAAGATGATATTTCATCTTCATCTGCACCTGCAAAACACTGAATTTAAAAAAGAAATGAAAGAAAGAAGACATTATACATTCTGACCACTAGATGGCGCACAAGTTGCACAATTCTGAGAAAAAATTACACTTTTTTTTAATTTTTACTCTATAACAACATTAGACAAAAAAAGAAGGCACACAACATCATTATACACAATAACGCACACTAACTACATTAATTATCATTACTCAATTGATTAATTATCAAATGAAGCTAATTATCATTTGGGCCAAATACCTTTATGTTGTTCTGAAACGTTTTCTACATTTAATTCTGACTTTTCTCCAAATTCTTTCTCGTTAGGCTCCTAAGCATTTTATGGATTCCAGACTCCAAGGTTTATTACTCCAACATTATGCATCCTGACCACTAGATGGCGTGGTTGCACAATTCTAAGAAAAAATTACACTTTTATTTTTACTCTATAATAAGATTAGACAAAAAAAGAACACGTTATCTTAACTTATAAACATGCCTGAAGCAGTGAGAGAAATTACACACAATAATGCGTCATATGTTGCACAATATTCTGTATATTCTATACAACAGCCTTTATGTTGTTCTTGATTAGCAAGAAGTTTTGAAATTTTGCGTCCACATCAGACTGATTTCTCTAAGTTCTGGTTATTAATCATTTTACAGATTCCATTTAAGATAGGAAAAATCCCAAGTTCATCATGTATCAGTTAAAAAAATAAAACCTCTGCCAGTATAATAGACAATATACTACACATCAGAAGCATAGTAGCGGTTATTCTAAGTTCAATAAATAGAGAAAATACATAAACTATACAGTAAACAATACAGTAAACCTGGAATTAGAAATGCTACAGAGAATGAAAACAAACAAGGGGGAAAAAATTGCATTGTACATAATCAAAAACACGAACAAAATCTCCCTAAATTGTTCCTGAGTCAAAATGCTATAAAATGACTTAACCTGTATGTTGCATTTGTGTGCTGTTTAGAACAAACCAACCTGAAAACTAAATCATTTCTAATTCCTGCCCTAAACAGTACGCAACAAACTCTGTGCACATTAAGTATTACCGAAGATATAAAGTGTGTAAATAGTCAGAACAGCAGTTTGAACAAAGCGATTTGTGTGTAAATACTATGAGAAATAAATACTATGAGAAGTTTAATCTAAAAATTATTGAGCAAAAGTAATTCTTCAGTAACCGCATTATCATGGTCGGGACGGTTGGTGGATCCGGAGTCTACGCCAGGAACGCTGGGCATGAAGCAGGAATACACCCTGGATGGGACACCATGGTAACTAATAAGTAATATTAGAATAAAAGAGTAATAAAAGTAATAAATGTGAAAAGTTGACATACACTTGTAGCCACTCTCAGTTTCCACCAGTTCGTTTTTTTCCCATCGAAATATCCATCTGCATTTGTAGTGTTTATCACTGGGGAGTTACAGACAAATATAATCAGCTCTCAGAACCTAGTCTAGGTACTTTGAGATGAACTAAAATGAAACTCGAGTCCATGAAAGACAGAAGACTTTCCAAAACATTTATCTTTCAATGCTGAGATAAAACCATGTTGCTACAAAAAAAAAAAAAAAAAAAAAAGATAAAAACATAATCATTGTTAATTTGTGAACGTAGAAGTAAGTGTCGGCGTACATATGTGCATTTGTGTGTGTGTGTGTGTGTGTGTGTGTGTGTGTGTGTGTGCCGTATGCATAGGACTCAGTCAGCTGAAAATGATGCAATGAATATTTAACTAGACACACTTTGCTAGCACAGTCATAGTGAGGGCCAGAAATAGCCTAATCCTCCTTCCTCAACTCTAAAGCTGGTGCACAGGAATGACACATTCCTTTTTCCGATTAGGGCTGAAATAAGATAGTCCAGCACAGCAGTTTCTTTTGGTTCAAACACACATATTGTGCACTACACAGACACAACACACACACGTGAACGTGAACACTGAAAAAAAAAAAAAAAAGCAATATGTGGTTAGCTTCATAAAAAGGCGAAGCAACAATATTACAGACAAAATCTTTTTTTTTTAAATAATTTCAGAGACATACATGATACTGTAACCATGTCTACTTAAGAAAATCATTTAAACTAACTAAATTATGCATGTCCATAAGTTAACTATTATTGTTATAATTCTTAATAGATAATATTCTTTTAAACTGATCAAATAGACTTGTTTATCCCGGTGCTAATATTGTACATATAGCTATACATATATGCAGTAGAATATATAGATATAGATATAGACAGATACCTGTTAGAAGAGGCAGGATTCAAATGCTTAAAATGGGCATGTTCTTCCTTTTTAAATCCAGGAATCATGGTAATTTAACATAGCAGGGGTTGAGGTACAGGCAGACAGGTTAATCAGTCCTACCTATAATCATAAACAGTAACACAGTAAACTGAAACAAAGGAGTATGAGAGTGTATAAAGACAAACTAATCAAGGGATGGACTCGTAATAGGTGCACACTTTAGGTAAAAGAGTATTGACCTTACGGGGTGGAGACAGGACAAAAACGCTTGAATTTCTACAATATCAAAAAAAAAGTGAACAAAGTGAATGTTTCAGCAAAGACTAGCCAGAAAGCTAACTCATAAAATGCCAGCTAATGGAAGGTTATGTATATACAGTAAGTGTGGATCCAAGTGGAGAAGCACCAGGGCAGATTACTTCAGAGTTAGTGGAGTCTTTCCATGTACTCGTTTCCTTGTTGTGTACAAATAACAAAATTGTCACCTCGTGATCATGACCTCATGTGGTTAAAGCTCCCCCTTACAACACAGCCAACTTCTGGACCTTCCTAGTCGAGCCAAGTATCCTGGTGGTCCTCCACTGTATCCCTGGTCATAGAACCAGGGATACATGTGCAATCTTCAATTCCATTTAATCAATTTTCAACAGCGCTTTAAATAATGGACATTGTCACAAAGCAGCTTTACCAAAATCGGGGTGTAGATTCGGATATATAAGGAGCAAACCATATATAAGGAGCAACATTGGCAAGGAAAAACTCCCTGAGACTACATGATGAAACCTTAAGAGGGGCCAGTCTGAACCCATCCTTTGCTGGGTGACACCAGGTAGTGGGATTATACACCAGGTAGTGGGATTATACACCAGGTAGTGGGATTATACACCAGGTAGTGTGGGATTATACACCAGGTAGTGGGATTATACACCAGGTAGTGGGATTATAAATCATTCCTCTTCTACAACTGAATACTATGAAGTCACACAGTACAAAGTGTGTTGAAATAATGTTCAGTGTGATCATAGTTCTTTGTAACAAATCTATAGTATCCAGGTGAGATTATCCACTAGAGCGTCACAAGTGCAGGATCTCGAGGAGTGGAAGTGAAGAAGGAGTACATGTATGCTCTTATTTTACAGTAGTTTAAAATGGTGTACTTGTTATCAGAGCACAAACAGAAACTCATTTTTTTTAATTTGCCAATCCCTGGGCACAGGACACAGTACTATCTAACAGCAGAACAGCAGTTTACAGTATATACCCTTGTCAGTACTACTTTCAGAATATATCTGAGAGGCGTTAAGCATTCAGCCAACACCGAAATGATATGAGATGCGATATTCCCCGTTTCATTCCTAGAGTTCTTGCCATTTGCATCCAAGCCAGACCTAGCAAGTTTGCATATGCATGGCCACTCAAAATGTCTAATTTCCATCAAGATGGTTCACATACCAAAGAACTGAAGAGTCTGCAAATGAGTCATGTGGCTCTTTTCATGTGCCGTTGGTGGTGCAGTGATTCTGAGGCAGCTCTCACACTTTGTGAACACCCTGGTTTTCTAGAGCTAACTCAAAGGGAGGAGACGCCAAATGTAAATGTATTTAATGAGCCATGAACATGTATGTCACTCTTCTGGCATGGATCTCACATCTTTATGGGGTAGGGGAAAATCAGACCATCATCAACTGTGTCATTTTATAAGATTCCATCCCTCCAGGATGAATCATGCCCTGTAATTGCGGTGATTCCCTGTTTAGGCACAAAACTATTTTAGTGTACTGGGATATAGTGGCAGCAATCACATGGCCCCAGCGGTATCTTTTTCAACTTTATCCATCCACTGTTGCAGTTGCTGAAACCCAGACACATGCATTGCTGCTGCCTCAAACATATCAGACAGAATGAGGCAACAATCTAGTGCTTCATGGACCGTTGTGCCAAAAACCTGTCTAGGTATTAGTGTTTTTCCCCAGGCTCTGACAATGGCATTTGAGTCAGCCAAATTTACTTCTTATCTGAGTTAACAATTCCAGTTGAATCTCCATTTTGCTTTCTACTAATAGACACCCTCAAAATCCAAGGTTAATGGTCTGTGAAACACTAGTGAGTTTCTCAGTGTGTGGGGTTTGGAGCAGAAGATAGTAAGGAGTCCTGGGGGAGAGCACAAAAATCTGTACAGTTATGCCCCGGCATTGTTTGAGTCAACAACCAAACCTCTTTCTTTTCCTTAAGTCAGTGGCACAAAACAAATTTCCAGATCTATTTTGGGTGATCCAGGAATCAGATATAGTCAGAATACATAGCAGGGATCAAAACACAAGCAGAAAGACTTAAGATAAAGCAAACAGTGATCATACTTGAAGAAAATAGGCAAGGGTCTAAGCCATGAACGCAGAAAACAAAGCCATCAATGCACGATAAGGCTACGTGCCAAAATAAAGAAACCGCAGGATATACATATAGACTGATAAACTGATCAAGGAGTAACACAGAACAGGTGCACACATTTGGGGAACAAACCAATGGCAGGACAAGGGGGCAGAGGCAGGACAAATCATAATCCAAACCTTAGGTACAAGGTGCTTGTTGCTAACATGTTGTTTACATCCTTCTTCTGATGTAAAAATGTGCTGGTGGTTGAGAACAAGCCTACAGTAGGAACGTGATTGAAGAAAGAACGTTACTAAGGCTTCTGCTCTCACTTGTGCACTTGTCATCGAGATCCCATAATTACTGCTACTGCTAAGTACCATTTATATTGTCTCTGAGACCTTCATTTTGGTTTCCTTCAATAGGAACTGGAATCCTGTAAAAAATAGATGACAAATTAAAGGAAAAAACATAACGTGTCTTAGTAGGCGTTGGGCCACTAGAACTGTTTTGAGCTTGCGCTTTGTCATCGATTCTACAAGTCCCTGGAACTGTACTAGAGGGAGGAACACTGTCCTTCCAAAAGATATTCCCTCACTTGGTGTTTTGATGATGAAAGAACCTAGAGAGAAGTCTCTAATCCGTTGGTTGAGTTCGACTGAGTTGAGATCTGGTGACTGTGAAGGCTGTAGCGTATGATTTACATCATTTTCATCCTCATCAAACCATCCAGTGATCCCTTGTTCCCTGTGGATGTGGGCGGGGTCATCCTGGAAGAGACCACGCCCATCAGGATGGAAATGTTTCATCATGACGGATGGAGGTTATGCAGTAAATCAGAAGAATTTTCTATTGATTTTCAGTGACACTTCGCACTAAGTGGGCCCGAACCCTGCCAGCAAAAAAATAAAAAAATAAAATAAATAAATAAATAAATAAATAAATAAATGTTGCAATGGCATCATCATCCTGACTATTTCTTCCTCTATATGCTAAGCAAATAAGCAGGCGAAATGTCAACAGGCTTTGTAAGAAATCAGACAGAGAAAACACACTTGTGCTTTCTTGCATATGCACCATATGTCTCTGAAGAGCCAATTAGTGTTCAGCATGCATGATTACACACACTGCCACCCCCCAAACCACACACACACACACACACCCACCCACACACACAGAGCCGTGATTGTTTTTAGTACTTCCTTTTGAATTACTGGGTCATTTCATATAGTTTGTGCACTCTGACAGTCTCTATCACTGCAGATTGTAAACGATGAGGGAATAATTCATTTATGAGTAGATGTAAATTTGATAAGTCTTTGAAATTATAGCAGAGCCTACACACTAGACATTTTCCTAGAAGGCTGTTAGTACACAAGTGGTGTTCAGAGGTTTGATGCCAGTGTTAACTAAAACCATTTTTATTTTCTCAGATAATAATGGACTTGATCTGGATGCAAATATGAGGGAGTAAAACCTAGATGAAGCCTGTCATTACTTCTCTTTAACCACTTCGTTCAGCTTCACTGGCTACGGTGGTCTAGACAGTGTGTACAGTATCTCCACACAAATAGCAAATGAGAGCATGAAGACTTATTCAAATGATATAAACCGTTGCAGAACTTATAACCTGCTCGCTCTCAGATCCTAAAGTGACTCTAAATGAGTGCTTTATTAAAAGTAGGAACATATTATATGGAGAAAATTCCTTACCAGATAGGTGTGTTTTCAAATCTTAGGTCCTGCTGTGAGCTGTTTTTATTTTTTTAATCATTAAGTTTTAGTAGTAATTCTGAAACGCTTCATGACTAAGGGTTCAGTGCAGTACTAATGAAGAAACAATGAGCCTATAAAGGGCGTTCCTATAAAGCTTGAAGTTATTTTCCTGATTACAGCCACACCCCAGGTATGGTGACTGAGTAGTGATTGCATTTCTGTGCGGTATGAATGCAACACACTGATGAAAGTGAAATGCAGTGCAACGCGGAATTACATTCACTCCTGACGCGTAGCTGACGCGTAGTCAGCATTTAATTCTTTAAAAAAAAAAAGGTTCTAGCAATGAAATGAAGGTTCTTCTTTTCAGCGTGGTGCACTGTCCTCACAGCAATATGGTTTGTGTAGTGCATTTCGTTTCTTTCCTCTTTGTATACTTCCTTTTCTACCTGGCACAAATTCTTCTCCATATTATTAAGCCTATAGACAAAAGACTCACAGAGTCTTGTATGTACTAGTATGAACTTTATAACAAAAATGAGTGGTGTGCTACAAGTGCGTTTTTCAAATTAATAATCGAAAATTTAATAATAAACATTTCTCAACTCACTCGTATCTATTCCTTGGTTAGATTCGTTTATGCGCACAGGAAGTCAGTTAATAGGGGCTGAAATAGAACATCATTTTCTTTACACAAGGGAGACACTGCTGTTGTGCTCGGTTCTTCTGGAGGTGTGTGTTTTTGTGTTTGTTTTGAGAATTTCCAGGAAGTGGATGTCACCCAGGTCCATTCCAGTCCTCGTTTTCTGTGTGTCTCTGGACCTCCTTCAGGTTTACTACATCATCGATCTGATGATGGAGAAGTAGCCGTCACTGCCAACCTAAAAGCCCAGGGGGTGGACTCGGACCTGATCTAGCCCCTCCTATGTGGGTGGAGTTGACTTCATTTTGTGCCTCCATTTTTGAGTTGAATAACTTTTTGACTTTGGAATTTTGTAATATTTTGTAATTACTTGCATGTTTTTTTTTAGTACCAC
>CM074987.1:1053686-1057950 GCA_037576825.1 Pangasius krempfi
ATTTTAACTGATATTGTAAATATTGTGAATGGTTTCGGCGCACTATGCAGTTAGCTGCTAGTTTTATGTGCTGTTCTATTTAAACCGACTAGCATCTAACAGATTTCTCAGAATTTCCCAGCCTTAGTGTTTGTGTGTGTGTGTGTGTGTGTGTGTGTGTTTTGCTGTCTGACTGAACCAGGTGCTATTTGTTGTCGCTAATCCTATGACGTTGGTGAAGTGATGACGTCTAACACAGGTGATACAACGAGAGCTGTTAAAAATTCCGGCAAAAATTAAGCATCAAGTTCGTATTTCATTCACGAGCAAGCAGCCATGTGACCCAATTCCAGTGTGTGTGTGTGTGTGTGTGTGTGTGTGTGTGTGTGTGTGTTAGGAGTGTAACACAGTGGCTCTGTCTGTATCTCTATCTGTTTAGTGCTCCAAACACAGCCATATCCGTTTCTGGAATTAAACACAAAGTGGGTGTGGCCTAAACCTGAACGGTTTCTTGTTTTTCGTTTATTTTTGGATTTTGTTTTGGATTTTTTCCCGATTTTTCTTGGAAATTTGGTCACCTTCCAATTCCCTCCACCAGCCAGATGACAGCTACGAATCCATGAGCGTGAAGGCTAACACGTGCTTCCTCCGAGACACCTGATGCTAACTAAACTACACATTATGGCAGCGTAACACACTCACAGGAAATCTGCCCTCTTCCGCATGCATGAGTCACAGACGAATACGATTGGCTAGTGTCACTGTGATTGACAGGGGAGAGGAAATATGCCCCTCCCATCCAGAAAGCACGCCTAATTTCGATTTGAATTTGAATCTCCTGATGATAGAGTTCTTTTTTGTTGTTTTTTGTACCTGACTGCAACATTTTCTAATGAATTTAGTTGGTTCTATTTCCCTAAATTTAAACCAGCATGATATTGACCAGGCGGTTACTAAAGATGAATGAACGAAGGCTGTAAATGCATTGATCACGTTCACACTAATGAACTCGGTCTTTCTTTTTCCCCTCGAGCTTCATATCTGACTGTTCATCCGCATGAAAGTAGTAAAAAGCATCACTTTTTAGTTGCGTTTCTTGGGATCCCAGTCCCGATGCACGCCTCTAATCTCAACCAGAACCTTTCTGACAAACTTTATAAAAATAAATGAATAAATAAATAAATAATGGTGCACATCTTATTCATGTCTCTATTTATATTCATTTAGAACACATTATCTGTTCGTGCCAAATAATGCATTCATATTCAGTTACATCCCTCATGTGTGTGTGTGTGTGTGTGTGTGTGTGTGTGTGTGTGTTAGGCTTGGGGCATCCTGTCATTCCCTGACCCTGCACAAAGAGGAATTAAATACCGTTTAACACATTAAACACACTCTCTCTCTCTCTCTCTCTCTCTCTCTCTCTCTCTCACACACACACACACACACACACACACAGAAATGAGATCAAATTCTTGTCCACGTGCCTCTAACTTGCACAAGCAGGAATGGGATATCACATTTCCTCTCTTAGATAACACACACACACACACACACACACACACACACAGACAGGGGTCTCGCACTTACTAGTGTGAGGTAGAACAAGTGTGTGATCATCACTGAATTAGGATCTCCGCTTAATCCATAATGTCACCCCATGCTCTAGGATATGGTTGCCTGGATACGCAGAACTCGCTCGTGTTATGTTCCATTTATAGTGTACAGCTGTGTGTGTGTGTGTGTGTGTGTGTGTGTGTGTGTGTGTGTGTAGAGGGAAAAGGGATTACAAGGATCCACAGGAGGAGTGGGAGGGTTGCTAGATGATGAGATAGCAAAGAATTCAATGTGATGGGAGATAGAGAGAGAGAGAGAGAGAGAGAGAGAGAGAGAGAGAGAGCGAATGAGATCAAAGATTATATTAGGACATGCTGTTAAATAAAACATTGACCTGACTCAGCTGGAAAAAAAAAAAAATCTAATAACACACTCGCACATTTAAATGTACTAGTGTTTTTTTAATCCTTCTTTTTCCTAATGCATTTTACATTTTTTACTAAAAGTGGAACAATCTCTCACATGGAAATTATGCTCACGTCATTGATCTGAGAATGTTAAAGTGAAATAAAATGATTAAATGTCACTAGTCTGTGTAAATATGAAGCATTTAAAAGGCAGGTTCACAGATCTTGGTATCGTGGACAAGAAGCTCACATCCTAAAAGAATCTTTCCGTTGAGATCGGTGGTTTTAAATCACGTGTGACGTGATGATAAAGTTCTTGCCGTGTCAGACATTTTTTAATTAAGATCTCAGAGTGTGTGCATCGCTATGACACTCGTCTAAAAGCCACCAATAGGAGGACGACGTAGGATTACGCAAAAACCTAAGGAACAGCTACACATACGCTAGTAGCAGTGGTGAAACGTACACAATTCATGCTAATCGATGTAAAAAAATATCCTGGCCTGGATGGTTGTGATTGTTGATATAAGCATTCTGATGTAATCACACAGTTAGAGGATCTTCATCGTATAATCTGACATGGAGAACGTGTTATAGAATTCTGCTGCGATTTTATTTTCAAAAGATCGTGTAAACCAGTTTTAGTTGCTGCCACATTCCCTCAGTCTCTTATTTACACTCATACTTATTCACATGCATCTGTGCCATCTGGAGGATTAGGTTTCCATCAATACTGTTTCATTATCATGGAGATGAAGATGAGATCTAGTCCTTTTGGGTATTTTTAATATCAATATTCCCATTGTAGTCTGTTAAAATGAAAACAGAGCAGTAGGGCTAACTGTTCGTGCAACTCTCTCACAAACAGTGTGTTCCCGGATACATTGGGATGTATGTTTATGTATAACTACTGACCACAGCCTGCTGTTTTTCGGAAACTGACAGTGTGTACTGTATAAACACAAGTGTTTAGTGCTACACAGTAGTTTTCTAACTTCAGACATGACAGCGAGGTTTTCATAGAAACACACATGACATCTGTCTAATACTATTTAGCTAAGACCACCACTGATATCAGCATTTAAATTTACACGATATAGTCAAAAGATACGATTGTGGACTCCTGATTCCAAAATCTAATGGAAAGCCTTCCCAGAAGAGTGGAGCTTATTATATCAGTAAATCTAAATCTAAAAATACCTTTAAACAAGGACACATATATGCTTTTGTTGTCTATATATCATACATTTGTCTAAGAAATACACAATCTTCAGTGAACAAATGCGTGCACACAAACAATCAGGACACATGCAAATACACACTCCTGGACTGTCAGATGTGGGCGTATGGTATTCAGTTCTGGTGGCTCCTATTGTTGTCATGACTTGCATGACAAATCCAGGTGTCAGTGTGTATGTGAGCATGTGACTACCTGTTCTTCCTCTGTGGTCAATCTCTCCCCCTCTGTGTTAAAGCTTATTTGATTACCATAAGGAGTGTCCGTTGTTGTCATGCTGTGTCTATGCTTTTTAGAATTGGTGTTAGAAAATAAGAATGTTTTTAATGTTTATTCTCTCACACTTTATATGCAGGTGATCCCTCTGTCTGTACGCAAACATGGACGGCAGCGAGGACGAGTGTGTGCGCTTTTTGCAATATGTAGAGGACATTGGCTTGAGGGCCTATGATGACCTGGTGATCCAGAATGCGTCAGACATTGCACGCGAGAGTGACCGAGTACGCAACCGCCAGCACTGGGCATACCTCCAGGACCAGAGCCAGAAGAAAAGACGTCAGGAGGAGGCTATCAAGAGGTAACCACCTTCTGCTATTTCAGATGCTATGTTCTTACTTGGAGCCAGATAACAACAATCTATTGAAACATGCAATTGGCTTGCTAGTAAATTTGGCCAGCTAATGTAGTATATTTAAATAGATACTATTGGAAAGATAACACTTAGCTAACCTACTGCTGAGATGGCTAGTGTTAGCACAGTTTTATGTGTGGGTAGATGGCTAGCTATCAGGTCCCTGTCCCAAATGGCACCCTAAGACAGGGCTTCCATCTTGTTCCCCAGAGTTGACTGTGGTGTTTAGCGCAGTGATTTCACACTGACTTGCCATCAGCAGAGATTTATGAAAGTGTTACCAGTCTAATGCTTGCGTGGAATGTTTCTATGAGCTACAACTAAGGTACTATTAAAAATAACTGGCTGTGTTGGTCGGTAAAAATGAAACTGTTTCCTGTTATAATGAGCTCCACTCTTCTGGGAAGCTTTCCACTAGATGTTGGAGCGAGGCTGTGGGGATTTGTGTTCATT
>CM074987.1:1058050-1080961 GCA_037576825.1 Pangasius krempfi
CACACCATGTCTTCATGGAGCTCGCTTTGTGCACAGGGGCGTCGTCATGCTGGAGCAGGTTTGGGCCTCTGAGTTCCTCTTAGTTCCAGTGAAGGGAAACTGTAATTTTACAGCACACAATTTTGTGCTTCCAGCTTTGTGGAAACAGTTTGAGGAAGACCCACATATGGCTGTGATGTTCAGGTGTCCACGTACTTTTGCCCATAAAGTGTATTATTTCTTTAATCACAGTGACAAATTCAAATAATACACCATGGCAAAAACAGCTGTATGCACGCAGCAGTCCATGGTCGCCGTATCCTCATCACAGACACGGTGGATCCGGAACACTGGGTGTGAGGCGGAAATACACCCTGGATGAGATACCATCGCAGGGCTCCATGCAGTCCATCTCAGGGCTCCATGCAGTCCATCGCAGGGCTCCATGCAGTCCATCGCAGGGCTCCATGCACAGATACATTCACATACTCGATTGCACCTATGGGCACTTTAGCGTAGCCAATCCACATTCTCAGGATGGAACCGGTTTCCCATCACACAAGGCTTCCATCACATTCCCCAGCAGTGACTGTGGTGGACCCGTGCTAGGTTAGCCTAGGTAATTAGGTAATATGTAATCGATCATATAAATATAACATAAAAATGTATGAGTATTTATTATTATACTTATTGCCCATACTTACTGACCAGTTCAGTTCATAGGGAAAGATCCATTAGGACTTTCTTTTAAGATCTCTTTCTCTTTCTCTTGTTTAATGCATCTTGTTGTTTCCTGCTCATGTGTTATGACTGCTCATATTCGCACTGGGTTTTGGGTAAGAGGTGTTCCTCTGAGTCTGCTTCGATGCAGGATTTAAGGGCATACAGAGGGCGCTTGTGAGCATCCACTTGCGACTCCAAATGAGAAACGGACCACAAGTGAGTGATTTGGAACAAGGCCCCTGTTACGACTGTGTACTTCTCTTCTGATATTTCTGGTTTTGTGTTCGAGGATACAAATGGCTCAGCTGTTACTATTGGCTTTTGCAGTACTCACCTGGAATCACCTAACAGACACTCTATTATTTTTCAATTTTCTAAAAAAGGAAGAAATATTACAGGTAGCTAGTTAGCAATTTCCAACACACACACACACACACACACACACTGAATTTCTGTGGCTGAATTTCAAAAGCCATCCAAATAAATAGCTAAGAGGCAGTATATTATCACATAATCACCATTTTGCAGTTGTGAAGGTGATCACGTGGACCATTTCTGAATTTTTCTTGACGTATTCTGCATTGTGATGATTTTCATCAGACTCTGGCTAATAAAAAGCAGCAGCTTTACATAATTATGTTTCAAGGTGATTTCATGCAGAACACTTTCCACTGCACCAGGCAAAGCACTGCGTATGAGCATGTGTGGATGTGTGCATGTGTCAGTGCAGTGCGTTTGTGTGAATGCGTGTGTGTACGTGTGTGTGTGTGTGTGTGTGTGTGTGTGTGTGTGTGTGTAATAGTTTCAGCAATAGAGATCGATAAGGACATGGCTGGATACCAGAAATGCGGGTGTCATTGCACCACTGAAACCTTGCACTCCCGAATCCGTGAATAATGACAGATGAGTGTGTGTGTGTGTGTGTGTGTGTGTGTGTGTGTGAGAGAGACATTCTAAAGACATTATAAATGAGTGCTTGACATGGATTATAATGCAAATGCATGGAAATAATATGCAAATGATCTGTTATTCTATTAAACAAATACACACACACACACACACACACACACACAAACTTCCAGAGTATTTGTCTTGGCCTTTGATATCATTCTTTCATCTCAGGTTACAGTCTGCAGTTCTTCCTGCTTTCACAAATAGCGTATCATATGTTCTTCTGAATTCCTTCTCATGCTCTTCTCTCTTTCATCTCAACACCCTAGCCACCCTCTTCCAGTCTTCTGTGCTGCTCTTCTTCTTCTTCTTCTTCTTCATCTTCTACCTCATCCCTTGGTTCTTCCTGTTTCTTTCCCGACCTTCCGCTTTCCTCTCTTTCCCTCATTGGTAAAATGATCTACCCTTCCTCTCTCTTTCTTTCTCATATGGAGATGACACCACTTATCCCCCATTACACTGTGAAGAGTCTCTACAGCTGTGTGAAGAAGAGGGCTTCTTCAAACACACACACACTCACACACACACACACACACACACAGAGACAGGGAGGGGGTTGGAGGAGACGTTACATCACTACTATTACTATTACTACTGCTATGACTGTGGGATTTATCCAAAACAGAGGCACATCTTTGTTTTTTGTAATTTCCGGTGCCAGATCCTGAAACGCTTCTACTGCTGTGACTCCTCTCAGCCTCTGGATCTTCCTGATTCATCCAGATGCTTGGAAATTTCTGCACTTGTGACTCATGTCCTGCTGCTATGGATGGTTCCACATGCATGCTCTAAAGATTTGCACTTTCCAGAAACACTTTCCCATATCTCACCCTTGCTTCAGTGGATAATCTCTCCTGGATGCTGTAGATTTGTACCTAAGAATCGCTGCTGTAATAATAAACACTTTCTCGTGCCAATGCCAGCACTTAAGTTCAAAAGTTATGCCAATATCTACGCAGGGAAAGTTATTCGTATTTTGGGTCGGAGTATGCACGCACTTAAGTCAATTTCATTCAGATTATGCAAATTATCTTCATGTAGTTCACACCTCCAAGGTTGCCAGATTTGTTTTTGTGGGTTTATCAATAGCGTCTAGATCAGTGCCTTTACGTACAAGCACTTGCCTTTAAGCCTGAATACATTTGGGGATAGAAAATGAGGACTGAAGAAGGAAAAATAACATAAAAGCCAGAAACAATTTGAAAAAGAAAAAGAAAGAAAGACGATATGATGATGATATATGAATTAGAAAATAGCAAGCATGGAAATAAACATTTCCATCTAATGTCTAGTATATTGTAGTCTAGTATATTGCTAAAATATTGTTTGATAAGTACCGTAATGCTTAACCCTGAAAAACACATTATATTGAAGGCAATATAAAATATTTAAGGAATAAAATTTGCAGGCATTCTGTTATATTCTGTTACGTTTTAATTAACAAGACATTGTATGAAACAATGTAGTTCCTGTTATGACTTATGTTATAGCAGCTATAAACATCTGGTTAATCTCTGAAAACTTTCCCATCTCAAAAAAAACTTAAAGTTACAGCTTTACCTCTGACTGTTACAAAGCACTGACACTGGAGACTCCTTCCTTAAATGTTAAATAAACGTGTCAATGATTACTCATGTTTGTTAATCCATTTACATGGAGCGTCATTACTTTAATAGAAATGACCTATTAGAGTTAATATACACTCCTGATTTAAATCAGCAGGCATTGTCAGAGCTGCTGTTATAGAAAACTAATCAACACCTTTTCTTCAGTCAGAACTAACAATTCAGCAGTGGTGTAAAATGTGTATAAGGCGTTAAATTATAAATAATTATATGAATCATCCACACTTCTGCTGCAGCTACCAAAAGCAGTCAGTGATTTTTCTCTCTAACTTTCATGCCTCTCGTATGGGGTTTAAAATAGCATCTTTTAATAGAGCGCCGTGAATTGCGCCCACAAAATGGCATCCGGGAGCGTGATAATACATCGTACTGCAGATCATCATGTGAAAATGTGAGATTCTTTTGTTTGGCCTCTTCCCATTATTATTAGAGTCTGCTGCAAACTAGTGTGAAATTAAGTGCTATATAGATGTGAATAGATCCAAGATTGCTAAATTGAGAAAAATGTGGAAAATTGTGGCAAATTAACATGATTATAATGACTATTCATGACCAGGGGCAATTCTGGGGTTTATTCATCACCTCCAGTGAGAATGTATGATGAAAATAGAAATATTTCTGCAGCTGAATGTAGACATAACAAAAAAACATGACAGTGATAGTTTCTAAACACTGACTCTCCAGTGTTTAGCAATAAAGAAAGGGTCAAAGGGATACTTCTCAGACTATTTATAAGCTCCGTCTTAAGGGGCGGTCACACTAAACTTTCAGCATGTGAAATTTCTTTCCGCCGCGAATATCCGCAGCAACCGGATATGACATCACGCGCCAAGGCGTTGGTTTTTTTTTTTTATCCACACATCATGGATTCTGACGTGCTTGCACTGTTACACCAGTAAATATTTCAGAGCAGCCTTGAAGCAATTGCAAAATAATTTTTACGAATATTTGTTTCAGTAAATTAAAATATACCACCTGTTCCTGTATGCAGTGACATCGTGATCTTGGCAGCTTCTCTTTTGATGTTGATTTTATAATCTTTTAAAGCTGTGTTGTATAAAAAAAACCGGATGGTGCGACGCCGCTATAATCAGTGCTTCCACCATCTTGGATTTTCTGAAGAGGTCACGACATGAAGCGTCGATCTTCTATTGGTCACACTTCGCCACGTGATACGAAATGCAGAACTTCTTCGCATTGAGCTTGCGGTTCGGGTCTCCAGCATTCGCATGCGTATGAACGGAAGTCGATGGAACGAAAAGTGTAGTGTGACTTTCGCTGTTTTGTTTTAACTACCTCTCTCCTGGTGCTTGGGTTTTTTGTTTTTATCCCTTCGTCTGTGTGGTGTCTCTGTCCTGCCCTGTCTCTGTCTCTCTGTGTGTAACACTTCAAGGAGCACGTGTCAAAAAAAAAAAGTCAACATCCACGTATAACCTACTTGCTTATTGACCTTTATATGCTGAAACGTTTAACTTGTTACTAGTTAAAGTCGTAGACCAGATCTGTCATGACGGCATGTTACAGGATAGTAATAAATAATAAACCTATCACACTGCATATCTCTTGCTCTTGTTTTGATGTCCTCTTCATTTTCGTACAGCACAACACTAGCCTCCGAGCTACAGTTAACGCACATTTGACTAAGTAGTGATAACAATAGCTAAGAAATAAATCGCATTATCGATTAACACTTATTCTTTCACTTTCTTTAACTAGAGAACACTTCTCCAGATGTTTACTGGCTGGCTCGTAATGCATCCACATAAGTCTACCATGTGTTTAGTTCAGACTTCTGCCAGAGATCATCTGGCTCGTATGTGGCATTAAAGGTTCACGTGAACGCAAATCTGCGTAGCCAATCAGACGAGAACTTTTAATTCGCCACAATTATATCCTTGTAAATGTCATAGTAACATCCACAAGCAGCCAGAGATCAAACAGCAGCATGCTGCGAGTGGACTTGCGGTGTGAGCAAAAAGAAAATGTCATTACTGAAGATGAAGAAATGCATGAAATATCATCTTTATTTGTCACACATACGGTATATGAGGTCAGAGCAAAGGGTCAGCCCTGATACGGTGCAATGAAAAGATACGATTTATTATTTCGGGGCAACTGGGATGCAGAGGTGATTTTAGGGACTGTACGACTCCTGGCGTTTCTTTCCCCTGGCATACTGCCATTATGTTACCCATATACCTTTATAAAGAATTAGAAATCCATGAAAAAAAAAACATTTTATATAATGTAATATAACTTTAAAATATAAAATGAAAAGAGATTAAATTATAAGCTTTAACTGTAATTAAACTACAATTCAAACTGTACACAACTATACAGTATATCCTTTAAATAAATACACATATACTGTAATTATTATAAGAAGCACATATTTTAATTTATCTCTAGTCAAGGTCATACTAGTCTAGTATGAAAGGGGCAATACCAAAGCAGCTTTACAGTGAAAATCCAAACTCTAGACATATAGCTTTATATTAAGCTTCAGTACTATGGGCCAGCTATAGGACAACTGTCTATAAGTGTTAGCATGACATTGTGCATGCTACTGTAGATGTAGTGCTAGGTCAAAGTCTTTCCAGTTAGATAAGCCATCGTTACATCATCTTGACCATCTTTGGTCAAGTGTTGTCTTTTATATTCTGAATATTTAAAAGGCTAAGCTACAAAGAAAGCTAGCTAAATAATTAACATCACGTGTTCCAGAAGCAAGCGCCAACTCCTAGCTAGCTAGCGATGAAACCTGCGCACATGCTGGCAAGATGGGGCCCCTTGAGGGAGGTTCCTGGTGTAGCGTTGTACATTAGTGTACATTAGTGCACATGTACATCAGAGGTTTTGGTGGAATTTTGGTGGAGGTTTTTGGAATAACATTCAATTGAAATTGAACGAGAGTCTGAGAAGAGTCTGGTTTCAGACATCGTACCTCATGATGGTAGTGTCACACGCTCAGAGACTACAATGATTGGGCTTAAACACAGGCCTCGATTTTAGATTTAAAGTAAATTTCCTTTCTTTATACACGAGTGGCAGGGACTTGAACCCGATGCGAGCAGTTACAGAGCGAGTGAAATGGCGTGTGCATGTTTTGCCTGATTGAAGACCAGACGTACTGTCGCATTTTTGAACATCTGTGATGCAGCCTATAGAGAATTGTAAACGTTTCAACAAAAAACATTTGCATCAAGATGAAATGATGACTAACAAACATGTCCTTTACTGTACTGACAAACTCAGACAAATCAGGAGGCTGTGTGTGTCAGGCTGGAAGAGCAGATCTGGGATCAGTGATTGTATATGACATTTTATGAAATGCATATTTAAGAATATTTTGAAGATGATCCCAGATCAGTGCTTAATCACTGAAGAGCTGTGTGTGTATTCTGACAGCACACATGCAGTTTCACACACACACACACACACACACACACACACACGTAAGCACTGGCAGTGAGAGGGTCAAAGTCACACCTCATCAGGCTTGGAAGGGGTGCGTTACTATAGAGACAGAGGGCTGAGTTTCCATGGCAACAGTGGGCTTGGTCTTCAGCCTCTCCTCTCTATATTTAGCTTGCTCCACACCCCCATTAGGGTATACATACACTCACACACACACATATACATATATATACACACACACACACACACACACAAACTCATACACACACACACACATACACACACACACACACACACACATTCTTTCATTCCCGCCACCTTTTTCCTCTTTCGTGATAAATCTTACATTTATTGAATAGTACTAGGTCAGAGCACCTTGTTCTCTCCTTCTCTTCACACACACACACACACACACACACACACACACACACACACACACACACACTAATGCACAATGTGGTTGATGGATTCTGAAAATTGGACAAGTAGAAGCAAATAAATTAAATAACCTTTATAAAACCTGATGAAAAGCAGGAAAAAAAAGTATACACACACACACACACACACACACACACACAGGTGTGTGTCTCATTCTCACACTTAGCCTCATTCTTTTCCTGCTTCTTTTCTCTTTCAATTTCACAGTTCATTCCTCATTTTAGTGCAACAGCATGGTAAAACACACACACACACACACACACACACACACACACACAAAATCATATGTCACATGACATAGTGTCAGAAATTAAAGAGAAGAGAAATAAATCAGTGCTCTCTTTTGTTCTTTCTTTTTTTTATACGACAAAAATTGTGATCTCATATGAACATGGTATTTTAAAAGAAAAGAAAAAGAAAAAGTGTCACATCTTTCAAACTTGTACTTGTGTGTACAGCTTCTGTGTAGTGACAGCGTGAGTGCGAGACAGCTTGGCAGATAATAAACGAAAATTACGGCTTTCAGTTTAATTAAGATAAGTTGCAGGCATTAATGGGACGTAAAGGCAGCCAATGAATGGGCTTGAAGGAGAATATACACAATATTATTATTATTATTATTATTATTATTATTATTATTATTATTATTATTATTATTTGTCAATCCAAAGATGGCACATTCTGGCTCTTGACCTTGTCAGGTTTCGAACAGCACAGGAACACCAGTAAAAGACACCCAGACACATAAAGTGCATGATCTCATGCTTTCTCATAATCTTTCTTTCCAGTACTGTGTCAGGATTGTGGAGTGCAGTGTGTGCATTTTCACACCACAGCAGGGTTACCAAGTCTCAGCAAAGTCTCCAAGCCAACAATGCGTCAACAATTGCACACAAAAGACTTAAAACTAGCCCCAAATGTTCAGCCATTGGAAAAAGGAGACGCGTTTTTTAAAAATATTTTTCTCAATATTTTTTTTCATAGTCTATTTTGCATGCTGATGATAAATCAGAAGAAACACACAGAAGGAATGATCACTATCCTCACTATTCCGTTCGAACTTCGGTTCGGTTTCACGATGTGACAAGGTAGCTAGCCTACATACGCAAAAAGCACTCCAACTTGAAGTGCTAATGTACAACAACAAACCGTATAACAGCACGATTGCAAGTATTTTGTTTACTTTTGCTTCGAAAAAAGAAAATAGTTGCCAAAGAAGCCGCAGCCTGATAGTGTTGCGTGTTGCCACGTCAACGCACAGACTGACTGACAGCCCGTATAGTGTAGGAACAATTTCAGTGTAACGAAGTATTGCTGGAATTGTACTTTTATATAGCAAATACAGACAAACCGAGTGATACACACAATACCATGTACCAGTAGTGTTATACTAAATATCAGCACTCTTGGAACACCGCTTGTCCGATCAAATTAGTGTACCAGAACTAACTTGTGGTATAATATCTGTATAATTCCCACTACAACCAAAATGGCTTTGATTGTTTCAGACTCCTTTTGCAAGAAAATGATTAGATCAAATTCCGATTATTTGTTTTAAAATGAGCAGATTAAACTAGCCATAAAAAAAAAACGTCCACCACCTATGGACTTGCTTTTCCCACCTGCATCATCGTTCCAAATCTACCCCAATCATGTGTAAAAACCCACAATCCTGGCAACCATTCACCACTGCCCTCTAATCATGATCAAATCAGGAATTAAATTAATTCAGAATTAAACATTTACCTGATATTACATGCATACAGATTATCTATCTTATGTTATCTATGTAACTCTGGGTGGAGGGTCACGGATCTAGCCGCAGGTTTCAGCTCCTGCTGGGGGATCCCCAGACGTTCCCACGCCAGCTGTGAGATATAATCTCTTCTGAGTCTGCCCCAGGGTCTCCATCCAGTGGGACATGTCTGCTTGTAAGGTACCCAAACCACCTCAAATGAGACCTCTCAATTCGGAGGAGCAGTGGCTCTACTACCTGTGCTCATGTTTGTTTTGGTTTCTGTTCTAGTCCTGCTTCCACCTCTGTCCTGTTTTTGGTTTGTTGCCTGACTGTGTTCACCTGTTTTGTGTTAGTTCTGGATTAGCTTGCCTTTGTGTGTCATTGTTCACTGCAAAGTCCTATCCAAGCCTTGTTTTCGAAGTTCTGTGCTGCATTGTACTTCCTGGTTTTGACCCTCGTCTCTGATTATGTCTGCTTGTAAGATACCCAAACCACCTCATGATGAGTCCTTTCAATTCAGAGGAGCAGTGGCTCTACTCCGAGGCTCTTCCAGATCACCCTGTCAACCCTGTGGGGGAACCTCATTTCCACTCCCTGTACTCGCACCCTTATTCTTTCAGTCATTCTCTCTTAATTATCCCAATTAATTCCAATTCTATTCCAGTTCAAGGGCTGAATGCTTATGCATGGCACTGTAACTACATATAACGAGTTTGAAATATTTATAAAGATGCATGAGGGATAGCAACTCGGTGATGCCATGGTTTGGACCATGCCATTAGCGTAAACACTCAAGCCTAATGTTGCTCTTGAAAGATGTGATAATGTACATAGCAGCACACGAAAATGTAAATGTATTTAATGATCAGCCGAGGAACAGACTCGTATCACACACTAAAGAGTACTGATAGTAATGGAGGGATGAATAGATGCTTTGGGGATTGATGCATTGCTTTACCAGAGGGAAGCTGTGGTTACATCAGCAGCAATTCCTCCATGCGTAACATCAATACCTTACCCACAATCCATATCACAGAGAGCGCAGGCAGCAACGTTTGCAATCCAAGTATGTACACATTTTAAAATATTCAACACACTCTTATCTTACATGCTAAGTTCACCAACATGCAAGAGGTGCAGAGTAATCCGAGTCAGATTCTATATGAAAATTACATTTGCAATGTGTTGTGCTGAGGATAAGCAAAGCCCTGTTGCACCAGTTGGATGTAAGTTTCATCAAAGCCTAGAAGGATCATAAATTGAACATAAACCTGAATTTATATACATCAGGGATAGACATGTGATCAATTTATTAGCTAATCCACAATTCTAATCTCCAGGGCATGCCTAGCTAAAAAGTGGTAGCTAAAGTAATGTAATAACATATCACCAGCTACGTAGCTAGTTAAGTGCATTAATACAGACTGAGGGCAATGAAAAAGTATATAAATCCCCAAGAAGTGGACAACTATATAGAGAGCTAGCATCTTTATTTTCTCTCTTAATTGTGAGGTGACATTTTGTGCATATTGTGCTAACAGGATTTATAAATGATGGCTTTGCGCTGAAATTTATTTTGTTCTGTTTCGTCAGTGTTTCCACATACCTCCTGATTCTGAAAAGATTGTTAATTAATTAATCTAAAAGTAAAAATATGATCTACCACCAAACCTCATCTGATGCATGTAGTGTAGCATGTGGTGGGATTTGGAAGCATGTGCTATAGGTATAACACTGACGTGTGTCACAACTCAGTTAAGCCCATTATGTTAAAACCTACACCGCAACAAACACCATGTGCTCACGTTTGTTTTGGTTTCTGTTCTAGTCCTGTTTCCACCTCTGTCCTGTTTTTGGTTTGTTGCCTGACTGTGTTCACCTGTTTTGTGTTAGTTCTGGATTAGCTTGCCTTTGTGTGTCATTGTTCACTGCAAAGTCCTATCCAAGCCTTGTTTTTCAAGTTCTGTGTTGCATTGTACTTCCTGGTTTTGACCCTCGTCTCTGATTATAGATTGCCCTGAATGAAGCCCGTCTGTCTGTTCTGAGTCCTGAGTGTTGCTATGGACCCTGATTACAATTCTTGGATTCGGCCCAATAAAAGCACTTCTGGGTTTTCACGGCATACTGCAATTTTTACTCACTACACTCTACTTGGTATTGCTGTGGAAAAGGAAAGGAATGAAGGATATGAAGGAAGAAGGAGAATGAGAGATGGGTGAAATGTGAAAAACAACATGGCATTTGCTGACAATAAAATGACACCTCAGTCTTCCTTTATTGGATGAGACTCACACTCAATTAATTAGTTTGCGTGTTCATGTGGGTTTGTGTAGGTGTGATTTACTTAGTGCCAGGGTGAATAAATCCTGTCTGCCCTTTAGGATGAGAGAGAGAGAGAGAGAGAGAGAGAGAGAGGGATCGTGTGTTCCAGAGCTTCAGACATAATTTCGTTCTCTCTCTCTCTTTCCTCCCTTTCTTTCTCTGTAAACCCCAGAATGATGCTAACACCATTTCTGATGGGACAGTCAGTAAAATGCTTTTGTTACAGACAAAAAGCTCAGAGTTTTTATTATTGAATAATGGAGTGATGGATAGATGGGTAGATGAATGGGTGGCAGAAAAAAAAAACACTTGAGTGGAGAATAGATTTCGAGAATAGATTGCCTCCGGTTTCATCTTTTTGTTTCACTTGCTTACATTCTCTGTCACTTTGTACAACAGCAGGAACAAGATCGAGTTTAAAGCACTAACACATGAAATGACATTTTCTTTATTATTCATTAATCGTATCCATTCCGACACTTAATTTTTACATTCATCTTCATTTCCTTGACATTTTAATGGCTAAGTCAGCAATAAAACACGATGGGACATGCTGTTATAATGACGTTGGTTATTTTCCATACGGAAGTGTTTTATTCCTCTTATACCACAGCAATTTGCCACATATTGTTTTTTTTTTTTAATTAACTAAAGAATGACAGATAGGTTTAACCATTATGAATGCGAGGGGAAATAATTCACCTCATTCACATTCATTGCACCTTCTCAATCCCTGCTGATGATGTGTTATGGATGTAGGAGTGAAGCAGGATGAACAATATCAGCCCAAGTGGAGATCAAATGCATGAATCTACAGTCTGGGCTAGGAAGAAATCAGCCTCGCTTCTTCATACCATTCAGTGCATTTTTCCTTTGGTGGTGCCGTTTGTCTTAGTTCCACAAAAAAATCCAATACAATTCTTCGTAAAATGTTTGGCGTAAGCTTATACTGATGTTTGTTTGTTTTTTTTTACTTTGAAAGACAGGGGGCTAAGCGTGATTGGCCATTTAGACCAGCCGCCCCTGCTCTATGATGAAGTCAACGATCATTAAAAGACACATTAAGAGAGAAATTGTTCCACACCACTCCATCACCTCGCTTTGTGTTGACTCATCACCACTACAGTTGTGTCATCAGCAAAGTTAATGAGGTGATTTGAGCTGCACTTGGCAATACAGTCAAGTGTTAATGTGGCTCTTTGGAGATGACGCTGCATTTCAGGCGAAGCAGCAAAATATGCTGCAGGTGCATAAACCGCAGTACGTTTTCGCCCAAATAATTTAATATTTTAAACAACTGTGGGTTCAACAGAGAAACGTGTCGTATTATTGGTCTATTTTTTCTGCCAATAATATTTCTGCCACTGGCTCTCTGCCAACTGGTGACAGTCAGTGGATTCGCAAATGTGTTATTTCGCTGCTAAAACAGTACTCAGAATTGAGCTCAATGCTATTTCCTTCTTCAATCTGCATTTTCTATCCATGATTTTTGTGTTTAAAGGCAGAGACCAAAGGTTCTCAAATAATCTGGCTACTTTTTGGAGCCATAGAAGTTTTTGTTCTTGATCTTTCCACTGATATAAAACATTAGATCCAATTTGACATTGAGTATGATTCTGATAATGGTGGGTTGTGATTTCCACCAGTGTTACAAAATTAAAATAAATAAATAAATAAATAAATAAATGAAGCACAAACCTCCTAGTTATGCTTCATGGACCACCTGCATAAGCAGTACCTGCGTAACTCGCTGACTCTGAATATGGGAATACTATTGTTTAAATTCAATGTTAAATATTGATTTTAAATTCTTTAAATCTTCTTGTCATGTTTAGTGAGTCAAATATATTTCTTCTCCCTCTCTCACTGACATTCTCTCTGTCTGCGTATGTCTCTGTAGGATGGGCGAGGAGGTGGCCGGGGTGGCAGATGGAGGGGCTTATGCGGGTAAACACTTCCGCATGGGCTTCATGACGATGCCAGCTCCCCAGGACCGGCTTGCGGCGCCGAGCGGGCCAGGTTTCACCGTACGCTCCCAGTCTCTGCACTCAGTGGGAGGCAGCGAGGAGGAGGGGGGCAGCCCGACCCTACGTAAACAACCCCCGCCCAAACCCAAACGAGACCCCAACACCAAACTGAGCACCTCGTCTGAGACGGTCAACACCACTCTCACCACAGGCAAGGAAGCGAGGGAGATGGATAAGAGTGATGGTAAGTGTCCTTTCAGATGATCCTTGCAGATGTAAAACACCTATAGTGTGAAAACTGACATATTAACCCAGATTGTGTCATTTGAAACAATTACAAAATGATTCTTTAGAATAATAAATTGTTATAAAGTCAGTAATTTGACTTTCCCCTGTTGGAAATCTGTTACAAAGTGCTGACATTGGAGACTCCTTCCAAAAACGTTAAATAAATCGCTACTAAAAAAACTATATCGACATTTGCACCAATATTTTTAATATCCCTTACAAGTTCCTGTGTTTAGTAACACAAGTTTAGTAACACAGAAATGTGTGTGTTTTACAGAAGGTTAAACAGGGCACGTAGCATTGCTTCTTCAAACGCTTAATCTTTTATACCATATCTGATCAGAATTATGCATGAGAACATCATAGAGCTAAACACACACTCACACACACACACACACACACGCACAAACACACAAGGAATGCTCAATTTCTTATCAATATTTCACCAGAACATCTGGCCATGTTTCCAAGAACAAGGTCACATCAGCTGTTTGTCCAGCTCTGATTGGTCACCCCGGCGTCTCCACGAGATCTTACTGGTCAGTTGATATTGATATGAACAGGGGTCACTGTTGGTGTGAGCAACTTTCTGGATCAGTGTGTTGTTCTGGGAACTGACCGCTGAGGGAATCACAGCATAACATGGATCATGAGTCGTGAGATATGGGCAACGTTTCTAGGAGAAGGCAGAGCAGAACTTAGTCTCTCTCGCTGTCTCTCTCTCTCACACACACACACACACACACACACACAGAGAGAGAGAGAGAGAGAGAGAGAGAGAGAGAGAGACCTTTTGACTTTTTTAGTTTTAGTTAAATCTACAGTTTTGGTAAAAAAAAAAAAAAACTGTCAAATATTACTATCCCTGTGAAGACATTTGTTCCGCAACAAGAAATCAAAGCCTACACACACACACACACACACACACACACACACACACACACACACACACACACACACACATAGCCTCAGAACATTAAAAATCTATGAATTTCTCTCTAGAAGTGTGCTGTAAGCGGTTTGGCTGAATCCACTGGGTCCTGTATCGGATTAGTGCTTCACTGGACTCCATCCAGAGTGCAGAGCTATTTAAAGCACTTCACCCTTTCATTCTTACACTTCTGTTCAGCCACGCAGACACACGCAGACACTACGGCACACGTTAATCCTCAAATACGCACGCTTTAACTCTAACTCAAAACTATACTTACCCTTGACTTTAAACAATATAAATAAAACAGGATTCAAATATATAAATATCTGCATAATATCTCTAAAGTAACTGTTTTTGTTGACATGGCAAGAGGACCACACTATTTATATGGGGTGCCAACATTTATGGATCAGCCACAGCATATGGCTATGACATCTGAAAATGACATTGTGCTTTTGAAGCAGTGATCTGGTCAAATATGAATATAAGGTCTTCTCTGAAAGTATTGGAACGGCAAGGCCAATTCTTTTGTTTTTTGCTATGCACGGAAGATATTTGGTTTTGAGATCAAAGGATGAATATGAGACGATAGAAGATCAGAACTGTGACGTCTGCCACCAAATCTGGATGTAAATATGAGGAAATGAAAGCTGAAATTCTGATCTATCATCTCATTTCATCTTTTGATCTCAAACCCAAATGTCTTTAGTGTATAGCAATAAATAAATAAATAAATAAATAAATAAATAAATAAAGACTTGGCCTTGCTGTTCCAATACTTTTGGAGGGGACTATATATTTATATACTGACTTGCCTCAGGCTGATATCTTGCTTCTTCATCTTAAATGCAAGCTGTGAAGCTCTTAGACAGCTGAGAGCTCACTTCAGAGTGAATTAGACAGAGGAAATGTACTCTTTTTTCCCATCACACATGGTATTTCTGAGAGAGAGACAGAGCGAGAGAGAGAATTAGGACCAAACCTTCCCTGTGTATCTACGCAAACGCAAATGACAACACCCATCCAAACCTTTTATATCCTGTTATACATACTCAATGTGCATTCTTACTGTCCAGGTACGTTACTGTGACTGTTATAATGCTCAGTACTCAAGGGGGAGATAAGGGAGAGTGTGTTTAAATCTTTGAAACGTTTCCAGTAACATTACTGATTCATGAAATGGCGTGACTTGGTAGTACAGTGCTTTTTAAAATCAGAGAAAACGCATCCACGCTACTTGCAGCATCCCCACTACAGACATCCTTTCACCTTTTCTTGGTTCGAACAAATCTGTCCCGAAGCTGTTTCTACTTTCTATTGACGGTTTCTTTGTCAGAGCTAACAGAACACGCGGGGATTTTCAACTGCTGTTTGATCGGAGTGCAGAGCTGATGGCGTATCATACTGTATGTACGTTTATATGAATGAACCAGCACTGCAAGAGCCTGATCAAACTGCTGGTCTGCCTTGACAGTTGATGGGGAGAAATTAGCCTCTGTGCTTGCTGTGCATGCATTATAAATTTGGCCGTGACCCTTTTTCTAAGGCAACGATGCATATGATATGAAATCATACTTTGAGTAGCTTGAAGCTTATGAGTATGCCTAGACACATAGGGTATGTTTTGGCCCTTGGTCTAATTGTACGTAACTTGCTCTGCCTTTCGACTCGTTAACAAGGTCAGTCTTCTCTGTTTACATCAAATCAACATGGCCGCTCACACTGTGAACAGTGTAAAGTTCCCACTTCTGCTTCATGAATATCATTTCCTGGAATCTGTCTTTGCAGCTGTTCTGTCCAACAAGTGAAACTTGGTCCCAGTAGTATAGAAAAGTCCTAAATACAGAATAATAGCAACAGAAATCTGGGTAAACTATATATACACACAATAAAAATACTGTACACCTGTTAATTCATGCAATTATCCAATTAGCCAATCACAAGGTCTTTTTCCAATCTTCAGATATGCAGTTTCAGTGAGCCTCTACCCACTGTAGCCTCTGATTCCTAATCTCAGCTGACAGGAGATCCAATGTAGTCTTCTGCTGTTGTAGCCTATCCGCCTCAAGGTTTGACATGTTGTGCATCATGAGCTGCTTTTCTGCTCACCACGGTTGTACAGAGTGGTTATTCGAGTTACCGTTGCCTTCCTGTCAGCTTGAACCAGTGTGGCCGTTCTCCTCTGACCTTTCTCATCAACAAGAACTTGCAGGACTGCAGGACTGCAGGACTGCCACTCACTGGGTGTTTTTGTCTGGAGTTTGTGAGGCAAGGTTCTAGTTCAGCGAGGATTAGTGAAAGACTGATTCAGCAGAGTGATGGCCCTGGGGGAAAAGCTGTTCTTGAGTCTGTAGGTGTAGGCACAAATGGTCCTGTAATGCCTGCCAGATGGCAGAAGTGCAAACAGATGATGACAGGAGTGAAGATGCTGGTAGCTTTGCTCAGACAGCATGCATGGTAGAGCTCCTCCAGGGCTGGAAGCTGGAGTCCAATGATTTTCTGTGTGCTGCAGGATGACCCGCTGTGGAGCTTTCTTGTCTGCCAGTTTGCTACCGGCATACCACAGTGCAATGCAGGACGTTAGCGTGCTCTCCGTGGGAAATGGTGTTGGTAACACATTAGAGGTCCCCTGAGATGTGGACACCCCTGCTGGTCACTCTCTCCACCATGTCTCCATTATATTGAGCATACTCAATACATCCAGACTTTCTGATGAGCTCAGGAAAGTAGAGAGCCAGAGTTTTACCCGAGCACAACCACCCTTTAAGGTTCTGCACCTTGTCTCTGTAAGCCGTTACGTGATTATCTGAGATAAGATGAGCGATCTAATGATTAACAGTAAATAAAGACTTGGAGTTGAGCACTGGGTGATCTCAGTGTACCCTAAGCATTTTCAGAGACCAGTTTCTAAGAAACATTATGCAATCAAAACTGTCAAAACAAAGGGAAATCTTTCTAGCAATTAGTTGCCGACAGCACGCACACAAACACACACACACACACACACACACACACACAAATAGCATCTATCAAGCCAGTGATATTACAGATGTACAAACAGCTGTTCAGAGCCTCCCCGAGAAGTAGAATAAACAGACAAATGTATGGCATGACCTCGTTTCTGGACTGAGAGAGTAAGAAAGAGACAGAGGGAATGAGCTTATTACCCTATCCATCAGACATACACATACAGCACACAGTGGAGCTATGATGAAAGAATGCTAATAAGACGTGTGTCATAGCTGTAAATTAGAGAACTCTTCAGGATGGGTGTGAGACTGGGTGATTTGAGAGTGCAGGCTACTTTAGCTTTATTTTGGGTGCGGCACTGCAGTCCTTCTCTTCAATCCTTCCTGTCTTGGGGATTAATAAAAGCATGTTGTCATGTCTACTTCGATCTACAATCTGTGTGTCACTGAGGTCCAGCGCTCAGCTGACGCACATCCCTGCAGTCCATGTGATTATATAACACACACACACACACTGAATTGCCAGTCCCTAAAGAGAGAGGTTAGTCAGGGTGCCCTCGACTGGGACTATGAGCAGAGCATCTCTCTGGAGATGAGCAGAGAGAGAGAGAGAGAGAGAGAGAGAGAGAGAGAGAGATTATATGTCTGTCAGCTGATAAAATCAGAGCTGAATTCATGGACAAATGACCTACTTTCTACACTTTATTCATATTCTGTCTCATATGACTTTGCTGTAGGTATTCTGCCCCCCCATACACACACACACACACACACACACACACATTTGTCTTACTATCCTTGTGAGTACCTTCCACTGACATGACATGACTGTTAATGCAGTTAATTAATGCTATGCTGCACTTATATCTAACCATAACCTTAACCTAAGTAACCTAAGCAACCTTTTTTTTTTTTAAAAAATGAAAGCTGTTTTTTTTTTTTTTTTTTTTTAAATTTGTCTGGCTCCCACAAGGTCAGAACTGTCAGAAAATCCTTTCCTTTTGGGGGCATTTGGTCCACACACACACACACACACACACACACACACACACACACACACACACACAATAACCATTTCACTTCACATTAAAATTAACACAATTAGTCTATACATACACACGACTATGTTACAATACTCATCTATATTATTATAACACAGTGCTGGTGATTTCTCAGTTCTGATTGGTCAGAAGGCATTGATTAATTTTCTATAACAGCAGCTCTGACAGGAGTTCCAGCTGCAAGGTTTATATGACTGTGCTCCGTCTAATACGTTATTGTTTCTATAGTAACAACCACAGATTTATTTAGCATTTTTGGAAGGAGTCTCCAGTGTCAGTGTTTTGTACTAATCAGGGGTATCTTTAATCGGTACAAGGCTGTACCTTTTGCTTTGGGGTTTCTCTGCAACTTTGCAAGCTGCATGTTTTGTCTTATTAACTTCAAGAGAGAAGAGACAGACTCGTGATGGAGTGACTGTTTATAACAAAAGTGATAAAAGGAACTAACTTGTTTCATTGCAACATTTCATTGCAAACAGAACCTTTCAGCTTGGGCCACAGCTATAAATGATCAGGCTGCAGTGTTTCAAAGCAGTAACACTATATGCTAATGTCATTGCCAGACATTTAGTATGACATAAAGAGTATGCAGTAACACACAAAGTACAAATTGGAAACACCTTTAGCCACTTCTTCAAAAATCTGAACTCTGCTGTGCTTACTAAGGCTCTAACATACTCAAACATAGAAATGATTTATAAAGAATTTAGGATGTAGACAAATCATTATGTTGCTCATCGAAGTGACGTGTACTATACTGATTCTGCAGCTTTATTTTCTGCAGCATCCAAGAGTCGTCCATGCAGTGAGGAATATCGTCGCATGCCTCCTCCCAAACCTAAGCGCAACCCCAACACTCAGCTCAGCACCTCTTTCGATGAGTCCTACATCCAAAACCATGGCACCAAATTCAAGTCCGCTTCTTTGCCACGGCGACAGAAGAAGAAGTCATTGTCACAGAATCAAAGCCCTGCCTTGGACACTGATGAGGAAGCAGAGCCTGTCTACATAGAGATGGTGGGAAACATCCTACGTGACTTTAGCCACTATACTGGAGGCAATGCTGATGAAGAAGACGATCAGGGAGAGAGCGTGTATGAGGAGATGAAATACCCCACCTACGAAGAAGCTGCCCTATCAACTGAGCATTTCCATGCACGCTGGGAGCCAAGCCTAGCTCCTGCGGTTTCAGATATAGACCTAACGCGATCATCAATCCCTCGTGGCTCACTTTGTGACATACCTGCCCCCTTTCCTAACTTACTGACGCACAGGCCTCCCCTGTTGGTGTTCCCCCCTGCACCTGCTCAATGCTCCCCAAATTCAGATGAATCCCCCCTTACTCCTCTGGATGTCACCAAACTCCCTATGATAGAGAACGTTGGCTATGGCAAACCTGGTTCTTCCCCAACGACTGGTGATTCTGGACAACCCTTGCCACCACAACAGTCTTTGGGGCAACACCACCATCACCATCATCACCATCATAAGAAGTCACTGGAGAGTAAAGAATCTTCAGCCACCCATACAATCACAGTATCTGGACGTTCCTCGGCTCCACCTCTACCATCAGCACTATACAAGAGTGGTGGTTCTTCAGCGGCTCATGGTTACCCTCGCAGCCACTCTGCCTGCCCATCCCCTATCAGCATGGGCCGCTCTTTGACCCCCCTCACCCTCAAACGTCCACCACCATATGACGCTCTGCTGACTGGCACGATTCCTCGCAGTGCCTCCGGAGTGTCGCACAGCTCCCATGAGAGCGGACGTCTTTCAAACTCCTCCAGCATCCATGGTGGATCCATGCAAAATGTTTCCACTGCATCAGGTGGATCAGGGGGGTCTAGTTCAGGGTCAGGAGGCCGTGGATGTCGAACACCAACCAGTCCACTGGACGAGCTCAGCAACTTGTTTTCCTCTAGCAAGAGCATGCTGAGGAAAGGCTCCGGAGGGCGCAAGAACAAGGAGCTCAGTGAAAGTAAGTTACATTTGTTTTATAAGAAAAGTAATGTTCTGTTAAAGCTTAAAATAGAATGCACACTACTTTTTAATGCTTGATAAATGTGAAACACCTAATCGATGTGAAGAATCTGTAGTTTATCAAATGTTTGCAGAGCTTAATTGGAAAATGGTATAATCTTACTGGTATTCAAGTCAACAGAGGGAAAAAAATATGTTGTGCAATCTTCTTTTCACAAATCAGTTCTTCTTTTATAATGATAACCCTAAAACCCCAACCCCAACCTTAACTCTAAAATCTGACCTTAACCCTAAATCCCAACCTTAACTCTAAACCCCAACCCCTACCTCAACTCTAAACCCCAACTCTAACTCTAAACCACCCTACCCCCCAACACTACCCCTAACCCTAACCACTAATCCTAACCCCAACCCAAAACCCAACCCCTTAACCCTTCCACAAAAATTCCGCAATTTGTGCAGTGACTATGAGGTTAAAGTTAAAATATCAGCTTCAGTTTCAAGGTTTTTATATCCATCTGAACTATAACAGGACTGGCAAACTTTATTATAGATAGTACATTTCAGGGAACCACAAGCAGTTTGATATCTCATACCGTCTTGGTTACATGGGCTTATATGTCCACCACTGGAGCAGACTCACTTGTTCACTTGTCATTACTGATGATGTGACTGACAGTAGCAGTAGATAGCGATTATGATCCATCTAATGTAGATGTAAAAAGAATCTGCTAATAATTCTAACAGTCTGCTATCTAACATCCTAGTGTTTCTGTGCTTCAGTACTGCAGCAGGGTTATGGACTGGTTCTTGGCTCGGACAGTGAATACATTATTCAATTAGAAGTGGTGGCTGGTGGAGATATTAGATGGGAGGCTAAAATCTAATATCAATAGCTTGACAATGAAGCTATTAGGGTTGGGCAGTGCATTATATCACAAGGTGTCATTGATGGCGTAATAAGAATGATGTAGGTGAAACTATCGTACACACACCCACACTTAAAGGCAGGTAGACACTTTGTGATTTCTAATTTATTTTTATTAATGCTGTACTGGGTTGATGCAGTGTTTTTCCCAAATAGTAAGCATGGTATACAGAAATGTTGTAACTCTATCATTCAAGCCAAAAACACTTTGTCATTTTGTGTAATTTGTACTTTCATTGGACAGTAGTCTGTCTACTTTTCTAGAAATGATGAGTAAATAATCAACCTCGTTCACATTACACCCTTGACTGTATTTCACACGCGCCTCCTCAGTCACAGCTGATGTGTTACAGATGTGTCAGCGAAGCAGGATGAAAAATATTAGAGCAAATAAAGATGACAGGCTGCATGGATCTACAGTCTGGGTTAGAAAGAAATCAGCCCCAGCCTCACTTCTTCATATCATTCTGTGTATTTTTCAAAGACCATCTTTAGTGCTGTTTTTCTTGGTTCCACAAAAGGCATCGGCAAAACATCTGATGCGGATGACACACTAGCGTATTTACACCAGCCGCCCCTGATAATTAGTCAGTTCAGGGTTAGTAGAAGTGTCACTGTTAATCTTTCTCTGACTGCTGAACCAGGCAGACTAATGGACCAAAGTTCATGTCCCATTGCACCCCTGCTGTCTCCTTCTCTCTCAGTCATGCTAATGAGTGTGTGTATGTGTGTGTGTGCAGTCACTTGGTTGTGTGTGTCTAATCCTGTCAGTGCTGTGGGCAAGCCTTGTTTTTTTTTCCCCCATAGGTTAATTATTTAATGCATAGGTTTCTCATGGGCTGTGTAACGCAGACTGTCTACAGGTCAGAATCTGGGAACACACACACACACACACACACACACACACACACACACACAAATGCACCCACAGAGAAGATCAGTTAAGCATTCTCTGGTGGGTCGTCCACTGTTTATTACCATCAGTGCTTCACTATGGCCTGGTGTTAATAGCAGAGGAGGATAATTAAGTGGAAATTAATAGAGCACAGCATGGAAAATGGAACCACAGTGACTTGAGTGAACAAATGTTTCATGTTATTATTTAGTTTAAATATCTTATTTTTTTCATTTAGTACTGCCCTTCAGAAACTACATAACATATCTACAGTATATGTTTCCCAGAAGACAAAATAATAACAATTTACACCAATCATCCTGTTCAAAAGTTTACATCCCCCTGGCTCTTTATGTATCCTGTTGCCTTCCTGAGCATCAGTGAATGTTTGCACCTTTTGTAATAGTCGTGTTCGAGTCCCTCAGCTGTCCTCAGTGTGAAAAGATGGATCTCAGCCTCGTATAGCTGCTGTTGGAAAGGGCGCAAATATGCAGAAGATGCTGGAAAAGCAGAGAATGTGCAGGACCTGGAGGATTTTTCTGAAGAACAGTGTGCAGTTTAACCGCTCAGGACAAACAAGGGATTCATGAACAACTATCACAAAACATACAAACAGTATTTTTCCAGCACAGAATGAAACGTTACAGAAGAATGTTTGTGTGTCAGTAAAGAAAGCAGCAGATTCCATAAGAGACA
>CM074987.1:1084957-1094957 GCA_037576825.1 Pangasius krempfi
GTTTTTTTGTGTGTGTGTGTGTGTGTGTGTGTGTGTGTGTGTGTGTGTGTGTGTGTGTGTGTGTGTGTGTGTGTGTGAAGTTGAAGGGAAGACCAGGAGCCACAGCACTGACAGTAAAGATCGAGCTCTTCGTAGCTCCTCCCCAAAAGTGCAGGACTGGGACACGCCCTCAGGACAATCTGCCACGCCCACTCGTCTAGGCCGCTCCTCCATCAGCCCCACCACCATGCTGGGGACTGGAACCTCAGGTAACTCAAGACAAATAGTGTGTGATGGCTGTAATGTAGAATTTGACTTACGGATGTTGTCCAGAAGGTTGTGTTACTGTGTGAACTTTGAAATCTTTCAAATCCGTGCCTCCTTTTCTCTTTAAATCCTCAGAGCCAAAAGCTGCCTGTAAGCTCGGCCGTTCTGCCTCGACATCAGGAGTGCCGTCTCCAGTAGGAACGCCCCAGAGACACGCCCTAGAGTCCTCGGCCAATCAGAGCGGGAGCCCATGCCAGGTACTGCACTCACACTCTTCGGCGTGAGCGAGACGGCGCATGCGTGTGGTGCTCTGTCCTGTCTCCGTGTCTGTCAATCAGCCTGTTAATCCGTGTGTCTTCTCTGTGTGTCTGTTTCCTTTTGACCTTATGAACACTTGACTGTGTGTCCACTCCATCCTCATCGCCGCTGTCTCTGCTGATGGTGCGCGCGTGCGTGTGTGCGTGTGTGTGTGTGTGTGTGTGTGTGTGTGTGTGTGTGTGTGTGTGTGTGGGGCAGGACTCACAGCAACACAGTGTGTCTCTCCCATGTGTATGTTTCCATTTGGTCCAGATCAGGGCTGCACTCCTCTGGTCTGTTCACTACTCAGCAATGTTCTGAGGATCTTCTGCTCAGTATAACAGAAGTGTTAGGAGAATAAAACAACTTTATAGTGCACATCAATGTGACCGTCACAGTTACTGAGCACCGGATGAAAAAGTCAAACGTCTACCCCATACCACAGCATAATAACCACATAAATACTCATCAGAAATGATCTGCTCTCTCTCTCTCTCTCTCTCTCTCTCTCGCTCTCTTTTGATTGGCTACGGCTCCTGCCAGTCACTGTCTAATCAGACTTCTTTTGTGTCTAATGTTGCCGCATGATAACATTTCATGTGTCTGAGCTGCCGTATTTTCAATTTTCCGACCCTTTCTGACCCCCACCCTTGTGCTACAACACTGACTGTCAATTACTATCAAAACCGCGTCGACTCAGGAGCATAATCCTATCATGTTTTCTTTTTCTTGACTAAATAATCATGAGTTGAATAATCAATAATTATCATGACCAAAAAAAAATCTCATCTGTTTAATTTAATATTTTAATTTAACATTTTTTACTTTTACGTTTTATGCTGAAGAAATCAATTGCTGCTATTGTTCAACATTGATAAAACAATCATTTAATCAAAATATAATAGCTCAAGGGGATCATCCTAATACAGAAAACCCTGCTCTGGACCCAGTACCATTTTTGTCTCTTCTTTCTGATAAGCAATATGTATATGTCTTTTACACTTATATACAAACATCAAACAGCAGATAGCAAGTATAGCTAATATCATCAACCTCAGGACTATCAAGCAAATTTAGTGTATGTATATAAGAAGTGCAGGCTTGTATGTATTGTACACTCGCAGTAGAAATCAGTTAATGCACCTGTGGGTCTTAATGATGCCGATTACGCAACATTTTCAGATATTTCATAGCTACTTCAACTAATGTTTCATCTGCCATTTTTAATTGACCCAAATGTTAACCAAAGATTTTTGGACGGTCATGCCTTTATACAATTCTTTTGTGAAGAACCCTTTGTTTTTTTTTACTTTTATTAAAACCACAGATTGGTTTCAGATTGGAAAAGCAGTTCATTTTTCAATGAATCTATTCAATGCTCTACTTTTACTCTCATTTCTATACCTTATCGCTATATTGTTTGATGTATGTATATACAAACGCTGTCCTGATGTCAATGTCATGGGTCAAATGCACCTCTGCATATGTTTGCCTGTATGCTTTTTTCCTGGGTTTGTTTTTCTGTGTCCTTCTGTGTACGATACCAGCGAAGGTCGTTTGCTATATTCACCAGGATAGAGGAGTCTGATATATGATTACACACACACATACACAGAAATCAATTTCCAGTCCTCACACTGCTGTATATAACCCCCACCCCCCCCAAAAAATGGTTTAAAAATATATAATGCACTAAACTCCAAATCCCTGGACATGTATATCTGTGACTAGAAACTAAACGTCTAAGAAATTAACCAGCTAAAACTCCAGACGAATCTAATCCTCGTTAAAATTAATGAAAATGAAAGTGAACAACAAAATAAAAATCATGTCGGTGGTTTACACTCTTTTTCCTGTTTGTCCTGTTTTCTGTGTGTGTGTCTGCTGCTTCCTACCTCAAAAGCACAACGTTGTGTGTTTCAGTGAATGTTGGTGTGTGTGTGTGTGTGTGTGTGTGGGTGTGTGTGTGTTTCTGTGAAAGTGTATCTTACGGTGTTTGCATTTGCTAGTACTTTTAACTGTGCATGTACACGGGGTCTTAGTGTGCATGAGTGTGTGTACACGTGTACCTCAGCTATACTGCAGTGCTTAGATTCTGTGTGTGTGTGTGTGTGTGTGTATTAATGCTAGAAATACTTCGTTCACTTGTTACACTGCTTAACACACATGGGGCTTTAATATGCCTAATATTATAAGTTTATTATAAATGGAACTTCCAGCTATTTACCACTGGCTTCTAAGAGGAATACTGCAATTACTAATGTACAAGGGATTAGTACCTTTGAGATCTGATGACTATTTGACTGATTTATACACAGACAAGGTTTGAATGTTAAATATGAAGAAATATTTCCAAAAATGACATACAATGTGGCATTTAGTATTCGTGTACATAATATTTCAGCATCTATTTTTAACGTTCAGGCCAATTGTGACAACTAAATCTAACGAAAACTGTCATGTTAGCAGCGTTCAGTAAATAAATAAATAAATATTTGTATAGAAAACTTTGTACTACTGCAGCTAGTTTATTAGCCAGTGTGTGTAGGCCAATTAGTAGACTTGGGATCCGTGCCTTTTGTCATGTACCAAAGATTGTTATATTTTGATCGGTTTCTTAAATATAAATACTGGCTGCTGCAGCACCTCCTTAAATCTATAACCTAGGCCTGCATGTATTACATGTCAGAGGAGTGATGGAGATCAATGATGGACACCCTGTGGTCTCCCAAAGCTATTACACCAGGTAATATTAAACGTCAGTCTACTATGTGAAATAGCCAGCAAACGCAAATGACCCATTTAAAATGTAGTTTTAAACCAGGAATAAAATAACATGCCCATCAATAATCTATACACCCTTCCTTTATGACCTCTCTACTACTTACTTTGAATTAGGTTGGGAAGTATATAGCTCTCTACTCTCTAGAGATCGACATCCAGCTAAGTCTTATAATATAGACACTAGCTAGCATGTTGGTGATAATACGTCTGTCATTATGCAATGATTTGCCAACCAACTTGCTGCATACAGACATTTCTTAATGTTAAAAAAGCTCGTGAGAATACACTATATGAAAACGGAGAAATAACAACTAGCAACAACTATACTGTTGTGAGAACGTATTCGCTAACACTTTACTTGCGTCATTGCCGTCAGTTACGGACGTGACCTGTCACGCCTGATGTCTTTGGTAAGGAATAAACCACTCGGGGTGTGCAGTTATAGGAAAATAATCAACGACTGGGTAGTGTGATGTTGCCTACAACTGACAACGATATCAGTTTGAACTGTTTGTGGAACGTATACGAGATGGTTTTGTTGCTATAATAAAGTATTATATGTAACATATACATATCGATAGCTATAGAGGTAATAGCTAATTCTCTGAAATGTGACATCAGTCAGGTTTACTGCAGAATAGAATGAAACTAGTGACATTCAAATAGTAAATAAGTAAATAAATAAATAGAAACATAAGGGTAAAGATGGCACCAACATTCTCTTACCCCCAGATGCCCCCAGTGCCGTGGGCATGCGGGGACAACACCATGATGGAGATGATCGAGAAGAAACGGCATCTTTGCAAGGAGATCAAGGCACGGCAGAAGCCAGACAAGGCCCTGTGCAAACAAGACAGCATGCCCATCCTCCCCAGCTGGAAAAAGACCAACGGGGGCAAAAAATACGGCCCTCCACCCTACTCAGCCCAAACCACAGTCTTCTGGGACACAGCTATCTAACACGAGGAAGTGACTGAGGTAATACGGTAGCGAGTAATAATCACCGTTCAGGCCTCCAGTCTACATACACTGGAACACCGGATGAGGAGGGGGTGTGGCCAACCGGTGGCTGTTTAGCCAATAGGAAGCAAAGGGAATTTAATTGAAATTCTGTAGCAAATCAACTTAAATCTGACGGCTTCAGATTTAAGTGTCCTTGGTTTCTTATCACTGTTTGTATTTCATATTTTTATACCGAACAAAAAGGAAAATGTGAAACGATGCTTGGTGTCATTCGAGGTTTTCTAAAGGAGAAAGTCGAGTGTATAAAATTAACCATGCGATGATATGCATCCCTTCAGAGATGGTATTTTTGTTCTGTCCCTCTTCTTTTCTTCCTTGTTTTCTTTTTCTATGTTTCTATGTTGCATCAACGCTTATCAGTGTTGAAGAAAAAAAAAATATCTACAGCTTATAATATATATGGTATAAAAAGAACTATGTTAGAATCGAATTGAATATGTGACAATTTTTATATATGTGTTAAAAGAATGTCAAAGGATAAATTTTTTTTTCATATAGGGATTTAACAAAAGCACTATTTTAAGAAAAGGAATCTATTTTGGACATCTTAAGCTTGGGTGTTGTAACGAACCGTTGAGATGGTGGATTGTTGTCGAGGTCTTGTTGTGTGTACTTGAGGTGCTGATCTCTCTTCAAATCAAACTCAACCACTTTAAAGCCTGATATCTCTGGTGCTGTTCAACTCTTTTCTTGAGTTTTCCGCCCATAAGGACTACACCAACTCGGTCAAAAACATAGTTACAAGTGCTGTGACCATTAAAAGGACGTACGGACAAAAATGCAAAAAATGGCTAACAGTAGATGGAAGGTAGAAGGATGTACAAGCCTGTGAGCATGCTAACTTGACCATATCATCCCTTTAAGTTATATCTGGCAATACCACAACAAATTCCACTGTTTTTAAGGAAAAGAAACACTTTCTATGAAGCCTGTATTCTGTGATGCACTGCTTGATATGCTTCTCAGTTCCCGTGAGCTTTTGTTTATGTTTTGACACGTGTCTTTGTTTTGATTTTGTTCCTGTGTCCATCCTTGTCCTGTCATTGGTTGATTACCCTACTGTGTTCACCTGTTCTGTGTTCAAGCCTTAACTATTTTGCCTATTTATCCCCTGGTTCTATTTCTCCTTGCGAAGTCTTGCCAACTGTTTTTTGTGCATTACTGATACTTTTTTTTTATTCCTGTGTTTTCTCCTGACTTGTGCCTGTTGTCTTTTTTCTGATTAAGGCTCTTCCTTCTTTGATGTTGCTAACCTGTTTATTGACCAGCGCTACGAACGTTAATGGGCCTTAATTAAATACTCTGAGAATACGCACTTGCGTCCTTCCTCCAACTACAAGTTACACCATTACAAAAATAAAGTTATAAATAAGCTTACGATTTTACAACTTCCCTATAAATGAGGAATAATTTAACATATTCAATTGATACTTGAAACACTCAGTGATTGCATTCTAACATGATTATAAGTTATCAAGTAAGCACATTATTTATGAAGTATTATAAGTTTATAAAAATAGAACCTAAATAAAATTGCAAGGATTACAGTTGCAATGATTTATGAATATGGGCTTCATAGAAAGAGTTTGGGGAAATTCTACTTGTATTTGAATGTCCATCTCTTTGGAGCATATATTGAAATAAGGTATGTTCTCAGTAACATAGTGGCAGGTTGATATCATCAGGCTTATATCATCAGGCTTATATCACGATCTGTACCAGGTTTACCACATCAGAAGCAAGTTTACTACAGCCTCTATGGAAGAGCCATATTTCCGTGTTCAGCCACTCCTGAACTATGGATATGAACTGGAATCATGACTTTTAACCACTTGCCTAATGGAAGATGAGATATTCACTGTATGCCTGAGTGAAGCACAACTTGACAGACTGGATACTGAATCAACAGATTCTGATTCAGTCTGATTCATCCGTGACTGGACTGATTTGATTCCGAATCAAAGGGAAGTGAATAGTGTGACTGTGAGTTTGTCCTTTGTGATGTGTAGAATGATATTTTATTGTCACTGATAGATGAAAATAGTGAATCAACAGTGAAGTGTTTGTGTCATTTAGGCATTAATTACTGGCTATCAAAAAAAAAACTGATTGTCTTTGAGTCACAGAGGGTCCAATCCGGGTTTTATATGTGCCCATTAGTAAGAGCAGCACCTTCACACATTTCTCAAAAACGTAGTTTTCACTGATCAGCATGACGACACTGTGTTCTGTGATTTCTATTTATTTATTTATTTATTTATTTATTTATTTATTTATTTATTTGCACTGCTGGTGGTAAGACTTGTCTGTTCAAACATCTGACTGGCGATTGCTCATGTGTGACAATGCCACCGCCCTCAAAGATGGTACCAGTGCAACTGAAATAAGCCCCTCCCCTTTGTGCCAGCCACACCTACTTAACCCTGTTCTCCATCTTTCTAACACACATACACATGATTACACTTATAGAGCTGACATCCATGCAAAACACGTTGCCTTTGAAGACCTGGGTTCACTGTGACTTAAAGTGGTGGCAAATTTAGGGAGGGGCTAAAGGTCAAAGGTGAGCTGTGCTATACTGTTTGGAATGGTGCCCTACACTTGTACTGTATATAGGAATGGAAATAGCAGTTGAAGTAATGATTCTGTACACATTAGGGGTTGGTTAATTGTTCTGTAATGGTTTTTAACATACAAACTGTATACGGTGTTGAGTTAAGCACATGTCCTGATGATTCAATACCAGAAATGAGTGTCAGATATTACTAATATAGTCAGATAGACTAATAAAGCCTAAATATGACACTGTAAATTAATGAATAGTGTCATCCATTTAAATTCCAGAAAACTATATTGTTGTTTTTTTTTCATCTAGGACATCTGATCAAAAATACTGATTAAGAAGGACAGAGGACTTGTTATGGATAAAGTTATGAACAACACTTTTGAGCTGTAACCGTATCAGATTTAGTGCTCAGCTGATTCTTCAAACCGGGGAGAATTTGGCGAATTTGCAGCAGAGCGCAAAAACAAAACATCGGCATTATTTGATTAATTCAACACATAAAAATAGTGAATTAAAAGCATGAGAAATTACTCTATATCCTGTGCACATATTACAATTTTTTATGACACAAATTGTGTATTTTGCGGCTACATTAATTTGTGCCCACAATTAACTATTGGCACATGATATAAAAATATAAAATTCTAAATAATAATAATAATAATAATAATAGGATGTGCTGAATAATGAGAGTGGTAAACATAATTTGCAGAAATCCTGTAATTTAAATAATCTGAATGGGGAGCTTAGAAAATCAACTTAAGCACGTGCATAACACGACTCTGAATACAAGGAACTTTCCCTGCACAAATAGTGAAATAACTCAGCCATTAGAGAAGCAGTAACAGCATTCTTACACCCGAGGACTAGTCTCCAGCCATTAGGACTGATTCCCAGATATATTGTAGTGTTAGAATCAACCATTACCCTTGTACACTATAATCTGTTGAGAACTTGAACTGAATCCAAGTCTAGACAGGCTGAGTCTCTGAGGATATTTAGGAGTAGGTGGTATGTTGGGTCATGTTCTAATACTTCTGGAAAGTGGAAAATTGTTGTGTAAAAGGTTGGGATCATTCAGAACATACCACTTAAACACACAGTAGAATCTCTCATGCCGCCATGTGAACAGAACTGAAAGACGAATTCTACTTTTAACCAATAAATAAGGAATAAAACATCTACGGGGTGTGCTGTTATAGAAAAATAATCAGCGCCAGGATGGTGGGATGCAGCGGATTTACTGTTTCATTACTTTCACGGTACATCACAGGACATCCTGAAGTGATTTATTCCTCTTGTACCACAGCAATTTGTCAGCAATTACAATTTTTAATTTACCAGTGAATGACATGTTGTGCTTTTTAACCATTTATAGTTACATTTAACGTTGTGGAACATCCGCTAGACAAGTTAGTTCCCGTCATCGCTTACGTTATGGCCGCTGTTAACAGTCGTTTTCTCACCAGCGTCTTTTTTTTTCTTGTCAACAAAGTTAATAAAACAAAAATCATGTTATACCAAGAAACTGGAAGGTGTAACGGATAGTATAAAAATTAATCAAGACAAATACTCCGGAGAATTTCTGATCTTTCTCACGGCAAAAATATCTGTACGTATTTTTTCCAACACTGTAAACGCACAATTGTTTGAGTAAGAACGTGTTTCATGTGAAAGACGTGATATACTGTGTTTCAAATGAACAATGAAATCCAAAAATGGGGGGAGGGAGGGACCATCGTATTGAAACACACAGATTGGGCTATTGAAACCATCTAGCATTTCTACACTTATCTGTGTGTGTGTGTGTGTGTGTGTGTGTGTGTGTGCGCATGTAAATATTCTATTCTGTGGAAGTGCGTTAGTTGCACTGCGGGATGCTCTGATGTACGCACGGTGATGTCACAGGTTGTGTCTTTTCTTGCACTGAGCGTATTGCAGTCTTTATTTTTCTGGCAACTGTCAAATGGAGAGTTGAAAGTGGGTATGATTATTGTACCACTGTTTTCTGTCTTTTAAATCAAATGATGAAGTAAATAAATAAATAAATAAATATGTTTTTTTTTTTTTGCATTGTGTTGTCTGGATTGTGTGCTGTTTGTAAAGAAGAAGGACTTTGATTTGTCTATTTGGAATTCAAAACCCTTAAATCCCTTAAATGTAATAGTCTGGGTCATGAAGCTGGAATCATAATTACTATTCTGCATGATCTGCTTGTTTCCTGGGAAATTAGACTCAATATGTAATGGGACAAAATCTACGTTTAAAAGTGGAAGCCAAACATGTACTCAAGTCAAAGTTAAAATGTAAAACACCATTCAGTATCAATAGTTGCAATATGTACCATTAGCTAGAATTTGACTCGCTGCCTAGCCAATTCATGTTAGCTGCTGGAATCACGGCTAGTCTGACATGACATTAGCAAAGAAAACAGCCTGACTTAATTAAATATAGCCAATTAACATTAGCAAATTAGCAAAACTCCAGCATACCAAAATATTTTACTGAGTTATGGCCAGGAGCGCTAATTCTCAACTTCCACATACACACACACACACACACACACACACACACAGGGATAGCTAGCATGAGAAGTTCCACTTCTCAGGAATCCACTTGTGAGGAATTTGCATGATTCTTCATCTTTCGTCTTCTCCAATGACGAACGTGACTGGATGCTAAACTGAGCCCATTTGATCGATGTATAGCGTACAACCATTAATTAGATGAGAAGACGATTCCTCCAATTCCTCCAAGGATTTGTAACGATTACAAATTAAATGAATTTCTATCTAAACAAAAATGTAGAGGCTGAAATGTCTTTTTTTTCTCAGAAATGTAATTAACAGTACGAGTATTCCATTTCAATAATACTCAAGTAAAGTATAAATATGTCCAAAAAAATGTAATAATACTTAACTATAATTATGAAGTACAGTTCCTCAGGTTTTTTTTTCCACCCCTGCTTGTTTGTAAGAACACTGATTATCATCAGAGCACAATGTTAATAAAGTATCTAATATCATTTATACCCTAATTACTGCAGGTAATGAGACTTCTCTTAGTCCTGGACTGATATGAATA
>CM074987.1:1096904-1117546 GCA_037576825.1 Pangasius krempfi
ATTGTGGTGGTGTATAGAGCCAAAAATGTTAGAATTGTGTCGATGTCCCAATATTTATGGACCTGACTGTATATAGTGTCCCTTTGTACTTTCTCTCTCTCCCTTTCTGTCTCGCTCTCTGTTGCTCCCTCTCTGTCTCCGTATCACTATTTCTCTCTCTCTCTCTCTCTCTCTCTCTCTCTCTCTCTGGAGTAGATAATTGTTGCGCTTGAGTTTTATAGCTCTAAATAGTTTTTCTGGTGGAAAAATCATCATCTTATTATCTTTTTTCTTCATAGCTGTATGGCACTAATAGTTTTGTTTAGAGAGTAAAGAGAAACAGACACAAAGGAATGGAAATTATATTATATTGTATTATGTTATATATAAATTATATTGAAAATATGGATAGATGGATGGATAGAGTGCACCATGTCAACACTTCTTTCAGTTGCATTTAAAGCAGCATTTCAGACCACATTTCACACCGGCCACGTCAGAGGCACATCAGTGACGAGTCGAACCCGAGCCTGTAAATGAAAGATTTCTGACTTTCACGCTTCATCTTTTTCCACTGGTTTCACTGTGATTACTAAAGATCTCATAGTAGTTACTGAATAATATGCAAAATGAAAAATAGAAGTTGTATAAAGAATGGGTTAGAAAAGATATCTTCCAGAACAAAATGTCTGGGGGTCTGAGAAAATACATCGGGTGTCACTGTGAATTCTGAATTCTGGCAAACAGCAAAAAAAAAAAAAAACAATAATAATAAAGGTTAAAAATCTGGTTTTGAACAAATTATATCAAACTTTTACTGAAGCTTGTTTCTATCACATATGAAGAAAATATTATCCAGATTTATCTCAGAATTGGGACATAAATCTATTTAATCTATTAATTGCAACTTATTATCTGACATTTGTGAGTTACTGTGACTTTGTGCTTCCGCTTATTCAGCTATAAGTGGACCTTTAACCGAGCCGCACCAACACTGTGTGCACCACAGCAACATGCACACTGTCCGGTTCGGCTTAAGACATTCTTCTGGAGTGGAAAGTTCCCACTGAAAAGAATACTTCAGGTAGGTTATATTGCTTGTTTACACACCACTGTTTTTTTTTTTTTTCTGCAAATGGAAGTGTGAAGTTAATAAGTAACTGCGAGATACAAAGTCATAATTGTGAAACGTTAACTCACAGCTGAGAGATCTAATGCACAATCACAAACGTGTTGCGAGAAAACACACTATTACAAGATAAGACATTTGCAATTCAGCGATACTGACTCACAATTGCGAGATATGAAGAGGCGATTGTGTGATATTAACCCACAAGATAAATCTGCATATTACTTTCTCCTATGTGGCAGAAATGGACTTTAAGAAACCATAAATATATTTCACCAAAACATGGAAAATGTTTTATTTACTTTATAACCTTGACTAGGAATGTCACGCTTTGACCAAGTTGTTGGATAGCAGTGTGAACTTTACTTCTCATTCAGATACATGCAAAAGAGAAAATATTTCCGTTCAGGAAAGTCTGTAGTTTTAGTAGAAAACGTCCAGATTTCGACTATGTGAGGGGTTTCCCAGGCTTCCCAGCTCTGCGATGGCCCGGAGGTAGACGTCTGAGTAGCGTTCAGCTCTCAGCTTACACTCTCTAATGAACTCGCTGACATCGCCACCACTGCTGTGAGGTTCTTGCTGTATACTTTGAGCTTTTGACTTAATGGAATTTATGTCAATAAAAACCTTGTACATTTGTGCATAAACACTTCGACACTGATGCACGATCAACTTTATTACAACACCAATGAACAGCACTAAATAGCCATGTGGTATACATTACGGCCTGACATCCTAGTGTGTGTGTGTGTGTGTGTGTGTGTGTGTGTGTGTGTGTGCGTGTATGTATACATGCAGTGAGACCCTCAGCACGGTGCTGGTTGTGTGTATAGTTTTCATCAGTCAATACAATAAGTTTCTCCAAAATGTCCCTATTCAAATGACCCCATTTCCCTCACACACATTCCCCTAGAAACACACACACACACACACACACACACACACATGCACACACTTGCACACACTCCCTTAGCCTCTAATCCAGCCATTTATCAACCTCAATAGAGCTGTGGATAATCATTCCACCCCCATGAGATCACCAGAGGGTCTATTTTAATGTCCAACCTTTCCACCAAAAGTGCACAAAAGAAGCTCAAACACTTTACATACTAGTTATCAATCTATACACGTTTACAGAACATGGAGAGAGGGTGTGTGTAACACACACTAGCACTCAGAAGTCTTGAAAGGTTCGTTCGAATTAACTGTATATAATGCAGCATACAGAGTGTTGACAAGGCATGTTGTGCGCCTGTGTATGGACTAAACTACAGAAATATATACAAAACAGGACTTTTTGGCATTCACTAACAATAACTATCTCTCTCTCTCTCTCGTTCTCTCTCTCTCTCTCACACACACACACACTCACACACACACAGAGGAAGTGAGAGAGAGGAATGGCCTGAATGGCTTGACAGATCTTTGATCTAGTTTGACTGTCAGTGTCACTTGTCCAAGGTTACAGGCGGAAGTAATGTCCACACAGAGCTCCTCACCCCTGGAAACCACACACACACACACACACACACACACACACACACACAACAGGGTCACTCAGCACAATGAGGTCCCATCCATGGAAACGCACATATCAATCTCCAAAGCATGAACCTAAGCACCATAGCAAAAGGCACGATATCTTATGAACGTCTGCAAATTTTTATAATATACTGAAAAAAAAGCCTACTATTAAACGAATAAGAGATTATTCAGCCTATTTCTAGACTATTTTTTTTTACTGATTTCAATCACAAATGCATTAAGAACTCATTTCTAAGAAGCAAAATGATCTGCCAATAGAATAAGTCCATAACCTCTAATGAGAAATAGGACATAAAATTGACTTTACTATATTAATAAGATATTCGTTTTATAGTAAACTTCAGGAATTCCCTTCAGTGTAGTTATTTACTGGATCCACAAAATGAACCTTAGCAGTAACCATCTGTCTCGCTCACTTTATCACACACACACACACACACACACACACACACACACACACACACACACTCATTCATATTAGGAATCTGCAAATTCTAGCATCTACTCATATTCAGTAATCCATCACACACAGTCTCACATTCCCACTACACTCCCTCACACCCTCATCTCCCTCTTTTTGGTCTCAAGTTCTCACTGTACACTGAATGCTAGTTATGTAACTAACTGAACTATGAACCCTGAATCACCCAGATACCGTCTTGTTCCCATGCGCGTACATGCCGAGACCTTCCAGCAATGGACGTACATACTGTGTCATAGCAACTCCGGGAACTCCACAGGTTACCTGGGGTTCATGGAACTACAGTTACGTATGTAAAGAGTGTTTTATTTTCACCCCTCCTAACTGCCAGGGGTGGTGAGAACTATCTGGATAATGTAGGCCAACAATGCCATGAAGAACTGGATTCACTATAAGGTCCAGAGAGGTGTCCAGAGAGGTGTCCGCTGAACTCACAATCCTGAGAAGGTTCATGTTAAACTTGTAGAACCTTGAGAAAGTGCATGGTGATGCCCAGGTAGTATTAGCATAGAATTCCTGAAGCAGCACACCTATGAAAATATGCTCCTCATGCAATGGCATGTCACTGTAAGGTCTAGGCATCCTGTCCATCTATAGGTCATGGTGATGACGTCCAACACCCCAGTTGGCCAGCGTCTACTTAGACCTGGAGGTCTCCTCCATGGCAGATGAATGGTTGGTCTGAGGATCAGCTATCTAGTGTTCAGTCTGAATAGTACCATATAGTAGCATGTGTACCAGTCACAGCAAGGAACACTCTGAGGATTTGTTTTGATTGAGTGCTTCAAGGTCAATCAACTGATCCAGAAAATTTGGTGACATGACCTTGGGCAGACGTCCCGGATTCAACCATGCGGAAACACCCTTCTTTTTGCAGAAGGGATCACTAGCAGGAAGCCACTTTTCAGAGACACACATTCCAGTTCAGCATCTTGCATATACTTGTCAGGAGGGGCCTTACTGATCTTCAGCACAAGGGCAAGGCAGATGGAGGCACCTTGCCCCTTTCAGAAAGTTCGTGGGAGAGCACATGGACAGGATGACTCTCCGCGTCTAAGCAGAGTGGATCGTTGGAACACAGAACAGACTGGTCATTAATACACAACCTGCACTTTCCTCTCCAGAGATACTTTGAAAGCTGGCACAAAGTGTGACTGCTGACATCTAATAAGCTAATGAGAGAAAGCTGACTTGCAGCTAACAGATCCTACAAGACGTGCTGGTAGTAATGTATAAAAATACACTCATCAGGGTCGAAGAAATGAGAGGAGGCTATCCCCAGCATTGGAGGACAGATTACCTGCAGCTCCATCTGTAGTCACAAGTTGTTACATGAACAGCTCCATATTGTGTTTATGTGGTCCAAAGTGTGTGAGGTGATAAGAAGAAGAAGAAAGATGAGAGTACGATAGCAGTATTTATTGCAAATATTGTCACCGTGATCCCTATGTGACTGGAAGGTCTCGACTTTATTTCTCACTTTCTACATATTGCTATACACTCCCCGAAGATCACTCATGAATCAGTACAACGTTCATCCCTTTGCTTCACTGTGAGGAGCTGAAGACCAGACGTGTGTTGCTAAGTTTTACAATACTGTACGTCACAGGTGTGTTAGCGACATGCTGACAATTTGGTCTAATCTTTATATGAAAGATCCCTTTTTTTGAGTCAACATCACATGTGTAAGCTGTGCTATGATCTAATCTACAGTACAACTCGTAACCATAACCACAAACACACACACACACACACACACACTGTGTGTGTGTGAATTACTAATACAAAAAACAGAGAAAGTATTTTCAATTATACTGTACGCCAATTTTTTTTTTTTTTTTTAAAGATATGTTTTGAAATGCTTTTTAAAAGAGGATGTTTGTGCCTGTGGTGTGTATTAGTGTATATTTGTGTGTATTAGTGTGTATTAGTATATACTGTGTGAGTGTCTTGGTAGATATTGGCATGTGTGTGTGGGTGTGTGTGTGTGTGTGTGTGCCATTTTTGTGTTATCAGTTCAAAAAATCTGAGTGTTACAATTTTTTTAAAGTGTATTGTTAGTCAATATTAGTTAAGATCGGAGCACTAGCTAACTTACTCGTACGTAAGTGAAGTACGACAACATTGGATTGTTTTTAGATAAAAATTGGCTTTTTCTTAATAAAAGTTTTATTTTTTTCAAGTTTACTGTTTTATTTGAAATTTGACTGTTTTTAAAGTTGGCTTCTTTTTTTTAAGTTGACTTTTTTTCAAGTTCTTTATTTACAGATGTACTGTTTTATCTAAAAGTTGACTGATGTTAAATAAAGTTAGCTTTGACTTCTTTTTTTAAATTTGACTCTGTGTTTAAAAATGACTTCTTTTTTTTTTTTTTTTTTTTTTTTTTTGGACCGAAGGGCAGCCCAGTCTTGTGAACTTCATAACGTTGTTATTTTGTTGTTGCAGTTCTCAGATTTTACTGCCTTTCCTGTCACTACCTCAAAGTCACAGAGTCATGTGATGTTTTACTTAACACTAATTTGTTTCATCCGGCGTGCGTGGGGAAAAAAACGGCACCAAATTACTCTTTTAAAAAAAAAAGGACTTGTGATGTTGATGTGATGTCAAGCAGCCTTGAAATCTGTGTTATGAAATTTGAGAAAGAGAGAGAGAGAGAGAGAGAGAGAGAGAGAGAGAAAGAGAGGAACTTGGGATACTAGTAAGTTTATTTTATGTGTATGAATGGGACTGATATATACATACACATGTGAGTATGTGTGCCTTTGTGTGTGAGGCTTTCAGGGTGGTGGGTTGGTTTCCAGGGTGACCGCCAGGCGTGTATTGCCCCAAGCTTGTGCCTCTTTTTCACTCACACACACACACACACACACACACACACATAGAAAAGCCCCTGCTTGGAGCACACCCCCACCAGGTCTCAACATTCCACTTCTGTTACCACGACAACCTCCAAACCAACAGCTCAGTGGCTCTTTAACCCTTCAGTGACCTCCCAGCAGAAAGACTTCCTCCACCTCACACACACACACACACACACACACACACACACAGCCACAGGGACATGTGAACATGCACGTATGCTCTAACACAAATACTTAAGCTTGTGTTGGCCCCCTCATTATCTCGGCCTGATTGGTCTGGCAGTTTTTAGAGCATAAGGCGGACTGTTAAAACCATATACGTGGTCAGATTTTTTGACGTTTTCTATTATGCATAAAGTTCCGAAAACTTTCCTCGACTGAAATATGTTTCTCGTTTGCATGAAATAAAGTTCTAGCAGTTTCAAAGTCTCGTTACTTCGCATTTAAAGATTTCATTCCAATTCCTGAAAGACGCCACGCCTATCTCCACGTTTACACTCACCATCCACTTTAATAGGAACATCTGCACACCTGCTCATTTATGCAGTTATCTAACCAGCCAATCGCGTGGCAGCAGCACAATGCGTAGAATCCTCCAGATGCAGGTCAAGAGCTTCAGTTAATGTTCACATCAGGATGAGGGAAAAGCGTGATCTCTGTGACTTTAACCGTGGCGTGGTTGTTGGTGTCAGATGGGCTGGTTTGAGTTTTTCAGAAACTGCTGATCTCCTGGGATTTTCACACACAACAGTCTCTAGAGTTTACACACAGAATGGTGCGAAAAACAAAAAACATCCTGTGTGCAGAGGGAAACAGCTTGTTGATGAGAGAGATCAGAGGAGAATGACCAGACTAGTCTGAGCTGACAGACAGGAAGTCTAGAGTAACTCAAATAATCACTCTTTACAACCGTGGTGAGCGGAAAAGCATCTCAGAACGCACAACACATCAAACGTTTAGGTGGATGAGCCACAAAAGCAGAAGACCACATCAGGTTCCTCTCCTGTCAGCCAAGAACAGGAATCTGAGGCTATCACGGGCGCAGACTCACCCACACCGGACAGCTGAAGACTGGAAAAAGACCAGGTGATTTTTTTTTTTCTAATCTTCCACTGTCCAGTTTGGGTGAGTGAATGGAATTACAAGTACAAAAAAACAGAGAAAGTATTTTCAATTATACTGTACGCCAAAGATATGTTTTGAAATGCTTTTAAAAAGAGGATGTTTGTGCCTGTGGTGTGTATTAGTGTATATTTGTGTGTATTAGTGTGTATTAGTATATACTGGGTGTGTGTCTTGGTAGATATTGGCGTGTTTTAATTTGAAAGCACACAGAAACCACCCACACATCAATGAACTATATCATATGTTTAAACACACACACACACACACACACACACACACACATACAAATGAAAAAGAGCTGATGCTTTCTCACTCTAGCTCAGAATGTACTTTCGGCTTAAATCAAAGAGTTCCCACTAATCCACAACACACACACACACACACACACACTCACATATTCCTTTGCATTCCCGTACAGTATCTTCAAGGATTACAACTTGCTGTTGTACGGGTGTGTGCTTGTGTCTATGTGTGTGTGTGTGTGTGTGTGTGTGTGTGTGTTCACAGGGAGTTGATATTAAACAGTGAGGTTTGGATGACGGGTAGTCATATGACTTAAAGCAGGGGTTCCTAACCCTTTTAAGAACGCAGGCAGAACCACAAGCCACAACATTTTTGACAGACCTGTGTGTATTTATTGTGCTCCTCACACCTCACCCTTTTACTTCATCTTTAATTTATTTTCTTTTTCTCAGAAACATTTCAAAATGTTGGACACAATTCTTTTAGCTAAAAGGAAACTAAAGACGGTAACACTTTCTACGTAGCCCATATTTATTAATCATTATAACTGTCCTTATAATTCTTTGGAAGTCGGTCATAATTCCTTGGATGCATTTTCATTCTAATATATATTTTATTCATTATTTGACATTCCTTTTTTTTATAAAGCTAAAGATAAAAAGGTGCTATAAAGGAATTTTCAATTCCTTGAAAATGTATAATCTTATTATAATGTTTATATCGTTATTTATTACATTACAGACACCTAATTCCAGATTAATTACAAAAACACAGACATTATTCCAGTTCGGAAACTTTACTTGTCCGAGTAAAAATAGAACCAGCGAAGGCCATTAGAAAATATTGCTGGACGGGTGGCAAAAATGGGTGGGGTTGGACTTTGGATGTGAGCTGGAGTGAGATTTAAAAACTTCCACGTGCACCTCAAAATACTTTTCAGTGCTTTTCCTGTTGCATCAACTAAAGAAGAACCAGCTGATTATTTGGATCAGGATCATTAGAGCAAGAACAACCCACAAACACTGAAACAAAAACAGGACAGCGTACTCCAGGATTAGGGCCGGGAACCAATGGTTTACCTGTTTCCTGCTACCTTTCTATCCCAAACCCCACTATAATGTAGCTTAAATTTGCAGACTGTAGCTTAACTTTGAAGATTGGAAAAAATCCTCAGTTGTGCAGTTTTGCTGAATCCGTGGTCACTGTAGCCTTGTTTTGCTGTTCTTAGCTGACTGGAGTGTCCACAAACGTAGTCTGTAGTCCATCTGCCTCAAGGTCTGATGTGTTGTGCGTTCTGACGTGCTTTTCTGCTGACCGCGGCTGTAAAGGGTTGTTACTTGAGTTACCGTAGACCCCCAGACCATTCTCCTCTCCCTGGATGTATTTGGCTTTGCGCACCATTCTGATGTTTGATGTGAACATTAACTGAAGCTCTAGACCAGCCAGATGATTGGCTGATTGGATAATTGCAGGAATGAGCAGGTTTATAATAAAGGTGTTCTTATTAAAGTCTATACTGTATTTTGTTGAAGAATTGGGATTTTTAAAAAAAAATTTATTATTGTGTTTCCGTAGTTATGCTTTCCAGACAGCTGAATCATTTAATTTTGATTAGGAAACACGAATCACAACAACATCCATAACCTCATACGTAGAAATAAAGGAACTGGTGGTGTTACTAAACAACTTCCTTGTGCATTCTTTCCAGATGCCTTACAGCTGTTACAATGATCACAACTAGTACCTAAATGTTATCTCCACTGCACCACTGGATAAATGTCAAAGATCAGATAAAATTGTGCGAGACTCTTTTCACAGTTCTATCACAGTCTCCTCCGAACTCAGAAACCTAACGTAAGCCAACTGTTGAGGAATTCAAACATTTCTATTAATACACACATGCACACTTTCACCTACTCACACACTTACATGTACATTGCTGATTTCATGTACATATTGTAGTCATGGTGCCTAAAAACACAGATACACACACCAATCTGTAGACACAACAAAGCCTTTGAAGCTCTCTAAAAGCAATATATCCCAGCTGGAAATGGTCTGCTGCACATCTGCATAGCAGTAAACACACACACACACACACACACACACACACACACACAGAGGAATCTGAAGTTAGATTTTGACCATAACCATCCATCAGATAAACATACACAAATGCAGAGCAGTAACGGAACGTGGTGTTCAGTTCATGGCCGGTGTATATGTGTGAAGTTTAGACAATGCAATGCAGATGCATTTGGTTTTTGTTTGCATTATTTTATTAGTTTTAATAGTCCAGAGTCCAGAGTATTTGCACTGGATAGACTATTATTGCCTGTAACCATATGGCATGTTTCTATTAATCTGGAACTGACATACGCAGCCGTGCATTAGTATTCACCCCACTTGAACTTTTACACTTTTTGTACTGTTGCAGCTTGGGATTGAAATGAGCTTCTTTGGGATTATGTTATCGCAGTGTCACGGTGAAGCACGGTGGCGGTAGCATCGCGCTAAGCGTTAATCTTGGAAGCTCATTCGCTTCTCTGCCTAATAGCCTCGTTACCTGTTCACTGACTTTTTGTGGACTCTAGGCAGAGTCGCGGTTGCGCTGTATTCTATCCATTTTTTAAACAATAGATTTAACGATGCTAGCAAAATGTTCAAAGTTTGGGATTTTTTTTTTTTAAATAATTTCAATATTTCTAGAATTTTTTTCCTGACTTCCTCTCTGACATACTCTGAGGTCTTACTGGAACAGATCTATTAATATTGAGATCATGTGACACTGCATATGCGTGAACTCCATTAATACTGATATAAGTGTTTCACATTAATGGGGTGAATACTTATGCAATCGCAACTTTTTACATCTTTAATTTGCATTGCTAATTGCAAACTAATTCGATTCCCCAGATTGCACACACTACACATGTTGGAAAAGTTCACGAGAAGGGGTGAATATTTTATGCAAGCTACTTATGCAGACTCTTTACTCTATCTATGGAGTGCACTTCACAGTGCATAAGCAAACAGATTTCTCCCTCTGTAGTGCCCTGAGGGTTGAATGCAGAGCTATTTTGGTGGTCTGGAATGTTAGCAAACACCTTGTTCCACCCCTATAAAACTGTCCTTACAGCGCTGGATCTGGAGTGCGCACTAATGCTGTAAATTCTGTGCTCTCTAATCCAAGTCACACACACTTTAATGTGAATTAGCCCCAATGTTACCCCTGCTCCTGATGGATTCTGCATGACCAGGCCAGTATTTTTGGATTATTTTGTACCACAACTGTGGCAATAAAGCTCTATAAAAAAGGCAGACAGTGTTTCCCTTCCGCCTGCTCAAGCTAAATTTGGAAGCAAAGGAATGAGGCGGGAAATGCTATCAGAGTTCAGCTTGCAAATAGGAAAAAAATAAATAAATCTCAGTGAAACTTTATATAACAACAAGGCGAAGGGACCATTTTGAATGACATTTTCGTTGATACGAATAGTCTTTGGTTCCTTGGGGTGTTTTAATGGACATTGAGCAAATCCACCTACTGACATATTTTAGAAGGAAAGCCATGCGAGGAGAACCTGCAAAACTCCTCACAGGCAGTAACCAGAGCTCAGGATTCAGATCTTATGTCATAGCATGCTGTTGTTTGTTTTAACCATATACCATCTACTGTATGCCTGCTATGCGGAGAGGGCTAACTTTACTTCCTCCCTCTGCGTCTATTCATTTCAGGGTCAGATGAGGACACATCTGTATAGCATTATCCACCAGACTGTAGTAGGGCCTCTTCATACATCACACCATAACACACACACACACACACACATATATTTTATATGTCCTTGCCGAAATTATTGGAACAGCAAGGCCAATTCATTTGCTTTCACTATACAGTGAATAGATTTGTGTTTGAGAACAAAAGATGAATATGAGATGATAGATCACAATTCCAGCTTTCATTTCCTCAAATTTACATCTGGATGTGTTAAACAACTTAGAACATGGCACCTTACGTTTGAACCCACCCATTTATTCAAGTGATCAAAAATATTGGAACACGTGACTGATAGGTATTTCTTGCTGCCCAGGTGTGTCATGTTAGATTGATTGTTTAATGAATCAATAGACTACTACTGGTTTGACAAGCCTGGAAAAGCAGCACAAAAGAAGAATGCAGCAGTTTGGTGAAGTCACTGGGTCGCTGGCTTGAAGCGGTTACTGCAAGCAAGAGATATGCAACCAAATATTAAGTGTTACTAACATAAGTTTACTTTAAGACTATCTGTTCCATTACTTTTGCTTGCCTAAAAATTGGGTGGTCTGCCACAAAGGGTGTTTAACACATCTAGATGTAAATATCAGGAGATGAAAGCTGAAATTCTGATCTATATATATATATATATATATAAATACACACACTGTTTCTGTCTCTCTTTCCCTCATATCTTCTCTTTAGCCCGACCAAACCTCGCAAAACTTTCCAGCTTTTCTTCCTTACTTCACTCTCCTGCCCTTTGCTTTTTCCAAACACTGGCTTTGCTAATTAATGCAGAGCAAGTGGCATTTACAATAACAAAACTGAGATTAAGCTAGGGCTCCCGGGTCCTGGTTTGATCTTGGGCTTGAGGTTACTGACTGTGCAGAGTTTTCCATGTCTCTCCATGTCTGCATGGGTTTCATCCGGGCTCAGTGGATTGGCTATGCTAAATTGTCTGTCATTATAAACGTGTGTATGTGTATTCTGCAATAGACTTACTTACACCCAGAGTTTCTGAGATAAGCTCCAGATCCACCATGACCTTGACCAGGGTAAAGAACTTACTGAAAATGAATGAATGAGATTAAGCTGCTAGCTCTCCGTCGAACTGATCAGTGTGACCAAATTCCTGGTATGTTTCTTTAAATTTCCGCTGTGGGATGATTTTTTTTTTTGTGCATTCATTTTCAGTAACTGCTTGATCCTGGTCAAGGTCATGGTCATGGAGCCTATCCCAGAAACACCAGGTGTCGGGAAGGAATACACCCTGGATTGTTTCGGCCAAGTTTCCCAGCCAACATGGGATGGGTGGCAACTGTACTACTGCCCAATGCTGGCACCAGAGCCAGACACATTTCTACTGCTGTAGATCACCTCAAACTCTGGACCTGTCTGATTCATCTTGGTGCTCTACTCCTGCTCTCCTCCTCCTGATTCTTTGGCATTTAGCTATCTTATGACTAACTCCTTGCTGCAGTGGATAATCTCATAGACTTACATTTCCAAAGATCCTCTCTGCCTCTGCCGTGCTCATCCCAAGAATCTTAGTCATAATATTCTCAAACTCATTACCAAACCTTCTAACACATGTAGCTCTGTTTGCTTTTCCTCTATTAGATTGTAAACTCACCAACAACTTTATTAGGACCACCTGTACGCCTGCTCATTCATCCAATTAGCCAATTATATGGCAGCCTCGGAATGCAGAAAATCATTCAGATACAGGTCACAAGCTTCAAACACCAAATATCAAAACAGGGAAAAATGTGATCTCAGTATCTTTGACCATGGCGTGGTTGTTTGTACCAAAAGGGCTGGTTTGAGTACTTCAGAAACTGCTGATCTCCTGGGATTTTCACAGAAAGGTGCAAAAAACATCCAGTGAGCGGCGTTTCTAAGGGCGGAAACGTTTTACTGATGAGACAGGTCAGAGGAGAACAGCCAGACTAGTACAAGCTGACAGGAAATATATGGGAACTCAAATAACCGCTCTTTACAACTGTGGTGAGAAGAAAAGCAGCTCGGAATGCTTTTTTATGCGCAACATACAGAACCTTGCAGTGGATGGGATACAAAAGCAGAAGACCACATCGGGTTCTACTCCTGTCAGCCGAGAACAGGAATCCGAGGCTACGGTGGGCACAGACTCACCGAAACTGGATAGTTGAAGATTAGAAAAACATCACCGGGTTTTTTCCAATCTTAAACTGTTTCAGTGAGCCTGTGCCCACTGTATCTTCAACCTCAGGCAGTATTTCCTTACCACTATTGCCTCTGGCTTGCTCAGTAGGGATCTAAATCTACATCCGGATTTCTGTAAAGCTGAATTTTTAGCCATCTTCCTGGAGACTGTAGCTCTGGAAAAGCCATTTTGAATATTTGGCACATAGGGATCGTTTAAAAGCGCTGTCTGACTTAAAAAAAAAAACCTCCTGGACTTTTAATGAGAGACTTGGGCCACATTCTTGACATTCTTATCACTCAGCCTCCAGGTTACCTGTAAACATTCTGTAAACAGGTGTGTGTGTGTGTGTGTGTGGGAAGAGGTTTGGAGGGACTTCAAAGGGTATGACTGGGACCTGATATAAAAAAGCATTCTTCTGGAACAGAATGCAGACTAAATGGTTCCTTAAGTGCTAAAAATTCAAAAACTACCAAGCACAAGTAAATCAAATTGCGGGAATGATAGTTTGCTCTTACCTGTAATCACCAGGTCCATCGTGTTGCTGCATGTTTTCTGCTGCACTTCCTTCCTCCTTTAGTATTAGTTTCTATGTGATTTGAGATTACCATTCAAACAGTGAGAATTCACAACATGAGAAATGATTCATAGGGGAATGAGGGCCCTTATTCAGGGCTAGGAGATGCTTCAGCCAATCAGCAGGGCTCATGCAGGATAGCTGTCCAGGTGTGCAAATGCTATAGGTGCTATAAAGTGGGCTGTATATCCACATAGCTGGCTAAAGCACCTCAGGTCTCCTTTAAGGAAAACCATCATAAAGTGCATCTGTAATATGTTGGACCACCACGAGCTTCCAGAACAGCTTCAGTGTACCTTGGTGTGGATCTGTGCTGATGGAGTGAACACAGCTCTTTCAAAAGACATGCTAAAACTCAAGTCAGTTTGTTTACTGCTACTGTTTTATTTGTGACCATGTGCTGTCCATTATGGGGGGTTGGTTTGGGTTGTGATGAGAGTTGGTTGTAGCTACATATAGCTTCTAAAACTAACTAATCAGGCTGTTTGCTTGACCTGATATGTGCTAGGATTTGTACTAGCTTCACTGGCAAATTAGCAAAGCAAGCTAATACAGCAGTGTGCCATCACTATTAGCTACAAGCCTCATTCGAGGTCCGTACTATGTATTAAACCATACTCAAACGTCATCATCTGTACATCGTGGAGAACAACGGAGCAGGTTTCCTGTACTTTAAACTGCATAAACACCATGAGTAGTTCATTAAATATATAATTTAGATCCATCCCATTTTTGCAAAACAGAAAAATCTTCATTTTACTCCACTGGCTCGTTGTAGATGTTGGTGTTTTTCAAGTCCTTGGTGCTTGTTTTCTGAGTAACTGATTACATTTTGCCTGCAGTTTTCAGGACCTGATCACTACAGTCAGCTACTGAAAAGTGCCAGGTGATATGATCTGTTTTATTCACTCTGCAGGTTCCACAACCTTCAAGAACTGGCTGAAGACGCCGCTCTACAGCGAGCATTGCTCTCCTGAATGTGTGGGTATCTGCAGGTATATTCAGTTTTCATCGTATGCAGAGATGACTGATGACACATCAGTTGTCCTCACTGACACGTTCCTCTGTTCCAAGTCTAATGAAATTGTATAATTTGTAGTTTCCCTGACTGTGCGCAGTACCCCTGAGCACTAGCACTTGCTCCAATTGGCTGGCATCGCATTTCTTCGTTATTTAGACAACTTGCTGAATTTCTCTAACGTGCTGTAACTCTGACAGCAGATCCGTCTGCAACGTTATCATTTCAATAGTAATGACTCGCACATGGACTCGCACAATGGACGCGCCACATAAACAGGTTACAATTTGTGTATAATTGTTGATATGGTGAAGTTTTGCATAAGGAGATGCTTATTGGACATTTTCGAAGGAGTCTCCAGTGTCAGCGTTTGGGTTAAACTGTTGAATTCAGGCCACAATTCCTGACCTGCACTCTAAAACTGAATATTACTCTATCATTATAATTTTTTTTTAACAAAAAAAAAAAAAAAAAAAAGACGACTTCTACTGCTCTACTAATAATACACACTTGTCATGGACTCGGTTAGTAAACTGAGCTAAAATGGACGACTTTGTTTCAACAGGCTGAAATGTTTAAAAAAAAAAAAAAAGTAGGGAAATAAACACCATGAAGAGACGATTTTCTACTTTATTACATAAGATTTCGAAAAAGATTCCATGCTCCTAAAGAGAAGGGGAGCGAGGAGGGTATCCACAGGCCTCGCCGTAATGCTGGTGTGCGTTTGCACATGTCCACTTGTATAATGTTCCAGCCATTCGTTCATTCACACACTCCTTCAGGAGAAAAGCAACAACAAAAGTAGACCATGCACTCTTTCAACGGTCCACCCATCAAATGTGTGTTACTAATTATTATTTTTTATTTATTTTTCACAATACAATATATACAGGTTAGGGTGTAGATTGGCCATATACAACTTGGCAATTTAAGCGTTGACTCAGGTTCTGAAGAGACATCAAAGTTCCCAGAGCAGGTTATATCTGCACTTGTTGGGTAAGTACCGTTTTTGTTTTTTTTTTTCCTCCAAGAATTGAACCCTTCCCCCCCCCCCCAAAAAAAAAGAACAGATTATACAAGAGTTTGCAGTTTTAAACAGACACTTAAGATCAGAAGACATTTCCAAATCCCATGTCAACTGTATATCAAGGCACAAGGCAAGAAAAAAAAAAAAACCAAACAAAAAAAAGTGTTAAATACACAAACATCCACAAATTACAAGTGGCACATTTATATTCAATAATTTACAGATTGTTCTCGATGTATTTTTTGTCCGATCAGCAGCAAGTGTGACACTTTGAGACCTTTTTTTTTTTTTTTTTTTTTTTAAAATCCGTTTTCTCTTAATTCTTGCAGACATGACATTGAGAGCATGTCACAGGAAAGATTTTTATGCAAAAATAAAATGAAATTTAAAAAAATAAAATAAATAAGGTCCTTTAAAAAAAAAAAAAAAAAAAAAAAAAAAAAAAAGAAGTTGCAAACAAATGTACTGGCTTCCAAGGTTTAACAGCAACGCACTGTAAATCGTAGACTGGTATTGCAACACTTGTACTGCAGGTTCAGTCAACAATCTTCGGTTATAAACTGCTAGATAGCCTGCGTATAAATTAAAAAGTATCAAAAGTACCGTTTGTTCGTTTGCGGGTTTCTGAATGGGGCTTGATTGAGAAATGTATTCCACAAAAAAAAAAAAAAATTACAATTTTACAAATAAAATACAACCGTGAACAAACACTCCCATGCTAGCGATGACCATTAGGTCACCTTTATCATTTTTTTTTTTCCCCCCACAAAGCAATCATGTGACAAACTTTATGCACCATCGTGTTCACTGCAGTGGTTGTAGGACACAGGTTCCTAACCCTTGGAGTCCTGGTGTTACTGCGCATTTTAGCGTTTTTCAGGGAAAACACTCAAATGTGCAGGACTGGGGGGGAGTTCTCTAGGATTCCAGTGGATAGGAACGTGTTTCCGGGGACGCAAAACAGATTTCAGAAGCATAAAGCGATCTACACGTACACGCAGATAAGCTGATTCTGCAGAATGCAGTGCCATCTCACCAACCTTGAAACGCGTTTCGTACCGATTGCATTAACGGACAGACCGGTGTGACCAAATGAACGCCACCTAAATGAGTTCAGCTGCAGCGTAGCATATAATTACAGGCCACCTAACTCGCTACACCTTCGCCCGGAAGTGTAAACCTCGAACAATACAGCCGAGACGAGTGATATGATTGGCTGCGACAAATGACCTTATCCAACCATTTTTGTGCGCTTACATGAAGGAAAATTGCACATGGCTTTTTGGATTACGCCATCATGCCCTTGTGTCGTATAGCAGCGATCGTGTAGGTAGTTGTGGTTGCCTAGGGTCCTGAAAGTGTAAATGTGAAATCATTTTGACCTGAAGAGTATCTACTGTATCAGATATAGTACCTTAAACAGCGGCTCCTCAGAGTAGTCTGAAAGCGTAAAGAGCGAAGAATAATGACACTTTGGAAATAAAACAACCCACGGAAAGGAAAGTAGACGTAAAGGGGGTCACAGTGTGAATGTGTGTATGGCAGTGTGTGTGGTTCGTCACAGTGTGTCAAGGGTGGACAAATCAGTAGACCAGGACAATGTCCGAGGTTTTTAAAAAAAAAAATATATATATATATATATATATATATTTTTGTTATACGTAGTTACCAGGCAAATAGGTTCAACAACCAAAAAGCGCTTGACGATGTAACTATAGCGCACTCTAGTCATTCTACTCTACCCTACTCACCACCTGGCGTGCTGCACGCTTTGGCCGAGAAGATCTGGTTGATGATATAATGTTTTTACTGTGGATTATTTAGCATGACACACACAATCACGCAAAGCCATCATACAAGTCACCATGCAGCTGTGCATTTTGACAGAAAATATAGACGCTAGTGAGACTCAAATAAAATAATTTAGGTGTAATGCAAGGACAGAACGCCAAGACTCATAGCTGAAACTGTAGGCCTCATTTATCAATTTTTTAGTAAATATTAGTAAATGTGTAAATGTTTTCGTAGGCTAACAATTAACTAAAAATTCCCACCCAATTTAGAAGTTTTGCGATTTTCTTCTAACTCTTGTGTGTATGTATATATATATATATATATAATGTTGATTGATGCCAAAAACCTGTGAAGAACCAAGCGTGTTCCTGGCACAGTTGATTTACGTTTACGCCCACAAAACTTCATAAAAGGCAAAAATCTGAAAACGACAAAATGACAACTAAACAGCAAAAGAGCTATTTCCAGTAATGCAGCTCAGCCACTGCAGCTACTATAGAGACTCACGTGAACTTTGCCTGCTTTTATAGGGTTCTATTACTTTTGTCCTGATTAAATGGCTTGTCTTGTTTTCATTTCTGGACTTGTTTTGGATTGCTTTCTATGAGGTCATTAATACGAAATGACAGTTTTTCACAAAATATTCATGAAATGTGTGTAATGGAAATAAATAAGCAACTTAAACTTGACAATCCATATAAAATTGCAGAAATTATATGAATTGATGGTGATCAGTTCTGTGGTGATTCACATTATTTAATCTCCTTATACGCAAACTCGGAAGGATACGAACGTTTTTCAGAACTGGATTTTCACGAATGCCGTTCTTGAATTTCTTGTGTAAATGCTCCTGTGGACGATTTATGCTTAAATTTGTTTGGTTTGATAAATGAGGAGTATATTTATATACACATTTGTCTGTATTAATGCACTTAACTAGCTACCTAGCTCACCATACGTTATTATACTAGCTTAGCTACCACTTATCCTAGTTCTTTAGGTTCACATGGAACTGAGCAGCACACTGGAGCTTTTACTTGGCTAATGAATTTACGATTTGTCCACCCGTGATGTATGTATTTGGTATTCGAAATTTGCCCGATCTGGTATAAAAGCGCAACTGCAGTACCATTTGAGAGAAACTGGATACCATGAAACATGAGCACTGTATTATTAGAAGATGAACGCACAATTAGAAGAAAACATCTCTGTACCTGTATTATCTAACACCTGTACCAACACTGACATAAATACTATTAAATATTACTAAGGGCATTAAGAAGTAAAAGCACCGCTGGAGCAAACATCCTGTACTGCTGTTTACTAAAGGTTTGTACCACATCACTAACACTGTATCAATGTCGAGCTGTGCTGCAGAAGAACTACAGAGTGAGGAGGTCTGAACAGCGAAGCCAGACGAGTAAAATCTCAAGCAACGTACTCAAAAGATCTCAAACGAGCACGTACAACCACAGCGCTGTCGAACTCTCTTATCTGACTGGTGTTGACTAATGTCGCTCCACTTAGTAAAAGGCTAACAATAAAGAAAACGTGCTGTTATTTAACGGTTGATATGGTGAAGCTTTCTGGATGGTGATGTTGAACATTTTCTGGGAAGGAGTCTCCAGTTCCAGCACTTTGTCTGCAGTCAGGATGTTTTCCGCTGACGTCAGCGTGAGCGTGTTGAGGACCAATGACTTTGTACGTTATGGTTCCTCGGTAAAAGTGAAGGGAGCGAGACTGCTGAGGGAAAGTATGTTTATAGCTACTATAACGTACCTGGTAATGTAACAGAGTTGCAGACGTTCTACATTACTATAAACGGATCTAAAGTACGACGAGTTCATTAATAAATTACAATGACAAGTTGCTGTGGTAGAAGAGGAATAAAACACTTCAAATAATCAACACCACGCCGTCGTGTTTTATCCCTTACTTGTTAAGCAATGAAAAGGCAGCTAGCTGATTCTGGATCAGTACTGTCACTCTGAGGTTTAATCATGTGACCCCAGGCCCTGAGGACGCCAGGATTCATGAGAACTGCAGATCTGTGAAGGCCAGCATTCTGGAAGGTCTGAGTGTGCAGCGTGAGGTCCCGGTTATAGGTGAGAAGAAGCTGAGGTCCGGCTTGATCAGGCTGATGGAGTATCAGTGAATTCCAACATTTGGTTTATTACAGGCGGAGAGGGAGAGAGAGAGAGAGAGAGAGAGAGAGAGAGAGAGAGAGAGAGAGAAACAGAGAGAGCTCTTGATGGGTAGTGAGATGTATCTGCTTTTCATTCTGTGAGCGAGAAACAGAAAAAGGAGAGAGAAATCAGTCAGAGATGAACTCAAACCACTGCAATGACACTAGGCATCATTTATCAGGTGTTTCAGTACAGTTGTGTGGAAAAGTTGGGCTCCTCCAAATGGCGCAACAGAAAAGCGTTCGCCTTATCATCCAGAGATCACGAGTTGCCACAGTCATCTGTGGCCAGGAGCCAAGAGAGCAAGATTGGTTCTCTGGGTGGGAGGGGCATACTCTCTCTCCCCCCTGTCAGTCACGGCAACACTAGCCGATCGTGGACGTCTGTGAGCGCATGTATGCGGAAGAGGGCAGATAGCGCTTTCCTCTGAGTGTGTTTCACTGCCCTGTGATGCAGCACCTTCAAAACTACACATCTCTAAAGATGTTCTGCTATCTCTTCTCGTACTCTTTCCTAACTTTAATGACATTAAATTAAAATAAAAAACAAACAAACAATATTAAAGCAGTTAGAATATTAAATGGATAGCAGTCTACTACAATGAAAAAAAAAATATATATATATGAAATCATACAGACAAAGAGGAAAGGAAAGGTTTTGGAACGAACACACACACACACACACACACACACACACACACACACACACACACACACACACACACACACACACACA
>CM074987.1:1122640-1153865 GCA_037576825.1 Pangasius krempfi
ACACACACACACACACACACACACACACACACACACACACACACACACACACACACACACACACACACACACTCTTCCTCTCGTCCGCTCTTCAAATAATACAATACAGAAACACAACTCGCATTGATATTAACGGACAAAACACTGAGGGACTGAGGTGAGGAGACACACACACACACACACACACACACACACACACACACACACACACACACACACACGTCAGCGCTCTACACCACACACACACTTCACACAAAAAGACAAAGCGCTGAACACACAGCAGCACGATGCCGCGTGTTGGTGGGAGAAAAAAATGAGCGAGAAGTGGTGCAGACATGCCTGAGCGAACACACTTGACAAAGTTTCCATTGCTGCTGTGACCTCAATGATGAAGGCGCGCGCGCACGCACACACACACACACACACACACATGCACGCACACACACACACACGCATGCACGCGCGCACGCACACACACACACAGAGCCTTCTTTCCTTGCTTTTCCCTCACGTACACATAAAAACTGATGCAAGCAGCTGTCTAGAATACTATATATACACAGTTACACACACACGAACACACACGATCACACACACAAAAACAAACAAAGCATCTGAAAGTGCCATGCTGGTTGAGTGCAGCTTCAGCCAAAACGTCCCCAAGAAGGTGAGAGAGAGAGAGAGAGAGAGAGAGAGAGAGAGAGAGAGAGAAGAAAATGAGGGAGAGAAATGAGAGAGAGAGAAAGGGAAAGGAAAAACAGAGAGAAGGAAGCGACATAGCAAGAGAGTGACCGAGAGACAGTGAGGGAGAAAAAGAGGAAAAAAAATCAGAGAGAAAGAAAGAGACAATAACAGTAACAGAGACAAAAAGACAGAGAGAGACAGAAAGAGGTGTGTGAGAGAGAGAGAGAGAGAGAGAAATGAGCAAAAGAGTGAGAGACAGAAGAAAAGGAGGGTGAGAAATGAGAGAGAGAAAAAGGGAAAGGAAAAACAGAGAGAAGGAAAGGACACAGCAAGAGGGTGACAGACAAAAAGACAGAGAAAGAGAAAGAGGTGTGTGTGAGAGAGAGAGAGAGAGAGAGAGAGAGAGATGGAAAACAGGAGAGACAGAAAAGGAAAGGAGAAAGACAGAAGGAAAGGAGAAAGAGCGAGAGACAAAATAGAAAAAGAAATGAAGAAGAGAGAAAAATGAGAGACAAAAAGACAGAAACAGAGCCAGAAAAAGAGACAGAGACAGACAGAGAGAAACAGAGAGAGAGGGAGAGAGAGAGAGAGAGAGAGAGGTGATGTGAGGACACGGTGGCGAGGGATCCAAGTGGGCTCTGAGGAACTCCTCCAGACCAGCGGCGCAGGGTGGAGTGGAAGCTCTGGGCTGTGTACACACTCGGGATGAGTCTTCTGAATAAATGTAATATTGGAATATCAGTAAGAGTTCACGAACGCGTAATCGACTCTCTGCTGGAGGGCGGCGAAGCGTCTTTAACGCCCCGCGATCGTTCTTCTACTGCAGTCAAGCTTTTGCGACACGTGTTTATGATTGACAGACGCAATATAGAGAAATAAGAAATAAAGCACTTCTGGGCATGCTGTCATAGGGCAGCGCAACAACCGGGACTGCTGCGAAGTTGATTACTTTCCTGTAACTGCATGTCCTGAAGTGTATTATATTTCTCATCCCACAGCAGCGCACCTACAATATCAAATTTTATCATTAAAATACGTCATCATACGCTTTAGCATAGTTATTCATCACTTACATTATCTCACATTAATGGACTCGAAGAATTCTCCATTTACCGATGCAGAAAGCAAGCCGAGCGGCGTGACATGGTGCAAGGGGGCGGGGCTTCCAGAAAGCATCTGTTAATATTAGAAATTTCTTGCTGATCGCGGATACCGAAGATGCGAGACTTCGTGCAAGCGTACTCGGATGTTTTCGCGGCTCTCCAACGCAAAATGCGCAATATATAAAACAGTCAGGAACCAAATAACCAATTATATCGTTACATCACACAATCCTAATGGCGGCTCAAACGGTTAAGCGGGTATTCAAATACCTGTGCACACACACGGAGATCAAACAAACACTCGAGAGCACACAGATTAAAAGCAAACACTCAAAATTTGCTCAGAAGTGACACACAGGTTGACTAAATCTACTGACAGATGTTCCCTTCCTGTCAGCCATGACCCTCAGGGGCCACCATACCTGTGCTTCAGCTCACTGCAGATCCTACAATCGTCCACACAACACTCATACTGTCCTCACGCCCCCAACCCCCCCGTGTCCGTCTCATCCAGCTCTTCTCAAATCGTTCAGTACACATAAAAACATTTAACATGTTTAAACAAAAAGTCTGACGTAGTTGAACCTCCACTCAGATCGTTCCACGCTGCTCCTTTACCCACTTTAGAGCGATCAAAGGAAAACTGGGTCAATTCTGCATGAGTCAGAGCAGTGACTCAGAAAAGCGAGGACGTGTATCACTGCTGAATATGCTGCTCTTTTGTCAAGACCTGATGCAACAGTTTTTCTCAAAAGACAATCTGTCCTGTCCTATGAGAGGTTCTGCGGCAACATGACGGCGAAGCCAATCCCATAGTTCTATCCTATTCCAACAAAATCACTGAGAAATCCATGAAAGTTTGCCAAGAAACCCAGCATACTAAACATCTGCTCGAACATTTTTACACCACAGTGCTGTTGAATGCTCCACTTTAATTGGTCAGAAGGTGATTAATTCTCTACAACAGCAGCTCTGCCTGCAAGGTTTATACTACCACGTCCTTATGGTATTGTTTCCATAGTAACAACGTACACAGGAACTTGTACGCCGGACGTTTCACGTAAACTGATTTGAGGACGTGTAAGCGTTTGCCTTCCAGCCACCATCTACATTCACCTCTAACCCATTAGTATGCTTACTTTGTTTACCACACTGACTCTTCTTTCCTTTCGCCCGCTAGGATGGACTGGAGTGGGCGGAGCCTAAAGTCGTATCATCCTGACCCGGCCCACTGGAGAACTCGGTCACCCCACCCAACCCCGCCGCCGGCCAATCGGTGTGCGGCCCCCAAGTTGCTCCCAGCGACTCGCTTTTGCGGCCCCTTAATATGCTGTGACATGAAAAAAAAAAGCGAGCGCTGCGGCGACGGTGTAACCATGGAGACTGGCGCCAAGGGCAACCAGCTGCAGCGTACCACGCACCTATAATTAAAGCCAAAATATTCAAATACACACATACACACCCCAAAAAATAAAGAACAATCATTTGTTTACTTACACACACACACACATCTAAGAAAACTTCAATACTACACAAAAAAATAAATAAATAAAAGATCCTGTTCACGTGCAAACGTGTGTGTGAGAAAGTGTGTGAGAGAGAAAAAGAGTGTGAGATAGGAAAAATGATACTTGGAAAGGGTGAGATGTTAACTCGTCTCACCCTGATCTGGTCCAGTGAAGAACTCTTTCACCTCAGAGAGACAGAGAGAGAGAGAGAGACAGAGAGAGAGAGAGAGAGAGAGAGAGCTTGAGCTGCATGAGAAGCACATCGTGTTCAGTGTAGCCGTGTAACAAACACCTCTCAGCTCCCGTCACTGCTGTGGCCTCACCGAGGCAGGGGGTCCGTAAAGGGTTCACACGCACAGAGCTTTCACTCTCTCACACACACACACACACACACACACACACACACACACACACACACACACACCCCACCACCACCCACAGAGTTGATCATTAGTTCCTACTACAAAGCGCAGGATTGTGACTGCATCTGAATTAGTAACCATCCGGCCGCCTGCTTGTTGTTCGCACAAGTCAATTTTGTATATAAACAATACAATAACATCCTGAAGAAACTCTCTAACCCTTTACCTGTCCCTCAACATGCTTACGATTATCGTCTGGGTCGAGGAGAAGTCCTCACTGATCAGTGTGCTTGGGAAATACTACACTGTTTTGAATCAAGAATTATTAGTAGAGCCAAAGGAACCTTGACTTAAAGGAAAAATCCACCCTGAAACACATTAAATACATTCATATTAGATTCTGGCGCTAATTTGTATGTTTTTTTTTAATTCCAGTGTCAAATTTCACTGTTTGCTCCAGAATGCAATGCAGATATACGACACAGTTGCGCGAGTTAAGTCAGAGACTCAGCTCGGCTCAGCTCGGCTCAGCTAGCTACTGATCTATGACGAGTGTAACGATGGTATTAGCATGAAATTTGAAGCTTCGGAAGCTGATCTGTTTGAGCAGAGTATACAGATGATGAGGTGAGAGAGGTGGACGGACTAAAAGACTAAAGCACTGCTGCATCAACTCCCTTTAAGTAGAGAGTTCATAGTCAGAAATCAGAATTAAGTCATTCGAGCAAGAAAGTTTGGGGGGGAAAAAAACTCGAGCGCCTCCATGTTCGTCTTTTCTTAGCAGAAATCTAGAAAGCTAACTAATGAGTGATGTATATACCTCATCAAAACAGTGAACCGTGTCATCAGTGGATAAAAAAAAAAAAATTTGCCTGTATATTGATTTATTTAAAGCAATACTCAATCACATGCTGTACTCGAGGTTGAGGAAACCTTGCACAACTTCCAAGTTGGAGGGTGTGTTTTCCAGTTTGGAGGTTGGAAATTCTAGGTGATGAGTTTTATTCAAACACAGCGCTAATCCCACGGCACAATTACCCGCAGGCACTCAAATGGCATTGTGGGTAAGTTAGCCATGAAACCATGAAAACAAACCAACGTGTTGCAAAACATTACAATTAACCCGTGACTTTTTAAGATTAATGTGCAACTTGTCTAGGGTAGAGTTTTTTTTCTTTACTCCTAAGCAAAGATCACACACAGAGCTCACTCTCAACTCACTGGCAAGAACGCTGATATTAATCAGCTGCTGTACGAGTACAACTGCGTCAACGCTTACTGCTGAGTCACTCACTGACTAAACCGTTCACGCCATTGAGGACCAACTCGAGCACAAAGAAGCACAATATGGACTCGTAAGCTGTCGCAGGATGTAAGCGAATAAGTGCTAGCAGGTCAAGTTCTCCGCACGCCATTCACACAAATATATATGTATCAGTCTTCATCTGTCTGTCACTGTGAGGGCACCTGGGATGTAGCTACACCCCTCCACCCCTCTAAAGTTTAAGAACGGGATTTTCCGCTGAAAGCTCAAACTGCACAAGTGGGAGCTGTTTTATAAACAACGTGACATGCACATTCCTTATTAAATGCTGTGACAAGATCACTCACGCTCACTTTTTCCACACAAACATGCACACACAAAATTCAGTTCCTAACCCTTAAAAAGCTTTAAAGTCTAAAATTGAAAAAGCATCATACACATTAGTTGAGGCTTACCTTCTCTAGAAGTGAGGTTTCCTCTGACGTCATCTGCTTTTTGAAAGTTTATACTGGCATAGGCACTCGGTTCCTCCACTGCCCCTGCCGCCCCGAGGTCCACCTGCCGGGTCTGGAAGCTCGAGCTCCAATCCTGAACAAGCGGCTCTCGGTTCTGAGCCAGATCCAGATCGATGTAGTTCAGGCCATTTTGGTTCTGAGGGTCAATGCTGGATGCCATGCCAGCAGCAGGAGGAGCAGCAGCATTGGAAGCCTCAACAGGCTTTAGCCAAACACTTTCAAATGAAGCAGAGCTGTGGCGTTTGACGTCTTCTGACTGAAAGCCCGTGGCTGTGCTTACGGCCCCTTTGGCTGTTGTGGAGGCAAACGTTTCCGAGCTGTGCCGTCTCCTGCCTTGCGGGTCCACCCGGATCACTTTGGCACCCTGGTTTCTCGTAGGAGTCGGGTTTACCCGGGAGAAGGCACTGAGATCGGTCAAAGGACCAATAAGCACAGACCTCCCTGGGGCTGCACCTAAAGTTGAGATGTCATCATTGTGTGACTCGGAGCAGAGCAAGACTTCCGGGTCCTGTAACGAAGTGTTTATGAGCATTCTCTGGGAATCAGGATAGGCGGTAGAGTAAGAGCCCAGCTGCATGCTCATGTAGTCACGTTCACGAATACTTTCACAAGGCTGGTGAGGCGAGGAGGCCAGGTTTTCTGAGAGACTAACAATGGCGTAGTCTGGGGAATTGGACGTTGATTTTCTAGATTGAGAGAGCAAGCTCTGTGAACCTAGCTGCATATTCATGTAGTCGGAAGAAGTCGGCTCTGATTGGACATCGGCTCCACTACCAGCGAACACGGGTGTAAACAGTGATGCTAAGCTTGCTGAAAATGCTTTGTCATTAAACTCAATGTTGACATACTCTCCTGGACTTTTGGGCTCACCTGGGAAAGGGCTTTCACGCATTCGTGGAAGAGTGCTAGCTCTGTTAGTATCCAATGATAGCCTTGTTGGACGTGCCAGCCTAGAGTTGACCTCTGACCTTTTGGGCCTGACAGAAGGTTGCTGTGAACTACACTGACCACCCAAACTGTCACTGCTAGCTGAGGATGAGGAAGAGTCAGTGCAAACCAAGCGACTGCTGCCAAGTGACATCCGCAAGGGGCTCTGGTCCTGCTTCCCGTTGGCGTGTTTGAAGGAACGGGGTAGGGAGTAGTAGGCGTACGTTGGCCTGGACGGCTCGTCTACGGGGTTGAAGTAGCAGTCCGGTGGGGTGCCGGTGGTTGAGCCGCTCGCAGGAGACATGTTTATATAGTCTCCACAGGAGGACACTTTCCCCTCTGTGCTCTCAACGGACAGCGTGGGGTTCATGCCATTGGTCCAGATCTTTCTGTAGTTTGTAGAAACATCTGGTGAACAGCTACCACTCGGTGACATCATCATGTAGCCATTGGAGTCCACTCGCGAGTGCTGTCGTGGATTGATAATCTGCTGTGGGGCTGAAACACTTTTTGGACTCATAGGCATGTAGTCGCCGCTGTTTCCCGTTACCACGGCAGGGGCTACACCTGGTGACATTGGCATGTAGCCGTCGTCCTTGTGACTGGACTCGCTGCCACCTTCCGCAGTTGGCATGTCCAAGCATTCTTCAGGATACGAATTTGTGGGCAAGTTCCGATATATTGATGGTGATGATGACGATGATACAGATCGGCTGCGATTATACGCTGGTGTCATGACTGTGTATTCATCCAGAGACACGGCAGATGACTGTGAAGGTGTTTTTTGGTGGCATGTTGCTGGGGGTGACAGGGTGCCAGACGAATGAGTCCTTTTCCTGAAACACTTCTCCAAGTCTGGCTCATCCGGCGTTCCTCTGGACTGGCTCCCAGTGCTAGTTAGTGAACCAGACTTGGTCATGCATATGTAGTTATTCAATTCCTCCTCCTTGGCAGGAGGGGTATGTCCAAGTGAGTCAGGGGTCACGCTGCGGAAGGAGCTTCGGAAATCGCACGGACTTGAACCGTATTCATCGGAGGAGATGAAGCCTCCATCACTGGGCGACCCTGATATAGAGGCACTGGAGCGTCGGGGAAAAAGACTATCAGAAGTGGACCCGTGTCCACTAGTGCTGCTGGAGGACAGACTTACAGGGCTGATAGCTGATGGGGAGCATCGTGATGACGGTGTGGGGATGGACCTGCTATGGTTTAGCGGTGGATGCAGTCTGGATCTGCCCCTGTGTCTTTGAGACTGTGGCCTAGAGGATCTTTGACTACTGGGGCTCCCATCTACAGATGCTGGCCTAGACATAGTTCCTTCTCCGTCGCTGGAAGCCCTTACCCTGAACGAATGGCTGTGTCTTCCTGGGCCGGCCGGAGACGTAGCCGTCACACTTTCAGCCCTGATGCGCCTTCCCAACCCGACCTGACTCGGAGGAGGGTTATTGTGATGATGCCTTGTCCTCACTGGCACGGAAATGGGGTTGGAGCAGTTGGAAGAAGACTGGCTTTTGCTACGTGGCCGAAACTCTTCACTCATGGCTTTCATTGCCTCTAGGATAGTTTCGTGCATGTTCTGAGCCACGACCGAGTCGTCAACCTGCATCCAAAATTCCCCGGGCCCAGTCACCGCAGACCTCCCGACTTCGATGAAAAAGAAATTCTCGGAGTGACCACACCTTCGGATGTTCATTAGCTGCAAAACGACCGCCGCAGCGTCGGAATTGAGTTTCACAAAACCCAAAGTCTTATTCGTGAGACACAGTCTGTAAACTCCGATTAAGTTTTTGGTCTGTCCAAGTCCCTTTGGTTTCAGTATAACTTGCCATACTTCTTTAAAGGCAGGCCCGGGTGTAGTCTCTCCATAATTATCATCTCCGATGCCGTTGCTCCTGGCACTTTCGTGGACCTTCCCTCGGTTGTGAAGGTCTACTAGGGCTTGATACCATGCATCCTGCTCCAGCTCGTTGTCTGCTGCGACGGCGAAGTATTCGTCCTTGGTGTAAAGGGCGACGAGGTGTTTGTTTTTGGAATCCGCCCTTTTGTTTATATTGAAGCAACTCTCGAGTGGGATTGACCTTTTTGGAGCCCCAGACTTGTGTCTCCATTTTTTCTCATTCTCGTAGTACTCCAACCTGGAAGGTCCAGTATCGCTTGCAGCTCGCAGAACAAAAAACCTTTTGTGCATGCTTTTGGGTTTCCTTAAATAACCCACCTTTCTCACGTCCGAAAAACAAGCTTTCTCTGTAGATGGACTTGCCATTTTATGAGAGGGAGAAAAATATGCTTGTTTTTTTTTATTTTTTTTTAAGATTGCATAAATTTTATAAACTCTTTAAAAAAAAAAAAAAAAAAAGGGAAATGGGTACTGAAATTAAACTTTCTTTCCATTAAGGGAAAAAACAAAAAAAACCAAAAAAACAAAAAAACAAAACAAAAAAAAAACCGCGCTCGTGCTGCTTGCTCCTCCAGCAAAGTTATTTATTTATTTTTTTTGCTTCCAATGGCTAAGCTAGCTTAGCAGCTCATGCCAAAATAAGCATTCAAAAGACCTCACTAAGGTCCATTCTTTAGCAAAACGATGTGTTTTTTTAATCTCAAACAACTTTAAATAGCCCATGATTAACTTGATACCTGTGTGAAAGTGCTGGAGAGTTGTTTGCAAGAAGCAGAAGAAGAGAAAGAAGAAAAATAATGATAAGGCAGGAGGGGAAAAAAGTCTCTTTTCAGTCCGGAGTTCCGTAATCACTATCAAAACAAGCACCGTCTGCGTCTCCCATTTACTCCACCGGGAGAGCGCGAGACTATCCCGCACACCGGAGTCACGCATGCACGAATCCAAAGTGCACCCAGTCCCATTCAGCAGCTCTAATATAAATAAATCCAAAACAAACAAACAAACAGACAGACAAAAAAAAAACAAACAAAAAAAAAACAACACCACCTCCACCAGCGCGTGCTCGCAATCCCCGCACCCGAGACCCCGTCCTGCTCCGAGCAGCAGCACTGAGCACGTGACACGCCAATGCGTGGCCAGATGAAAGCGAGCAGCTCAGCCTACAGCACTGTACACCCGAAGCCCCGCCCATTACACCACGGCCGCCTCAACCCCGCGCTCTCATTGGACGACTGGCTTGTCCATCATCCTGAGCTATGAGCGAGGGGGCGGGGAGGAAAACACAACAACAACAACTCAAAGTTTGCTGTAGCCGTAGGCGTAGTAAAGGACACTACAGGTTTTGTTCACTTCAATCATTTTTTTAAAAAAAATAAACTGCATTTATGACACATCGGGTCTTAAAGTGTAACAATTAAAAATATATCAAAACTAAACAGAAAAATATTTATTTCACTGTTTTTGGTCTACTTGCCACCTTGGCATTATCTGAAACCCCGCCCACTTGGCACAGGTTACACATCCCTACAGATCTCTCTCTCTCTCTCTCTCTGTGTGTGTGTGTGTGTGTGTGTGTGTGTGTGTGAATTTATGTCATACAAACGTACCAGTTTCCTCTGTGAACCTTATAAACCACACTAACTACAATGTAAACCCATCAAAACCTGCTGTATTTTTAAACACAATAATAAATGTTTTCCAGCCAATAATCTCTCTAGATTATTTTTTTTTATACGTTTATTATGAAATTAGGCTCTTGAACCTTTATTTATAGGCACAGTAACCTTGAAAATGGTGGGTTATGCTGTCTGATGTCCACTACCATGCTTCACGGACCCCTGGGGGACCCGGTTTGGAGAACCGTAGCTCGTGATGACCTGCATTCATGAAAGTTTACATCATTATTATCTTTTGTACTGAAAAATGGCATAAGAGATATTTTTATATTTACTAGTGTATATCTTTATTCATTCATCTTCAGTAACACACACCCCCTTCACACCTAGGAGTAATTTCGCACAGCCAGTCCACATACTGGCATGTTTTTTTTGGACAGTGGGAGGAAACCGGAGAACCCGCACAGACACGGGGAGAACATGCGCAGAGACTCCACGCAGATAGTAACCCAAGATCAGGACTGACCCGGGGGCCCTGGAGCTGTGACGGGGCAGTACTACTCACTGCGTCACCATCCCGCCCTCTGGAATTAAGTTGTGTGTATTTTTAAAACCGTTTTCTTCAAAATCTTTTTTTTTTTTTCTATATGCAGAACCTAAAACTTCTAGATGATATGCAGGATCATCCAGAAGAATTGTAATTATTGTTGGATTTCCATTCGATTTATTTACTTTTTTTTTCTTAAATGGCCTTTTTTTTTAATAACAGAACCTTAAAACCTTTCTGACTGAACAATTACCAAAAGATTTTTCCATCAAACTGTTCTGTAAAAGTCTCTCTTGAGAGTCTTCACAGTGAGATTTATGAATATTCGAATCCTAACAACATTAAATTAAAGATAAAATAGATTTTATTTGCATAGATTTAACTTTAGCCTCATTTGCATAACTAAAGCTACAATTTTGTTAAATTCTCGATACATGTAAGAATATCAGCAAACATCAGCGTTCATTTTAGCCTATGCACCTGTTGCGTCTTGCCATAAACACTCCATAATTAATCATTAATAAAGTCCGAGGGTGTGAATCGTAGCATCCTTGCAAGAGTAGTGATCCCTCTCTCTTACATAGTCGAGGAAAGAGATTGCAGATGAAATGTTGTGTGATGTGTAAGAATTGTGTGTTGATTTAGAAGCTGGTACTAGACAGACCGGTACTAATGAAGTGAACGTGTGCTGCTTTGGGCTGCAGTGCAGAATCTCTTACGCCACGTATTTTGTGACAACGCTGCCGCCTACAGTTTCAGGTTTGCAAACAGTGGTGTGATCTGCACCTCTCTGAGAAGCACTGCATTCCTTCTTTCTTTGCTCGAAAGACCCTAAACAGTGAAAAGTGTTTTTAATACCTAACCCTGACCCTAACCCTGCTGAATTCTCGATTCTGATTGGTCAGAAGAGAAGATGTCGATGAATCCTTAGAACTGCTACGCGATAACAGGAACTAACGTCTCTCACAGACGTTCCACAACATCAACTGTGACTAAAAACAGATTTCTTTTTTTTAAAAATAAAGCATAATGTGTTGATCATTTAGAAATGAAAAATTGTAATCGTTGACAAATGGCTGTGGTGTAAGAGGAATAAAACACTTCAGGATGTGCTGTTTTTAGAAAATAATTAACTTTTTCTGATGGTAATCGTAACTCACAACGTCATCGTCATTGATTATTTGCCTATAACAGCATGTCCACAAGTGTTTAATTTCTTTATAGGGACAGAAATAAAGAAATTATATCTGTTATTCTGAATTATTATACTGAGTTCTTAACACTGATATTATGAAAACATTATTAATAGAGTTTTCACCGTATGCCTGTTTCAGTTCTAGATGTTTTCTGTAACTAATAATTCAATAAAATAAAATTCCACACAATACAAACAATAGAAGAAACTATTTATCTTCATTCAAGCAAAAAAAAAAAAAAAGCATTGTCACTTTTAATGATAGTACTACAGTATTTTCTCTCAGAAATAAACCTCAAACTTATTCATATTATGCAAAGCAAAAAAAAAAAAAAAAAAAAAAAGACCTATGTTTTTGTTCCTGACCATGCCCGGTTCCCCTGGTATATAAACATGAGATTGTACACATGCAATCCATTACCATGGGGCAAAACTAAAGAACAGGGACAGACTGCAGTCTTGACTGGAGGCCATTTTGAAAAGCAATCGCATTACATCATCATTATTGTCACCATTATGCCATAATTATAATTGTCATAACTCTCATCTACTTCAAATTGTATTACCAGAGAGAGAGAGACAGAGAGAGAGAGCGTGATAGACAGAGCGAGAGACAGTCATAGTGACAGACAGAGAGAGAGAGAGAGAGAGAGAGAGAGGGGAAGAGAGTGAGAGAGACAGAGAGACATAGTGATAGACAGAGAAAGAGAGAGAGAGAAAGAGAGACATAGAGAGAGAGAGACATATTGATAGACAGATAGAGAGAGAGGGAGAGAGAAAGAGAGTGAGAGAGACAGAGAGACATAGTGATAGACAGAGAAAGACAGAGAGAGAGAAAGAGAGACATATTGATAGTCAGATAGAGAGAGAGAGAGAGGGAGAGAGAAAGAGTGAGAGAGACAGAGACATAGTGATAGACAGAGAAAGACAGAGAGAGAGAAAGAGAGACATACTGATAGATAGAGAGAAAGAGAGGGAGAGAGAAAGAGTGAGAGAGACAGAGACAGTGATAGACAGAGAAAGACAGAGAGAGAAAGAGAGACATAGAGAGAGAGAGAGACATATTGATAGACAGAGAGAGAGAAAGAGAGACATAGAGAGAGAGACATATTGATAGAGAGAGAGAGAGAGAGAGAGAGGGGGAGAGAGAGACGTGGGGTGGGGGTGGAGACAGATTACTACATTACATCACTGGGTTCAGAGAGTACAAACCTCTCTCTCACACACACCTTCTTTCCTCTTGCTTGAACTCTTGCTGTATTTTACATCAGGGATCCTCAAGCCTTTTTATTTTCAGCTAGAGGCCAAAAAACCTGCACAACCCCCTCAGTTTAATCAACATAACCCTATATACTTAACTATTCAGATATTAGGCTCATTATGTAAATGTCTGCTATAATAAACAGCCGTGTTAACTGGAACCATAGAACATTTTTTGCTGCGTTCGACTCACCTCGGAAGTGGGAGGTCAGAACTCAAACTGCGTTTCGAGCTACAAAGTGGGGAAAAAACGTGGACGCCTTCACGCTGGTCTTTTGTTAGTTAGCAAGAATCTAGCTAGCTAATTTGTCATGAGTGATGTATATTCACCTCCTCAAAGCAGTGAACTGTATAGTCAGAGGCAGAGATCAATACATCCGTATGCTGATTGCGCTAAAGCAAATACTAATATATACAGAGTAACACATTTAAAGTTAAGAGGTGCTTGTTTATGCTTGATGCTGTGAGCAGCCATGTTGATTTGACGTAACTCACTGAACTCGGGGGTTGAGGAGACCTTCCTGAGTTTCCGAGCAGGAATTTCCGAGTTGAAATGGTGTTTTGTTTGTTTTAGTTTTAGCCAAATGCAGCATTTATTCCTGAAGTCTAATGGGCGTTATTTAACAAAGAAAACTGTATAATTGTATAAATGTATAGTTCATATGGTGAAAGTTTTATGTATGAAGAAAGCCTGGTGAGAGAACAGCTGTTTATAGCCGCTATAATGTGCATGAAATCACATCTCGTGGACGTCCCACGACATTAAAATGAACTATAAACCCATAAAAGTATGACGTGTTGTTCATTAATAAATAATAAATTGTAACTGTTATCAGATTGCTGTGGTATGAAATGAATAAAACACTTTGAGACGTGTTGTTTCGGGAAAATAATCCACTGCATTGTGTTTTATTCGTTACTTCTTTTATTCGTTACTTCTTTTATTCGTTCTAGTGATATGATAATAAGGCTAATAACTAGAAGGAATCAATATAAAAATATATATAAGCTATTTGATAATCGCTGTAACTAAATAAAAAAATAAATACATTTTAAAAATATTGAACCGTGGGCTAAGTTGCATTTGGGAGCCCCTTCATTTAAACACTCACACAAACACACACACACACACACACACACACACACGCACACACAACATGCTCATTCCTGCAGCAACTGCACTGCTGCTGGCCCCGCGGTTGCTATGGCAACGCGGCACAACACAGACACTGCCTGGTCTGCTTACATCATTTGCACCATATAATGCTCATGCCGTTTACTCCCTAAGCACCTTTTAATCTCTTATAACATTTACCAAAATTCCCTTCCCAGCTCTCTTCTTTATCTCTCTCGAACGCACATTCGTGTTTAGATACTGTTGGACAAGAGTGTTTTCAGAATGCTGGCATAGATTATTGCATTTACATTTATTAAATTCATGCTTGTACACGAAGCAGCGGTTCAAACTACAAGCGATGGTCTTGTTGAAGAAGAACACTGACCTGCAATGAGAGTTTAGTTGACCTTCAGTAACCCACTTTATCCTGGTCAGGGTCACTGCAGATCCAGGAAAACACCCTGGATGGGACGCCAATCCATTGCATCTCCATGCGCGTTTTTTGGAGGAGGGAGGAAACCAGAGAACACAGAGGAAACCCACATGGGGAGAACATACATAGATAGATACAGAAACGCCACGCAGAAAGATACAGAAGATACAGAAACGCCACACAGATAGTAACCCGAGCTCAGGATTGCTCACTGAGAGAGAGAGAGAGAGAGAGAGAGAGAGAGAGGGAGAAGAATTCAGGAAGTAACTGCAGTGTACTTCACTAATGATAGTGGAAATAGTAAAAGTTCAAACAAGACGTTTCAGATAAAAGTCCTTCATCAGCCGTGCAAGCAACGTGCTCCTGAGGCTGAGCTCGTTGTTGTAATAATTATTCTCAAGACATGACCTTCATTCCAAAGTTCTGAGAGTCTCCTTCTACATCCTACATCTCCACACTGCTCACTCCTTCGCTGGTCCCATAACAACGACGAGCGATGCACACCGAGGTGCCATGAATGAATGTTATGTCCGTCGCTGTTGAAGTATCTCACCACTGGTAAGGAGAAAGCCAGTGTCCTCTTGGTTTCTCCGGCTCTTGCAGGTGGTGTACGAGAAGTGTTGAGTGCCAAAAAGAAAAAAAAATCCTTCAGAGCCTGTGATTGTAGTGACAATGTTAATAAACTAACATCTAGGACAGAAGCAGCATAGTTACCAATCATTTAATTCACTCCTGACGAGCTGTTTTGAGATGACTGAAGGTTCCTTAAATAAGGAATGCAGTCTCTGGGTCATCCTGTAGGATGGATGGATGGATGGATGGATGGATAGATCGATAGATCAAATCAAGAGTGGTTTATTTGACATTTGCACAGGTACACTGATTATCACAAACAGATAACGAGAAGGATGAGTGCAGTCGTTAGTGATACTGCGGGCCTTCAAGACCAGGAGTTTATTTCCAGTGATGAGCTCTGCTCCTCTCACCACACTCTGAAGAGCTTTGTGGATGGAAGAAGAGCAGTTGCCGTACCAAACAGAGATGCAGCAGGTCCGAATGCTCTCTATGGTGCAGCGGTAGAAGTTTGACATGATGTCAGAGGAAATGCCAAACCTCTTAAACTTCCACAGAAAGTAGAGATGCTGACGAGCTTCTCTCACTACTGTGTCTGTGTGGAGGCTCCAGGACAGATCCTCAAAGATGTGGACACCAAGGAACTTGTAGATCTTAACTCTCTCTCCACCTCCATCCCACTGATGTAGACAGGAGCGTGAGCCCATCTCTGTGACTTCCTGTAGTCCACAATCATCTCCTTGGTCTTGCTGAGATTCAGAGAGAGACTGTTGTCATCACACCATGCTGAAAGTGCTCAGACCTCCTCTCTGTAGAACGTCTCGTCGCCGCTGGTGATGAGTCCCAGGATGGATGTATCGCTTAGCAGAACAGTAGAGGTCTGCTCCCGAAAAACTCACGGCTTTCGGGTTAATTTTTCATCAATAGCTTCGGGTACGGGTCGGGTTTGTAGCTAAATTTTAAAAAAAGTATTTTAAATATTAATAAATATATTTAACGCAACCTTGTCGTTGTGACCTTGTCGTTACAACTAATAAAGAGCTCAGCCGTTCTACATTTCATTCCTCTAAAGACTGCTAATCTTTCTTACATATAGTCTACCAGATTTTATTTTACTTTATTATATTTTTTTTATTATGTATCATTGTTGCACCATAGGACGAGTCACTAAGGAAAAACATTTCACTACGTTACATCACATGTACAGCATGTAATATGTAGGTGACAAACAAAGAACCTTGAACCTTGAACATTATGTGCAGTGTACGGCTTGCAAAGCTGTTTTGTTGTTGTTGTTGTTGTTGTTTGTTTTTTATGCGAAGCAAAGTTTCATAACTGGTACATTTTCTCTTTCGCTCTTGTGTGCTAATGTGTGCCTCGATGAAACCGTGTTCAGTTGCATGTCTTGCATGCAATCCTGAAATACAGGATATTGCAAAACGTTATTCATCGTCAGAAACCGATTTCAGGCCCGGGTCGGGTTCGGTCTTAAAATTTAGCAGTACCAGAAGGGCCAGGTCGGGTCGGGTCGGGTCGGGTCAAACTATCTCGGGTACGCTTCGGGGTCAGGCTTTAAACTGACCTCTACACAGCAGTCGTAGGTGACCAGGAAGTACAAGAGGGGGCTGAACTCACATCCCTGTGGGACACCAGTGCTCAGTGTGTGCCTAATATTTTAATATTACTACTTAATATCTCTTAATATTTCATATATATATATTCATATATATTCTGCTCATAAAACTCATTTCAGATGTGACTGTTAGGAGTAGTAACTACAAAAGTTCCCCTAGAGACAATAAAATATTGTTTGTTTGTTTTTGTCCAGAAAGCACTGAGGCACTGTTTTGTAAAGTCACGCTAAGCTAAGCTAAATGAAGCTAAGCTGGGCGAGCCACCATTTCGCTTTGTTTACTTCCGGTATGGCGCTGATGAAATGATAGGAAACCTCGGCAGGCTAAAAGGACGTGTGTAGCAGAAGTGAGACGCATTTCGGATGAAATAACCGGGAGTCAGGAGCTGGAAGGAGTCACAGCAGACGGCTTTAAGCTCTGTGTGACTCTGAGAGGAGTTTCAGCCTGACACACGGTAAGCTACTGCTACTGCTACAGGAAACCGGAAACCGGAACTACTTTCCCAAAGTTTTTCAGTCGTACACTATTTTCATTCGAGACCGTTTAAAGCTTGTGTAACAAATATTTATTTCCTTAAACTACCACTGTCCAGTGCCTTCGCTGTAACACAGCCCTGACAGCTCATGTACAGTTACTCTCATATTCATTAATATGTCCTATGATTAAAGGAAAACTCCACCGAGAAACACATGCAAGAGATTTATTAAGGAACTAGTTCTGATTTGTTTAATAGTTTAATGACTGTGCTGATATTGTGCCGTGGTGACGCTGTGTTTTCATTATACGTGTGTTATATGTGCCGTGCTGACGTCACACGGCGACACTGTTATTGCTTTTAATAAGGAGAAAACACTTGAATTGATTTATTCCAAGATTGAATCCAAGATTTATTTTATAAAAAGATTCTGAGATGATTTGGTTTTTTTTTTAGTTTCAGCGTCTTTCACGGACTAATTGTTGGTCTAATATCGCTTTCTGCATTACCCATAATGCATTTCGACTTCATCGGGACCTAAGAGAGCGCTTTAGTCCATCCCGTTTCCTCGTCTGTACACTCTGCTCAAGCACCCAAAGCTTCAACGTTCACGCTTAATAACGCACGTCACTCAGAGACAGATCGCTAACTAGCCGAGCCGAGTCTCCGCCATAACTCTACGCTGGATTTCTCATTAACGTGATATTGATAGCGTCGCTGGAAAAGAGTGACTGAGAAAAGAAAAGGGAATGTTGAGAGGTTTCAGGATGAAAAAAAGAATAAAAACATGTTATTGAGAATCGGTCGGTTTGTTAAAGGAGGAGTAACCAAATAATCATACTTTATTTTCAGTATTGTAATATTGCGACTTTGTTGTGATTATTATTTTGTGTCTGTGGAAAAAAATGTGCATTTTTGCTTGGATATTGTGGGGGAATTGGAGAATCTGTGTCTGAATGCTCCACATTTGAGCTTGTATTGGGATGATTCGTGTGTGTGTGTCTGTGTGTGTGTGTGTGTAGGACCCTCATTTACTCTCAGGGCATTCTGTGGTTTGAGCAGTGCTCAGTCAGGGCATTCTTAACATTCTCAAACCCTCACAGTAAGCTGGGTGTGTTTTCATCTCTGTTGCACGTTGTTTCCGCTGCCCTTTTGCCCTGGATGTCAGTGTTGTGTGTGTGTGTGTGTGCGTGTGCGTGCGTGTGTGTGTGTGTGTGTGTGTGTGACCTGTGTAGGAGTTCGGGATGATGCTTGGTATGTGCCAAACACAGAAAAAATCTGGTGGATTGAAGAAAAAAAAAAAAAAACTGGCAGAAATTCCAGGCTTCTTTGTGTGTGTGTGTGTGTGTGTGTTAATTAAAGAAATACACATACTTTTTTTAGAATACATACAATTTATAGTTACATTTTATGTCGTGGAATATGTGAAAAGCAAGCTAGTTCTTGTTAACACTCGCATAGTAACAGGTATACTGCATCAGAACAATTCTTTCTCCAGCCTCGATTCTTTCCCTCTCTTTTTCTTGCAGATAATAAGACAAAAAAAAAAAAAAAAAAACACAGATGATGCAGAAAACTGAAGTTACTGATACTGGAGACTCCTTCCAAAAATGCCAAATAAACATCTTAGAGAAAACGTCACCGCCATACACGCTTCTAGAAAATGAATCAGCGCCAATCAGAATGGAGCATTCAGCAGCGCTGTGGTGTAATAATGCAGCGCACGTTTGTGTGTGTGTGTGTGTGTGTGTGTGTGTGTGTGTGTGTGTGTGTGTGTGTGTGTGTTTCAGATGCGTACCAGACAGCGAGGATTTTCTCTTGGCCTGCTCTTGCTGGCGTCTCAGGTGTTCCAGATCGGCACGGACAACATCCCTCCTGCTACGCTAGCGACGCTCGGCCTCAATGTCTACCTCTTCCTGTTTCCTGTCAAGCCCCTCTTACAGGTAGTGCATAAGACACAGAGCTAAGATTAGACAGACAGAATAGTGTGAGAGAAGAGAATAAAGTGCACTGATTACACCTTACTTCCATTTGCAGATAGTTTTGTGAGACATGACATGACGTGTGTGTGTGTGTGTGTGTGTGTGTGTGTGTGTGTGTGTTCAGACGTGTGTGAGTGTACAGCATGCATACTGGGATGGAGACTGGCATCGCCTCCTGTTCTCTCCTCTTCACCACGTCGATGATTGGCACCTCTACTTCAACATGCTCTCCTTCCTCTGGAAAGGCATCAACCTGGAGCGCAGGCTCGGCACCGCCTGGTTCGCCTACCTCCTGTCCGTCTTCTCTCTGCTTACCGGATTGGTCTATCTGCTCCTGGAGGCGGGGCTAACGGAGCTCACAGACGATTCCTCCTTCAGCACGCAGTGCGCTGTAGGGTTTTCGGGTCAGTACTTGTGTCTACTTGTTCAATTTAAACTTCATGTTAAGATTCGAGATATTTGTAGGAAATCTACTGGCTGTTTATCGTCTGTCGTAGGTGTTCTCTTCGGGCTGAAAGTTGTAAACAATTATTATAACCCGGGCGGGGTCAAATACATCATGGGGTTTCCTGTAGCCAAACGCTACGCCTGCTGGGTGGAGCTAGTCCTCATTCACATCCTGAACCCAGGGTAAGACACACACGCACACACACACACACACGCACACACACACACACACACGTTCCTTCTTGGGGTATAAACATGAGGTTGCACACATGTATAATGCTGTTGTCATCCACTATCTATGTAAATCCAGTAAGTTCTAGGAAAAGAGTCCACACCCGACTGTTGCGTCTCAGACGTTGATTATTTTCCTATAACAGCACAGCCCTTCGTATCCTGTTCCTTTCATACCACAGTGATTTGCCAACGATTATCATTTAATATTGAGGAATGTCCACGAAACAAGTTAGCTCATGTTATTACTAAGGGCTGTAGTCGTTCCCTCACCTCACCTCATCAGTGTGTGTGTGTGTGTGTGTGTGTGTGTGTGTGTGTGTGTGAGAGAGAGCGAGAGAGAGACCCTGGGTTTTTGTGTGTTTTGTAATTATAACCTTCCAGACATTTGTTCAGAGAGAACATTTTGTGTGGGAGTGTTTGTGTGTGTCAATGTATAATTACAGCATATCATTGTGAAGTATGTGAGGGTCAGTGCACATGCAGGTAGCAACTTGTATACACACACACACACACACACACACACACACTCATACACTCTCTGTTTCTGTGTCTCTCTGCAGGACGTCGTTTGTTGGGCACCTGTCTGGTATTTTGGTGGGGCTTCTCTACACTACTGGTCCCCTCAGAGCACTTATGAAAACGTGTGCAGGTGAGACTGTGCGTGTGTGCGTGTGTGTGTGTGCGTGTGCGTGTGTGCGTGTGTGTGTGTGTGTGTTGTCCCCTCCACAATATTTGCCACCCTTCATAAATATCAGATGTATAAACATAATTGTGTAAATTCAACATTACACACAATAATTGAACGTTTCCACTGAAATGACAGGAGAAAGTGTTCATCTTTGCTCCCCACTGTTCACACTTTTTCATCGTCATGTTTGACCTGTCACAGCAACGCTGACGCAGTGACCCCGCCCCCTAGCTCATGACATTTCCAGATCGTTGTTTTCTGGCCCCAGAATGGAACCGTTGTCGCAGGCCAACATCAGCACCCACATCATGTGAATGGAAAAGCCACCACAGTAACTCGGTCTCAAAACACATTTTATTTACAAACCCGTAAACAAATCTGCTTTGGTCCCACAGGTCTTGTAAGTGGTCATGGAAACTATGGCAGGCCTCGCACGTACCATAACTCCTCAGGTAAGAGCTTGAGCCCTAATGCATTTGCTTTGGATATGAATTCTTAATAATTCTACTCAGTCAGGAATGGCACTGTATAGTATGATATAACACACTACAGTACTTATCACTACAGTAGTGATAAACTTTAATCATCTCGGTCAGCAGATCACAGACCTGCCATCTTTTCTGCGTTTTGTGTATAAGCTGTGCATTTTAATGTTGGACTACTCACTCTGGTTATGAGTTATGGCTCCAAAATTCACCGAAAGAGGCGTCCTTCCCCCACAAGAACATCAGATGAGCCAATCGGGATATGAATATGGAATGATTGACAATTGCATCTGATATTAACTGACCCCCTGGAAGCCCCGCCCCATCTTAGATTAGCCATTTTTGGTCGATGCGCTTGTCTCGATTAATTTTCTTGCTTGACGCAGCGCCCTCGCGTTCTGGCAAAGGAAAATGAAACACATTAGACAAGCAATTTGTAAAAGGACAATATTAATTGTACTGTTATGTTTTTTTTTTTACTGTTTACTTCAATTGTCTTTCATTTTAGCACCCTCTGATCCTTCTGTGTCTCTGACTGTGTGTCATTTCCCTTTAAGGTTGTCAGGTTAGGGTTTTCCATATTCCAGACCATGTATTTTTGGGTTTCATTTCGTGCAGGTTACAGTGGATATGGAACGCCCTACACGCCAGACACATCTCCCTACGACAGGCAGGGTCCCTATAACAGAGTCGATCCATCGGCACCCCCTCAGCACCCTTATACGGCTGGTCTGTCGGAGCAGGAGCAGTTCGAGGCAGCCATTAGGGCCAGCCTGCAAGAGCAAGGTGAGAGGTTGCATGGGTTTAAACACTTAAATAAAAAACACAAGCGATTCACTGGGACATTGTTTTTGATGATGATGGTTCATCCTGATTTGGTTTCATTCAAGCTGATTGTAGCCAAACAAGTTTACATAAATTTATCTAGCTGAATGGATCACCAGTTGTTAATCAGATTATAAGTCATGAGGGATATATGAGGGCTGCACCGGTTAAAAAAAGATTGCGATTTCAGATACAGTGGCTTTCAAAAGTATTCAACCCCCTTAAAAGTCATCAGATTACAAATGACACTTACACAGATTGTTCCAGCCGTATTTTATTCCAAGCCAATAAGCTCTTTCAAAGTCAAAATCTGTGTCAAAATTAAAAAGCAGATAACTGAAAATGCTGCTTGCATAAGTATTTGACCCCTTCAGACCAATCCCCTTTGCTGCAATAACAGCTTTAAGTCTGTTGGGGTAAGTTCCTACCAGCTTTGGGAGTGATTTTCACCCATTTATCCTGGCAGATTTGCTCCACGTTCTTCTGGTTGTTTGGATGATGTTTGGTGTCTGCAGGTCTCAAACAGTGCCACAGATTCTCAATAGGATTCAGATCTGGACTTTGACGTGGCCACTGTAAAACATTCACCTGTTTGTTTTTACCCACTCTTGTGTTTGCGGCCGTTGTCCTCCTGCTGAAAGGTGACGTTTCTCCCAGACTGAAGCAGGTTCTCTTGTAATATCCCCCTGTATTTTGCTCCATCCATTCACCCTTCAGGTTTAAAGGAGTTGCCTTGACACCTTCAGTTATCTCAATGCATCTGCCATTCTGAAGTCCTGAAACCCGGTTTCATGGATATTGTGTGTTGCCATAATATGGTTTGTTTAAGAATGACTCTTTTAGTGGGTCACTTAGGGGGACGGATTAGCATTCACATTTGCCATGCAGTTCAATGAGGGTTAATTCGGTCCAAACTGAACATTTTCAGCAGTTCGGTGTGAGTAGTAGTGTTAGGCTGGTAGATCAGGCCACACATTTGGCCAAACTGTGCAACTGAACAAATCCTTTAACTGAACAGACTAAAGAATTTGCACATTAGCTATATCAGAGAAGGGTGCCTAAAAGTAGATGGTCCGGTTCTTGTTTCAGAGACAACGATCTAATGCCTCCTGGGCCCTTGTGCCAAAGACCTGTCCAGCTACTAGTGGCTTGTTTTTCTAGACTTGCAACAGTATTGGAGCAAGCCAGCTTGCCTTCTCACTTGCATTAAATAATCGTTTTAATCCACCGCACATCACTGCTATGTCTCCCACTGCTTGGAGTAACCTGTAGGATGTCTGTACCCATTGCACCTGGAGTTAAGGGCATTGTCTCATTAAAGGCCAGGAGCAACTGTTCGAGACACAACCCACATTTGCCAAAGCCTCAAACGATTTGCGAGCCATATTCAGTTTCGTGCCTGACAGATTTATGCACCAGGCTTCGTCAGCCAGAACGAAGACCGCTGGTGTCTGCGTCTGTGGTATCTGCATAAATCTCAGCGTTAAAGCTCCTGCATTTTTACTAAACTTAATACTTTAGTAAAAGTATTAAGTAGGACACTTTTACCAAAGTTAATACCTTGTGGGAGAACCCAGTCACTTGCTCGGCTGACTACCATGAAATGGGTTAGACATTTGATCAGACAGCAGTGAAAAGATTAAAGCAGATTTAAAAAATAAGATAAAAATAAAACCATAAATTTTTAGATGATTATAGTGTTTTGGTAGCTGTAGTGCCAGGATTTTAAAATGTGACCTTCAAGTAATGCTTGTCCAAAAAAAGAGCGTTTGTTAGAACATAAATTTGTGTTTGCTGCCACCTACAGGCCATATGGAAGACTGACCAAGTGTTTAAATGTGTGTCCCGTAGGACGGCGTGCCCACGGCAGACCACCGTATGGGTTCAGTGTTAACCCTGAGCCCAACTTGGAGGAAATACGTCAGCGCCGACTTCAGCGGTTTGACAGTTAAAATAAATAATTAAAAACCTTTTAAAGCTTTTAACCTTTAAAGAATGTTTACAGCAACCTTTCAGAAGGACACGAGGGTTCTCTCAGGATCGCTAATGTCTCACTGATGGACGCTAAAAAATCTGTTTACAGTATCAAAGTATGTAACAATATTATTACAATGCAATGTATTACTAAATTTTCTTTATGCCATGTCACATATCGCTTTCATTTACACTTTCAGACTAGTAAGTGTAAGACCTTATAATTGAAAATCCGTCTAGAAACCTGGCCTTTATTCATCCGCTATGTAGTTAATTGACTTTTATAAATTTTGTTTATATGTACTCATATAAGCCATTGGAAATAATTGTAGATAAACATTATCTCTTATGAGTCTTAATAATTTGCACTATGAAGTGTAAGATATCTCCAAAGGCTTGACTAAGCTGTTTTGCTGGCTGTCTTCTTCTTTTGATGAAAGGTTATTTTTGTAAATAAAGCCTACATTTTGAGATGTACCTTAACCTGAGTACGGTCCTTTTTTTCCCCACATATTTATTTCTCAATTAGTCTCTGAGCCGAAGCTCTAACGGTTTTGAAAGTGGTCTCCTTGAAGCATGGGAGTATTTACTTTTTCTGCCAACACGTTGATTTCTCTGCACTTATTTCTAAAATATATAACCTAATAAAAACACATTAATTAGACAATACTCAACAAACGGAGCCAAGTGAATTATTGATGAATTATTAATATGAACGGCGATTATTTCCCCACTAGTGCTAGCATGAACAGAGATCACTGGAGTGAAGGGACGATGATGAGGCTTGTGTTTAAATGCAAGCGAGTGACTTTTGCGTCAGGTGATGAGACGGAGGCTGATGTGGATGACGCTGATAATCAAAGTGAGATAATCCAAACAACACAGCGTAGGACACGAATGCAGAGAATTATGGTCTGGGCCCTTCACCCCAGAGTCAGTACTTGGTAGAGGCACCTTTACCAGTCTTTTTGGGTAGCTCTCCACAAGGTTGGTACACCTGGATTTGAAGATCTCCTCTTTGCAGAACAGGTCAAGCTGGGACAGGGCTTGGGTCAGGGCTTTGACCAGGCCACTCCAGAACATCCACCTTTCTAGCAAGCTGTTTTATAGTAGCTTTGGCTCTATACTTGAGGTCATATCTGCTTGGCTTTATCCATCCTTCTGTCAATCTTGATAAGTTCCCCAGTCCCTGCAGACGAGAGACATCCCGACACCGTTATGCTGCCACCACCATGCTTCACAGTCAGGATGGTGTTGCTTTGGTGTTGGATGAATTACAGCTAACTGAGTAAACACGCTCTGCCTCTTTAGAATTGATCGATGTGTGGTGGCGATATTGTTCACAAATGTCAGCATGTTTTGGATTATTAATGAGGACTACACTGTCCTGAGTAGTTTGAAATCAATATTCTGAAACTTGGCCAAAAATCCTAAAGACCAGTTCACAAAAGTGTTTCACATATGATGCAAACTATCGTAAATTTCAGTGGGTGTGGCTAAATGGTTGAAAAAAAAAAAAGCCCTTTTTTTTTTAGTTTCAAGCTAAAAAATAAATTTCACTGTCTGCTTAATTTTCCAGGAGATGTGCTCGGGTTTGTGTGCACAAACACAAATATTTCAGTTCCAGTTGTAACACTACAAAATGTGGAACATTTTGAAGGGGGTGAATACTTATGCAAGGTGGTGTAATATACATAAAAATAATCCAAAACAGATGCAATTTGGGACGGTTATGGTGTTTTTACTTGCTAGTCCATACCTGTGTTATTATACTGATGATCATAGGTGACTAAAACTATTGAAAGGGAACAAAAATATATACAAAAAGAAGAAAAATCAGTGATTTAAACTGGATGTTGATGAAGGCAGAAAAAGCACACTTTGGTATTTTTATTCAGTTTGGCTTTAGGACAGTAATGCAGCCTGATAGCTATGGAGGGGATCCTGAGCTTGGGTTCCTGTCTGTGTGGAGGTTCGCATGTTCTCCCAGTGTCTGTGTGGGTTTCTGTGCAGGTTCCTCTGGGTTCTCCGGTTCTCTCCGGTTCTCTCCCACCTTCTACAAACATGCCAGGAGGTGAATGAGCTGCACTAAATTGCCCTTCGGTGTGAATGAGTGTGTGTGAGCGTGTGTGTGCTGTCCTGCAATGAATGAACTGCCGTTGCGTCCAGGGTGTTTTCCCGCCTCACACTCGGTGTTCCCGGGATAGGCCTGGGATCCACCACCACCACCACCACCACCCTGACCAGCTTACTGAAGATGAATAAATAAACAAATAAATAGACAACATTAGATTTAGAGCAAACTAAAGATCCTAACAGGCTTTTTTTTTTTTTAAATCCAATTTTAAACCCTGCCAGACTTGACTTTCATTGAATTTATCTAATATTTAAATTATTTAAAAATTCAGCAGATTTCAAGACAATTTTTACTTTTTTTTTTACTAGCAGACAATTTTGCTTACTTCAAGCATTTATGTCTAGAATGAAGCAACATACAGTATTTAAAGGATCTCAGAACTCAGTATCTTTTATTGAAACTGCAAAATGGTCACTTTGTTCAAGAAAGAAATTCAAATTCTCATGCTAAGAGCAAAACAAAACCAAAACAAACAAACAAAAGAAATAAAATCTTAGTGCTGGCTGAACAGTGTTCCTGCTAGTGCCGTTCTATTGCTGTGACTCTGACCGGGACGGCTTTCCACGAAATTTCCACGTCCTGAACGTCCACAGGTGTGCGTTTGATATCCATGTGGTTACGAGTCCAACAGTACTGATGATCTGTGATGGTTAACGTGTTTAACGTGTTTAACGTGAGTTATCGTCACTACTTACGTCTGTAAGATGAAGCTGGTGAGGGAAAGGCGATATGTTTATGGCTGGTGTAACGTAAGTGAGAATGTAACGTAAGTATAAATGTAAATAAACACAAGAAGTTTCCTCATACACCAGAACTTTTAGCATGCTGCTCACTATCGCTAGTTTCTTCTTTTACCTGAGCATGGATGCCGAGCTAGCCAAAGTTCTGCTGATGAATGCAGCTAGAATACTGTTCACTAGATACTAAGGATAGGTAGGGTAGCTAGAAAGGCTGGCTTAGTGGCTAGCAAGTTAGCAAAGTAGTAGCGTGAGCTAAAACATTTCCTGTGATGTCACATCGTTTTAGCTAGCTTCTGACAAATTATTTAGACTCCTAATACATTTCTGGAATTCCATAATGGTCATAGCGGCAATTTTGAGTATTTTTCATTCGACATACCATACTTTAAAGCATTTTAGTGAATTACCAGTCATTACCTTGCAGATTAGATTAGTATATGTGTCAAGTGAATTCCACTAAAGCAACGTCTGGCTTACTTACTATCTGGGAAAGTGCTTATGGAATAAGCATTATAAGCTAATCTTCAATAAATGGGTCTTATCGTGCAGTGATTGTGCAGTGTTGAAATAATGAGATGCATCAACAGAAGATAACGCAAAGTATCTAGTTCTTGAGATGAAAAATAAATAAAAACAGCTTTTGGTTCAGGGCTTCAATACAAAATACCTCTTCCTAAATTAAAAAAAAAACAACACATGATAAAGAATCACTGTTCTTTCAACAGTGAAACATATTTACATACAGTAGAATAATATAATGCCTATAAGTTCCCTCATCCACAGTCACTGTAAAATGTCATATGTGATATGGGGAAGAACACTGAAGGAGTTAGTTCGGTTTTTAATTCTGGTAATGATTAGTAACAGCACCATAAACAGAAACACAAAATGAATGAAAGGGAAGATTCTCTAACAGCCATTCATGGCTGGTGCTTTTAGATTACTTTCCCAGGGAAAAAGAAAAGATGAAGCACGTGAGCATCTATACGTATTAACCAAATATTGAAATGTGCCATTAAATGCAACCATGAAATATGAATATTTGCATGCACACTGAGGTCCAGCAGAGAGTAAACACTGGGGATGCAGTTGGATAACATGACAGACAGATGGCTACAAGATTCTGTGGAAGCCACAGCAAAAAGCTAAGAGAAAATAAGGTAAATGACAAAGAAGAAACTGAGCATTTGATGCTCAGTAGGTGGAAATGCTACGTCATGACATTTAGCACCATTGTTTTTTCTGTTGGTGAAGCCAAATGACTGAACCCACAGTAAAAGTCGCACACCTTTTTATCAATGCTTTCCCTCCAGCATTTACAATAATTTGAATCTATAAACAATCTGATAGTTTTCTCTTCTTGTGTTAAGAACTAGTAAAAGGCTAAGGTGCCTTGCGTAAGTATTTATACCCCGTGAGAAGAGGAAAAGCCTTGGTACAAAGCATTAGTACTTAGTACTAGTGGGTTGGTAGAAAGAAAGAATCTCCCAGAGAACATGATCCACATAGTGAAGCATGGTGGTGGTAGCACTACTGTATGTTGTGGAGATATTTTTCATTAAGAATTTGGAAACTGGTCAGGGTTAAAGGCAAGATGGATGGAGCCGAATAAAAGGCAATCCTAGAAGAAAATCTGTTCCAGTCTGCAAGTGACTTTAGACTAGAGTGGAGGTTCACCTTCTACCATGACAATAATCCCAAGTGTACTGCCAAAGCTACACTGGAGTGGTTCAAAACCAAGAAACTGAATGTGTTAGAATGCCCCAGACCTCAATCCTATTACGAAGGATTGTGGCAAGACTTGAGAATTGCTGTTCACTAGCTGTCTTCATCCAATCTGACAAAAGCTTTTGTTGAGAAGAATGGCGAAAAGGGTCAGGAACCAGATGTGCAAAATTTGAATGAGACAATCCTTGCAGCTGTAATTGCAGACAAAGGTGATTCTACCAAGTATTTTATATAGGCATGTAAGTATATAAGTACTTTGTGTTTACTTGATGACGATATAAATATTTTGCACCAACAAAATGTTAGATATACAGTATTGTGTAAATCAAATGGTCAAAGTTCATTTTAATTCCAGGTTGTAATACAACAAAAGTTGTTAAAGAACAGGGGGGTGAATACTTATGGAAGGCATTCTATCTCTTAGTTTGGCTGCACAGATGTAAAGTTCTGTCAAGGGAGTGTTTAAATTGTGTTTTGATGTTGAACTTTTGTGGAATGTGGAATTTAAAATGCCAGCGCTGACAGAGCTGACAACAATTGACTAATTAATTTTCTTTTTTTTAAATCAGCCAATAATTTGAGACAAAGCAATCAGAATCAGTAGATATAAAACACTGCTTGAACTCTCAAGTATTAGGTGTAGAGATGAAAAGTGTATACAAACTTGTTCACAGTTGTTCTTCAGTGCGAATAATCACAAACTGTTCAGTTCTTTCTTTTTTTCAATATGAGTTGTTATGACTCCACCCAACTCACATCCTCTGTAGCAACACAAAGGAGGGCATGAGTACCATTCCAGGCAGTAGCGGTATAAACCTGGAATGATCTCACTCCCTCAAGCAGACACTGCATCGGCTAACATGATCACGCTGCTCGGCCGCTCCTTTTAGGACCAACGAATCCGGGCTCATGTCCTGCTCATCCACACGTACGAGCCAAAAGTTGTAGAGGTTGAGGAAGTAGTGGCATGTGCCTTGTGGGCCCTGGCACTCCACAAATGGATGCGTGAGGAAATCCTTTAGGCAGCTTCCCGACGATGTGAGAGACTGGCCGCCTCCTTCATCTCCAGCCCCAGTGTGCTGAGGTACAGAGATGACATCATCATATCATGTGACATTAAATTGAGGCATTTTTACAATTGTTTCAAACATAGTATATAACTTATAAAAGGCTACAGGTAATTTTGGATAATATGTTCTTGGCTTAGTTTATGTTGATATGTTAATTATGTTGAACCCCCACTTCCATAGACACACCTGCTATCGGGAGGCATCTAACTGAATATATTAGAACAGCAATTTATAGATAAAATACATAATAAAATGTATTTTATTATGTAAATATACTGAAGTGTGTGTATATGTAATTGTAAAATTATTTTATTATTATTATATTATAAATATAAATATAAAGGGTGTGATTCCAGTGACCAGGTAAGGATATTAGTCAGGGAAGCAAGAACACAAGGTTAATGCCTGAGGTGATGCTACCACCACCATGCTTCACTGTGCAGATGGTCGGTACCTGACTCCACTAATATGCTCTCGGGGATGAATTAGCACAAATCACAGCCACGCTCCACAATCTCGTGGAAAGCCTTCCCAGAGTGTGGAGGTTATTATTCAACCCCATTTCCAAAAAAGTTGGGACACTTTGTAAAATGTGAATAAAACCAGAATGCAATGATTTGCAAATTGCACAAACCCATATTTTATTCACAACAGAACATAGACAACATAACAAATGTTTAAACTGAGATAGTGTACTGTTTTATGGGGAAAAAAAAGTTAATTTTGAATTTGACGGCTCAAAAAAGCTGGGACAGGGCCGTGTTTACGACTGTGTAGCATCTCCTCTTCTTCTAACAACAGCTTGTATACGTTTGGGAAGTGAGGAGATGAGTGGCTGGAGTTTTTCGAGTGGAATGTTGTCTCATTCTTGAATGATATAGGATTCCAGCTGCTCAACTGTCCGGGGTCCCCTTTGCCGTATTTTTCGCTTCATGATCCGCCAAATATTTTCAGTTGGTGAAAGGTCTGGACTGCAGTTCAGATTCTTCTGCTATGAAGCCATGCTGTTGTAGGACGTGTGATATGTGGTTTGGCATTGTCTTGCTGAAATATGCAAGGCCTTCCCTGAAAAAGACATCATCTGGATGGAAGCATATGGTGCTCTAAAACCTTTGTATACCTCTCAGCATTGATGGGGCCTGTCCAGATGTGCAAGCTGCCCATGCCATACGCATTAATGCATCCCCATACCATCAGAGAAGGTGGCGTTTGAACTGAGCGCTGATAACAAGTCAGATCTTCTATTCTTTAGTCCGGAGAACGCGGTGTCCATGATTTCCAAAAAGAACTTCAAATTTGGACTCAGCTGACCACAGAACAGTTTTCCACTTTGCCTCAGTCCATTTTAAATGAGCACTGGCCCAGAGAAGACGGCGGTGGTTCTTGATCATGTTCATACATGGCTTCCTCTTTGCATGGTACAGCTTTAATCTGCATTTGTGGATGGCACGGCGAGCTGTGTTTAATGACGCTGATTTTTTGAAGTGCTCCTGAGCCCATGCAGTGATATGCATTACAGAAGCACACCAGTTTTTGATGCAGTGCCGTCTGAGGGCCCGAAGATCACAGGCATCCAATACTGCTTTTCGGCCTTGTCCCTTACGCACAGAGATTTCTCCAGATTCTCTGAATCTTTTTATGATATTATGTACTGTAGATGTTTAAATTCTTTGCAATTTTACTTTGTGGAACATTATTCTGAAACTGTTTCACTACTTGTCTGTGCAGTTTTTCACTGGTCGCTGAACCTCTGGCCATCTTTACTTCTGAGAGACTCTGCCTCTATAAGATGCTCTTTTTATACC
>CM074987.1:1153965-1175924 GCA_037576825.1 Pangasius krempfi
AAGGTTTCTTCCTCATGAAGTCTCAGGGAGTTTTTCCTTGTCACCGTCACCTCTGACTTGCTCATTAGGATAAATTCATATATTTACAATATAATTTTTGAATCCATTTATTTCTGTAAAGCTGCTTTGTGACAATTTCCATTGTTAAGAGTGCTATACAAATAAAATTGAAATGAATTTAATTGAACATGCACATTTGGTGTGATTGGTCAGGTTTCCACATTATCATATTCTCAAACACACTCAATTCCCTATTCCCTATTCCATACTCCACATACACACTAACACAAACAATCAGACTAACCATAAGGAATGAATATCCAATCCAGAGGCTCCTCCAATTTGGCGGGCACTGGGGTATGAATGTGTCCTGGCTGTGAATGGCAATGGCCGTTGATGGAGCCTCACACACCACACACCTGCTGATGAGTGGCTGGATCTCCGGCCCAGATACAGGCGAGGTGGATACTGGAGCAGTGGTGGCAAGCCAATAGGATTTGTCATTGCGGTTGGAATAGTGGCATGCATGCAGGTTGCAGCGTGAAAAGGGCATAGTGCTGAACATACGCATACATGAACCACCCTGACCTAACACACACACATAAAACACACAGACGGGGAGAAAATTAAACTGAAATAGTGGTGTAGATCAGGGATTGTGTGTTAGAATTAGAAACAGTACTAGTTAAAACTCAGTTTAGTATAAGTATCTACATCTGATGTGTTTGGTACCTAGGTCTTGTGTGTGAGCTTTCTCTTGCCCCTCCAGGTACAGTAGGCTATATCCGTCCCACAGCTTGGACATATTTCGAGGACACACAGGTACAACTGTTGATTGGCTGTGGATGACCAATAGGAAGCCAGAGTTGAGCCTCTCAGAGGGGCCAGGAGGACCTTCGTCCCCTGGAGGTCCTTGTTTGCCTAGAGAGAGAGAGACAGAGACAGAGAGAGATTGCAAATTTAGATTAATCTCACTACCCCATGCAATGTTAATAACATTAAACACCTGAAAACCTGTTGATTTGTTGAAATTTTTGGCCTTGGCACAAAGCAGTACATTTGGCAGAAAGCCAGCACTGCTCATAACTCAAAGAACAAAAGCATCCCCCACAACTTGATGCTATCGCCACCATGCTTCACTGTAGGGATGCTTTTCATCAGCAGGGACTGGGAAACTGATTGGGGTTCAGGGCAAGATGGATGAACCCAAACACATTGCAATTCTAGAAGAAACTGTTCCAGTCTGCGAGATACTTGAGACTGGGGCAGAGGTTTCCCTGCACTGTAATGAAATGTATCACCTAAAAACATAACTTAGCCAGATCACTCAGTTATGCTGCTAGTCTAGTAAGTAAATGACACCTGACCTGACTGTAAGCACTACAGCACTTGTTGGAAATACTTGCTACTCTCTAATAGTGATTCAACCACACACATAGACACACCTTGCCTGCCTTGTAAACCTCTGGCACCCGTTTCTCCTGGGTCTCCAGGATGTCCAGTAAAGCCAGGTGGTCCAGGTTGACCATCCAACCCTTGATCTCCCACTGAGCCTTTTATCCCTGTGATGAAAAGGAAAAATCATGAGAAATTTAGTGAACATAAAGAATAAAAATGTGTATTTAAAAATGTAAATCTAGTAAAGTTACTGTGATAGTAAGTGTAATCCTGATCAAGATTTTATTACTTTGTCTAATAGAAGCTTTTAGATACAGCTATATGTAGTACCTTCTGCTTGTCTCATCAGCTAGAAAACGGTACACCAGTACCCTAGGCATTACCCAATAATCTGGATGCAACTTGAACTCATACGAAACACTTTAAATTTTAATTATATTTTAAATATTCTACCCATAACTGAATTGCTTTTTTTGTATCCTCTAAAACACGTGAAGCCAGCCAACTGCATCTTTTCAAACTGCTGCTCATGCTGCATCACAGGGCAGCATAACACACGTGGATGAAAGTGCTATCTACCTTCTTCTGCATACATGAGCTCACAGATTGCCCATGATTGCCTGGGGTCTCTCTGATTGACAGGGGAGACAACACAGCCAATTTTAGTCTCTTGACTCTTTGCCATGGATGAAAGGGAGTCTCGGAGGAATCATGTGTTTGCCTTCAACCTCCCCAGTCGTATGATAAGGGAGAGCTGGCTGGTGGGTTGGAATTCGTCCATTTCTTTTTAATTTAAGATAACTGTGCTAGTTGGTCTTTGTGCAAAGGCCAGGACCAAACAATAATCTCTGCAGCCCACACACCCAGGGACCTTTTTCTTTTTAATTACTATTTAACTGTGATAAAAAACGGACAAGCCAGGAGTCAAGCTTAAGTCGCATTAACTTCGCAAAGATAAGCATCAGTGCCATCCATAACTTCGTAAGTTGTTCTCTTTTCATGGCTTTACCAATAATTCATTCATAATGATGTGTCTCCTTTGTCACCCACATAAAAAGTCTTTAAATATTCACCATCAAATGTTGAGGTATGCTACCTTTAAATTTGGTAAATTTGCTAGATAGCGTTTTTCGATCTAATATTTATCAACAGCCCAACAGTGATATAATCAGGGTTGAGTAATTTATTACAGTAAATTATAATATATTATTATTTATTATTTAAAGTAAGAATGATGTGAGGCAAAACTATCATACTTAAATGCACATCGACAGCTGAATTTGTGATTTCTAGGTTTTTTTCCCCTTTGTTTGTCTGTTTGTTTGTTTGTTTGTTTGTTTTAACATGTTTAATGTCTGTAATGCTTTACTGGCTTCATACTGCATTTTCTTTTAAATACAGAACTGTTAATGTTTATTTCACGTGCACCTTCTCAATAATGACTGACATGACTGGCACGTATCGGCTGCATGAATCTACAGTCTGGGCTACAAAGAAATCAGCCCAAGCCTCATTTCTTCATACCATTAGTGGTGTTCAGTTCCACCAAAGTCCATTTGTTAACAGCTGATGTGAATGCCAGAACTGAATCCTTTTATCAATGTCCTTTCTGTTTTCTGAAATCCCACTATCATCTAGAAGAGGACGGCTTTCTTTTGAGTCTGTTTCTTCTCAATGTTTCTTCCTTAGTCCAAGTTTTTTTCTAGTCACTGTCATCTATGGCTTGCTCATTAGGGATCTAGACCCAGATTTCTGAAAAGCTGCTTCGTGACAATGTGTATTGTTAAAACCACTGCAAATACATTGATTTGAACTATATATACATGTGTGTGTGTGTGTGTGTGTGTGTGTGTGTGTGTGTGTGTGTGTGTGGATATACCTCTCAGCCCCTTACTGCCCTTAATTCCTGCAAGTCCTTGAAAGCCAGGGTCACCAGGAGGCCCAGGAGGCCCAGGTGGACCTAGAAGCGGTCTGCCCTCCATATAAATAATTTCCCCTGCTTTTCCAGAAGAACCTAAATCCAAAGTGAGAGAGAGAAAGAGAGAGAGAATAAAGGAATACATTTCTAATGCATATTATTTTTTTGTTTAAATTTAATCTATCAAACAAACTAGATTTTTTTTTTTTAATGGTAGTTTAATTTTAGTAGTCATCACTGATGCAAACTAATAATAATAATAATAATAATAATAATAATTTCTCACCCCCATGTTGCTTTACAATTCGAATAAGAAATACAACTTCCACAAGTGTTTGAGTTGAAAGAAATGTATTTTGATTGAAAGTAATCATCATCTGACAGTGGTGATGCGACAGTCTTTGGAGTTTGCTATTAAAAGTGCTATACAAATAACCGGACACTGATGGACATAAAGTGACAAGCAACAATACAAATCTATCTTTGAACTCTGCCAAAACCCTGAGATTAAGAATTGCAATATTTAACAAGAGAACTTGACCAAAAAAAAAAAAAAAAAAACATATTTAAGCACTAGTTTTCTGCTGGAATACCAATGAGTCCAAATGTGTTTCTTTATTTCTGTTTAAGGATGAGCCCTGACCTATATCTCCTTTTAGTCCTTTAGGGCCCCTGAACCCGGGGCTGCCATTTGTTCCTGGTAAGCCAGAAGGTCCAGGATCTCCAAGAAGCCCTAGGTCTCCTTTCTCACCTGATGACACAGAAAATGCATCAAGCAATCCTGTATGTGTGGTTAGAAAAGTTACACAAACGATGTCTCGCTGAAACTACAAGCTTTTCTGATATGAGATAGAAGAGTAATACAGTATGTTTCAATATTGAGACAAGCGACAATGTTTTGTCAGCTTATACTTTAAATCACTTAATTACCAATAATACTGGCATTAATTTATTAACACAAAATAGCAAATTAAGCAAAAATAGCTTACATTTTCTGATTTCATGACCTTTACTTATTATAGTATCTTGTGGCTTCATTAATTTGTGCGCACAATTAAACGCCTCAGTGTAAATTGTAAAATATATAAAATGCTAAATCCTAGGATGTGCTAAATCCTATAAATTTGCTATGGAGCCATAAAGTGCATACAAGTCATTTTAATAATTTGATGGGGAGTTCAGAAAATCAGCTTAATAACTACACAAACCAGCTCTGCATGCATACTGTCATAACTTTAGGGCTTAAGTAGCCGAATATGAATACGGTTCCTAATGATGTTCTTTACATATGCAGTTATTCACATATTCGTCCAGAATACCTTTCTTTCCTTGGGGACCTGAAACCCCCACCTGGCCAGAGGGACCACAATCACCTCTTCCTCCTTTAGCTCCAAGAAGACCTGATGTACCTGGGTCCCCCTCATCCCCCTGCACAGGTATTGCCAGGCCTGCCTGTCCCATAGGTCCCCGAAGTCCTAAAGTAGCCCAACAGATAAAAACAGCAAGACACTATACTCTGTAATTGTGTAGATAAGTTGTTAGCAATACCATAAATGTTGACATAATATAGATATACTTAATATAGATATTTTAACACCCAGAATTTCCTAAATTGTTGTTGACCTGAAAGTGAAAGTTAATAGCCTTCAATAATGAAAGAAATTTCTGTTAGTATGCTAATACTTAAGAGGTGTATGATGAGCGTTCCTGTGAAATCAGAACAGATTTAAACTCCAAGGCAACCTTTTATATTTACAGTTAAATCCACGAAGTGCTGCATCAAAAATATCCTCATGCTACTACAAATAGATCAGGGTCAAAGAATATCGCTTGGCTAAAACCCAATGTTTTTGGTTCTATTTCCCAATATATAAACAAACTAGCAACCTAATATAAACTAAGGCTGAATGGCTGAATGCTGCAGAAGTCGTTATTTTGTCACATATACATTACAGTACAGTGAATTTCTTTCTTCACGTATCCCAGCTTGTTAGGAGGCTGGGGTCAGAGCGCAGGGTCAGCCGTGATACAGCACATGGAGCAGAAAGAGTTAAGGGCCTTGCTCAAGGGCTGGACAGTGGCAGCTTGGCAGTGCTGGGCCTTGAACCCCCAACCTTCTCATTAGTAACCCAGCCTTGTACTGTAAATGCACTGGTCTTTCTTTGTTCTGCAAGCTTAATATCTAACCGCTCGTTTACACCTGCATAAAAGTTAAAAACCTCCTGACTTTTTTTGGATGTCCCATTGGAATCTCAGTCCCAATGCACACCTCTTACAGTTTCAATCTGAATAACACATCTATAATCAGTTACATCCATAAGAATGATGAGGCATAGGCAAATAAGCAACACCACACCTACTCACTCACCTGGTGGACCATCACAACCCATAAAGCCTGATTCACCACACTGTCCTTGTCTAGGTTTCTCACAGGCCCTCCCACAAGGACCAGGAGGACCAGGACAACCGGCATCACCTAAAGAGAGAAAGAGGGAGGACATATGAAGAGGGAAGGAGGAAAGAAAGGGATATAGAAAGATCCTGTGCATTCAATGTTTTAGAGAGTTAAATGTTTCACTTTAAGGCAATTTGCATTCAGTGATCCAGTGATAGATTCTGGATCCACCATGGCCCTGACCAGGATTATTTATGGAACTATATACACAAATTCACTTCCCATTTTCTTCCTTCTTTATTTGGTCACCTTCCAATTCCCACCACCAGCCAGCTCTCCTCTATCAACTAGGGAGGGTGAAGGTTAACGCCTGCAACCAGTCAACCACACCTTTTCAAACTGCTGCTCATGCTGTGTCAGCGGGCAGCGTAACACACTCAGAGGAAAGCACTATCTATCATCTTCTGCATACATGACCCTCACAGATGCTCACTACTATCTAGTTTCAGTGTGATTGACAGCGGAGAGAGTATGCCATCCCTCCCACACAGAGAGCACAGCCAATTTTGCTGCCTTGGCTCCCAGCCATGGTTGTCTGTGGCATCATCGGGATTCACATCACAATTTCCCGACTATAAGGACACTCTTCCTGTTGTTCCGCTCAGGAGCATTAATTCAAGTTTATTTCACCTTGGTGTTCTTAAATCAAAATGACCTGAACATGATCTGTGCTATACTGCATGTATATGTACTTTGCAAATAGGTGTCGCAAATGTGTATCAGGTTTAAGGTAGTAGTAGAACAGGCTACTGAGAGCAATGGACCAGTAGGACATTTTCTTTTTATATATAATGGATTATGCTTGCGATGAGTAGGCACCTGGCAATCCAGGTGGGCCCTGACAGCCTTTGACCCCTTGCTGGATAGGACCCTGTGGCCCAGCGTCTCCTGGACAACCCCTTTCACCTGTCAGACCCTTAGGCCCCCTATTCCCAGGTACACCTAGTCCTGAAAGAGGAAGTAAGAGAAAGACATCTCATTATTTTATTATTATTATTATTATTATTATTATTATTATTAGCAGTTGTAGTGTTCAGAGTTTTGACCTCAGACGTAACTACAGACATAATCGCTGTCCGGACAGTTGTGCAAGAGGTATGTGCACTGGGTGGAGTTTGACTAAAACAGAGGTGTGTCTTAGTTACACATGACTCTGACTTTGAACTTAGTCTGTTTTTCTTGCAGGATTCCGGCTCAAGTGAGGAGCAGCATTAAGTCCAGTGTCTGACAGTTTGATGTAACCACAATATATCATGCTGAAATTTATGTTTTGAGCTGTAAATACATTGACAAAACTATGTGATGCCAATATTAAGTATTAAGGACAAGGACACACTCAACAGACATTACAGAAACATGCACGCATGCTAACACTTACCATGTGACCCTGGTTCACCCTTCACACCCTCTAATCCATCCAATCCACACAGTCCCGGTGGCCCTGGACCACCTGAAAAAGACCCCCCAAAAAAAACACAACTTTAAAAAACACAACCTCATATTATATAAAGTCCTGTGTAATTTGCATTTTGACTTGGAATAAGGTGTTGACACGGCAGCGTTTAGCTATATACAGTAGGTCAATAAATAATAAAAACGTGAAAGCAGGCATATGTGTATCAGTACCTGGTGGGCCACAGTGGCCTGAAGGTCCAGTATTTCCAGGAGGTCCAGGAGGCCCTGAAGGACCCTCGGCTCCACATTTTCCTCTGGGCCCCGGGGGACCAATAACACCTGGGAGACAGAGAGAATAGAAGAAAACAGATATCTGTGATAGATGTAGTAGAGAGAGCAAACATTGGACTCAACTTCCCAGAATGAAATGCAGCTATAAGATACAGTTGCGCTGAGTAACAGCAGATACTGCTCGTCTAATTAGCAATCTACGACATGACAAGTGTGATGGCGTTGATGGTGGCATTAGCATGAAAGTTGAAGGTTTGGGAGCTGTACTCTTTGAGCAGAGTGTACAGATGAGGTGGTGAGAGAGAGGTGGACAGACTAAAGGATTAAAGCCCTGCTGCATCACTCTCTTTAGGTAGAGATGAAGTGGGAGTCTAAGACCCACCGCTATCAGCGCACAAACGAACTGCATTGGGGTGAGAGAGGGGTTAGGCTTAGCTAGCACATTTATACTAGCCATCCCTGGTCTCATCAGTGCAATAGCTGATTAGCACTCTGCAATAAGGTCAGGACATTTTTCTGAAACAATATGAAAAGCCTACCCGGAGGTCCACATGGTCCCGAATTTCCAACAGGACCAGGTTTGCCAGGACATCCACACTGACCAGGTGGACCTGCCTCTCCTGAATCTCCCTGATCCCCTGGAGGACCTGTGGATGTGATAAAATGTTCGTATGAAATCTTTTATTGTACTTTCTTATTGGCCCTTATTATTTCTTTTGATTTTATAGAAACGCATTATTTTTGGAATAGACTCACAAAATGAAAAGAAAAGTCAATTTGAAGTTCTACTATAGTAGGAAGTGTGCTATGTAAAACACAAAAAGTAACTTTATTAAAGAGAACAACGATAACGCCTCTGCGCTTACCTTCTGAGCCATTTTGTCCATGTGGGCCTCTTAGACCTGGAGGTCCTGGTGTACCTACAGAATCTCCTCTATCACCTAGTTAGAGACAACAATTTAAAGAGTTCAGTCAGAATACATGGATCATCACTCATACTGTAGCCACTGAAGTTCATTTAACAGACATATCCTGTATAGTTTGTATGTAAAGCCCAAGGGCTGTATTCAGAGTAGAGGTACGTGCTCATAGTGAGGAATTACCACCAAAATTACATACAGATGTAACTACAGACCTAAGCACTATTTAGACAATTGTGCAAGCAGGGCAAAGTGGCATGTCTCAGTTACACATTATTCTGACCTTCTGACTCTTTCTTCTGCGATATCTTGAGCGAGAAGCAATAGTAAGTCCAGCTTATAATACGTACAATAAATGTAATAAAATAGCCTACATCTCACACACTAATGACAATTTCATGAACTCGGTTTAGTATCTTCATGCATCATTAAGTTGTGCATATAATATAAAAATAATAATAAAATAACTGCATGTGCTGGATCAAGTGCTATTTTATAAGCTGCCAAATAAAGAGGGTGGAAGTCATACTGTTAACTAAATTTTCAGGGATTCATTTGTTAATTACTGTACAACTAGTACTACACATATAGCAATAACTCTGAATATGGCCCTTAGTCAGGATAATTTAATAGGCTTTGAAAGACTGACAATATTCACATTTTCTTCAGCAAGAAAAAAATCCAGTACGCTTGCTATTTAAACAAAACTTAATTCTGATGTATTGATGCTGATGTTCATGCTTATAGAATAAATACTACCAAGATTCCTGGAATTACATTTTATAGTATAACTTTGTTAAATAATATAAAATTGTTACTTTACCTTTCAGCCCATTAAATCCAGGGAAACCCGGGGTTCCTGGAGATCCATTCAACCCTGGGTCACCCTAAGACAACACAGGAACACATTTCAGCATGTGATTTTGGACTTTTGTCAGGTGGCTTTTTATTCTGGTGGAATCTGGATAGCTCACATCTCTGACTATGCTTCTACACCAGAAAGCTGAATAATCAGCTGAAAACTCATCATAGCTATAAACAAAGGTCCAAAACTCTGGCATCATGGTTACAATTGTGTCACGACCTGGCTGGGGGCAAATGAGAACCAATATGGTCAAATGGGACAAACCAGAATTTGAGTGTGGTGTCAGAGAGACAGACTGGAGAGACACTGGAGATTGGTGTGGAGATTATCCCAGGAACACTGGGTATGTGGCAGGAATACACCCTAGATGGGATGCCAGTGCATTGTAGGGCACCATGCATGCACACAATCCTTCACATACTAGGGGCAATTTATCTTAGCCAATTCATCTACTGGCATGTGTTTGGGTGGTGGAACAAAATCGAAGAACCTGGAGGAAACCCATATGGACACATGGAGAATAAACACAGCTATACCGCCTAGACAGTGGCCAGAGCTCAGGATTTAAAAAAAAACTAGATTTGTTTGGGTTTAACTTTCATTTCATCTTGTTATTCTTAGGCAGGTATGAACATAACGTAATCTCTCTAAAATGTAAAATGTAACGCTTTCTCGCAGGGTTACACTGGCTTTCCATTCTGCAGGTAGAACGAAAGTTGACTTATTGGACATTTTCGCTCAGTATAAACAAGTCTGTTATAAGATTAGTTCGAACACTGTTCGGTTTCTGTGTGTAGAGTATCATGACTCTGTGTTGGGCTGTTGGTGAGCAGGGCGATGGGAAAGGGGAAGGGTGTGAGCCCCCTGCTGGGCAAATAATTCACACCTCTCCACAATAACACTGGTACAGAGATAAAACAGACAGCACATCTAAAGTGTTTTGATAGCAAATCACTGTATAAAACTGGCACAACAAAATTATAACATTTAAACCTAGTAGACTAGGTAAAAAAAAATATGAAACACTGCAAATTCTTAAAGCTCTGAGTGTCTACTTTCATATGAGCCATTTTGAATCTAACAGAATGTGAAAGGTAAGTACAGTGCTTTATTAACTCACTGGATCTCCACATCTTCCAGGAAACCCGCTACAGCCTTTTAACCCTGGTAAGCCATGGACTCCAGGTACACCTGGCCTTCCACATGGACCTTGTGGCCCCCGAGGACCGTTCTCACAACCTGGAGGTCCACGATACCCTGGACAGCCATCTGGACCTTGTTGTCCCTTCACACCTTTATCACCTGAGATAGAGATAACGTTAGAAAACACACTGTTATTCTTTGCTTAGGAATACTCACAGTGCATTGATCCCTCTGAAAAAAAATAATTATAAGCACAATCATAAAACTTTCTGCAAAAGTGTAATCAAAATACATATCAATGACTGAGATTTAAAACAGTAAAATCCACAAAACCAACACTCACTTTAAATTATACACACTTATGAAAAAAGGAAATTCTCAGGTTTTTCACCTTGGGGTCCAGGGAGGCCACATAGCCCAGGCACTCCTGGTGGCCCCTTCGTCCCCTTTACAGCATTCACGATAATCTCTCCTGGCATACCAGGAAATCCATAGGGACCTGTAAGAGAGACAACACAGGTTTTGATGTTCTTCTCATTATTTAAAAAAAAAACAGTTTCTATTGTATCAGGCTTGCGCTCATCATCTCATAGTTCGCAAACTAGCCGAGACAAGTCAGTGCCATAAATTAGCACAACTGCATTGTATAACTGCAGTACATTCTGGAATGTTTCCTGGATTTCTCAATAATATGATGCTGGAAAATGGTGAGAAAAGGAGCTCTTGCTCTTTTGTTTCTTAGGAGCTAACTGTGAAACCTGACTTTCATCTCTTTCAGTCCAGGCATTACCTTGCTCAAGCCATAGACACACCCACTTCACGAAGTCTTACCATTGTTTATCACTGTGCATTACTGGTCCTTGTATTCTGACCTGTGCGTCGTGTGTATCTACTTCTGTTAGTTGTCTGTCCTGCATAAACCTGATTGTCTGTGCCTGTTTACTACGATTGTGTCTGATGATTTTGATACACACTTGTATTAGTATAGCAATGATTTGTAAACAATATAGTAACTGCACTAGCAATGTCCCCCTGTGACATGGCAAATGACCACTATCTTCTCTTGGGAATAATGAAAATACAGCACCAACCAACAAATTAGCACCAGAATCACTAATCACGGTACAAATTTTAAAAAACAAATATTTACCGTGTTTCAGGGTTGATTTTTTTCTTTTAAGTATTCCTTCTTTAAGCATACCTTTCTCTCCTTTCTCTCCTTTCTCCCCAGAACAACCTTGCCTCCCATCGAGGCCTTTCTTGCCTTTTATGCCAGGTGGTCCTTGACCTCCACACTCACCTAGGCCACCAGGGAAGCCGTCGCTTCCGGGTTGTCCAGGACAACCTGAGTGACATCATGAAATCATTTTCAATTTTATAATACAAAACTGATGTTTTTGCTTGCAGATAATCATGCTTCTTGCTTTCATCATGCTTTTAACTGACAGGAACATGGGTTCATTTACATTTTAAACTTCACTTGCAGCTTTAAAGAGATAAATACTGGATTGAACATGTTATTTTATGACCTGCTGGGGAAGAAATAAACTTACCCCTCATTTTAGCTCAAGAAATAAATCAATCTGCCACTAATCTGATTCAGTTTTAGAACATGGACTTTTACCTTTCAATCCTTTAGGACCAGGATCTCCAGAATCTCCTTCTGTTCCTGGGCATCCCTGAGGACCACAGTATCCCCGAGCACCAGGTGGGCCTGGTTTCCCAGGACAACCTTTCAGCCTCCTTCCTGGAAGGCCAGGTGGTCCGGCACATCCCTTCTCGCCACGTTCACCTAAAACATATACACATTCAATTCAACTCAATTTGATCTGTATAGTGCTTTTAACAACAGATAGTGTCACAAAACAGATTTTGGAAATGGAAAGGAAAAGCTCTATGAGACAACATGAGGAGGACACCTTGAGAGGAACCAGAATCAGAAGGGAAGTCTTCCTCTTCTGGGTGACATCAGATTGCTGCTTGCAGCTATGTTTGTAACATTATTGATCTGTCACAGCTAGAGTAGCTCAGGGTGTTCCTCAGGAATCAATGCCTGACACTATCCTATGCTGATGATACTCACATTTTCTCAGCACTAAATCAACCACATTTATATTGCCACCTGCTCTTTTGCTCTATTGCTCATCTCCACTCGAAGACTGAACTTGCTAGTACATGATGCCTTTATCATCAGTTTGCTTATACTAGTCATCTTATGAATATAGCACACATAATCACCTGGATTTCCACTACAGCCTGGGTCTCCTGGCATTCCTGGGTCGCCCAGTTCTCCAATATCGCACTGTACTGGACATGGGCCAACAGACCCCTCTCTCCCAGGCTGACCATTTGCTCCTGGCTCTCCTTTCCTACCTCGAGTTCCAGGTACACCGGGAGAGCCTGTAGAGGCACAACCCAAAAATCTAAATATACACAAAGACTTTACAGTAACAATATTTTAATGTTTCTCTTTCTCTTTTTTAATCTAATGCCGTTGCCGTTTGCTTGTCTCTTGCCTACCTTCTCCACCAAGTGATCCTGGGGCTCCTGGGACTCCTTTAGGTCCTAAAGAGCCTCCGAACCCACAAGGGCCCACGGGCCCTTGACCTCCTACCAATGAGTCTCCAATGCATCCTTTTAACCCAGGGGGTCCAGGATTGCCAGGTATCCCTGGTTCTCCACTCAAACTAATGCCATCGGGTCCAACGTCTCCTGGATCCCCATGAGATCCACATAGCCCTGATAAAGAGAAAAAGGCAATATTAAATTGTCCACCCATAATGTGGCAAGGCTTGTACTGTAGGTGTAGCATTCAAGAATATAGGTCTTGTTTATCCACACACAAGATGCATTAATTGTACCCTGGCCTTCAATGGTGTTGTTTTCTGACCACAACTTCAGTCTTAGCTGGACATTTGTGCTTGGCAGGCCATTCTCAACTCTCCCTTTTGCTGAAAACATTTAGGCTCTTTAGCTTTAGCGTAATCACTACCTGTTGGGCCATTTGGACCAGGATTTCCAAGGTTTCCTTTCTCTCCCTTTGGTCCGTTAATTCCATCATCCCCACGAGGCCCTGGATTGCCCTGCACTCCTATGCACCCTGAACAGAACATAAAAGTCTTACAGTAAAATGTATTAGCCATAATTAGGAAATCAGTTACCTAAGCAGAACCTTATTAAATACACACACTTTTATGACTGAGTTTACATAATTTCTTTCATCCACTCATTTATTATTCACTAACTCAACTATTAATTGATTAATGTATCTATTCTGTTTGGCTGCAACAGCTACCTTGGTCACCACACTCTCCCTTTGGTCCACGGACCCCAGGACTGCCAGGTATACAGGGTTGCATATCACCTACACAGAAAACAAACTCAGCTCAGCATAGAGCGCCTTGCATAAGTATTCAGCATTGCGTCTCTGTTTAATGCCCTCCTTTCCTGGTCAGAGACTTTTGTTGGACAGTCTTATGCCATCACACCTTTTACATTTTTGATTTGTAAATAATTTTGCAAACTATACACATCCCCTCCACTTCAATATTACGGGCTATATTGTGTAGATTTGTGTGTCCTACATTCAACTACACATAGAGTTCACATCAAATATCAGAATGGGGAAAAAATAGGATCTTAGTGACTTTGACTCTGGCATGGTTATTGGTGCCAGATGGGCTGGTTTGAATATTTCAGAAATTGCTGGAATCTCCAGGGATTTTCACACACAGTGTTTTCGGGATTGGCTCCGGATCCACTGGTTACTAGGTTAACGTGGTTACTGGGTTAACGTGGTTACTAGGTTAACATGGTTACTGAAGATGGATGAAGATGAAGTCTTGTATAGCTTGTTAACTCTTACAAAATTACAAACGTGTCAAATTGTTTACTAATTAAACTACCACTAGCTGATGAGAATGTTAATGAACATTCAATATATGACCTGCAAGAGAACATTTAGGGGAAAAAAAGGGGGAACAATTTTACCTTTGTTTCCTTTACGCCCAACAACTCCTCTCTGTCCCAGAGGTCCCTGCTCACCTTCTTTTCCTCGATGACCTACTGGCCCAGGAATGCCTGGGCCTTGTGGTCCACAGGGACCTCTATCACCTTTGAAGCCCATATTTCCTGGACAACCTCTATCACCAGGAAAACCTGTAAAACTGTCACCCTTAAAAAAGGAATAATCATCAGTCAATGTGAAGAAGAACTGCTATGTCAAGCAAATTTCATTAGAGATAGAGAAATCCTTGATCCATCCATTAATATTTCCTCTCCCAAGGTATACCATCCATATAACCAACCATCCATCCATCCACCCATCCATCCATCCATCCATCCACCCATCCATCCATCCATCCATCCATCCATCCATCCATCCATCCATTCATAAATCTACCATCTACACTCTTGGGCCAAGAACAAAATGGCAAATATGAAGCTTTTAATGGCCTTAACAACAAATCATTGGTCAGAAAATGAGCAAGAATGAAACAGATGCACTCCTGAGAGCTCCTGAGCCTCCATTTGCTGAACTGTTTGGGGAAAAGCTAGAAACAGGGAGTGTATTTGTCCATTTATTTGTCATATTTTGCAAATTTCACCAATTTGGGTTGATAAATTTCAATTTTTTACTGTATTATCCACTTTACTATGCTGATTGGTACAATACTTTTACCACAACCTTTAGATCACTAACCTCTGGACCACAATCACCTGCAGGCCCAGGAGCCCCAGAATCCCCTCTTCTGCCATCGATTCCTGGACAACCAGTAATTCCTATTGTTCCACACTGTCCCTTTTGACCTTAAAAGTAAATGTGAACATTTTAATTTTTCAGCTTAAAAGATGTACAGAACACTGCACGAGCGCTGTGCTACATGTCTCACCCTTGATGTTCATCACACACAGGTTTCCCTTTTCTCCTTTCATCCCCCTGCAACCTGGAAAACCTGGAAAACCCTGTGAAACGCACAACACTGATCAACACCATATATAAAAGTGTACAATAGAACCAGTTCTGTTTTACCGGCATGCTCATGCTCATCAATGAAATATGTAAATCAGCTTACATGTAAGATCATTTACTCACACACACACACACACACACACACACGGGCTACTGAACAAAATGAATTATACGAATATGAAAAATGTACATAATATTTATGCATATCAAGGTGGAAATTCACATTTAGATGTTTATTCTCCACTGTTTTACTTTTACTCTCCTAACAGAAGTCTGTCGAAATGCGGGATTTTTAAATGTTTTGATCAAATAACCCTTGTTTCTTGAAGAAGGGGTCAGAACACATCTGTCACCAGTAACATCCAGTAAAATAAATAAATAAATAAATATTTTTATGCAGTAAAATAAATAAATAAATAAATAAATTAATTAATTCTGAAACCTTATCCAAAGCGGAGTTGCTTTTACCACCCCAAAGTCGATTACTTCCCATGTCCACGCCACCATGTCCACCAAGATTGACATATTTTACTTTGTTAAATAACACATTTTTAAATCTAGCATTAGATTATTAGATCCTTTAATTGAGCTGTTACTATAGAAACGCTAACATATTAGAACGAGCGCATTAATACCAACCTGTGATTTAAATTATTCACACCTTCAGATTTCACACCAATCAGATTTGAGAATTCAGTAGTGCTGTGGTATAATCCTAATTAATATTCAAATTTATATTCATATAGAAATATTAACTCTTTTACGTATGTGTTTTTTTTTTGTTTTTTTTGGAGGACTGTTCACTTACAAAACATCCTTGTGGTCCAGGATCTCCATCAGGTCCAATTTCACCTTGTGCACCGGAAAGCCCACGCAGTCCTGGAGCACCAGGTTCCCCAGGTTCGCCCGGGGAACCCTGAAGGCCATAAATATTAGCACTGGCCTCACAAGCACAGTCACCATTATCACCTGTAAAACCACACACCCACAAAACATTTATTACATCACCACTGGGATAAGTGAATATTTCAAAACCAAAATATTTCTAGAAATAAATACAGAAGTAAAGATAATTGATTACTCCCTTGTCTTATGATCAGCAGTGCATAAAAAAGAAGAAATGAACAGCCCTTTAAGCAGCACTGACAGTTCCATTAGAAGTATTTCACCCAAAAATAAGCTAATAAGAAAGCTGACATCATGAAAACGAATGTTATTGTTGAGAGTGATGGATAAAAGGTTAAAAGGTTAAAAGCTTAAAATCTGATATGTCAGCCTCGCTTCTTCATACCATTCTGCATATTTGTCTTAAGACCATTGTTGGAGCTGTTGCACTTGTTTCCACAAAAAAAAAAAAGCAAAATAATCTGATTTAAAATATCTGTTAACAGCAAATAATCTGATGTGGATGCCCAAAATGAAATCCTATATTGATATCTGTTTATCTTTGAAAGTAATGTAAAAAAAAAATAAATAAATTGATGCACATGGAAAGCACTTGTGTGAGGAAATCCGTGTGTTCAGCTCAAATACATCACGGCAAAGCAATCAGCAGTGAGATTGCTAACACTGTTTAAGCATCAGCGTCTTATTATTATTCAAAAACAAAACAAACCGCCATTGTTAAAGCAAACACTTGAAAGTGAAGTCTCTTGGTTACTACAGATCATCTTTTAGATTTGGAGGACCTTTAGTACGCACATGTAGTGAGGATTTGATTTTGAAATTCATACCGGTTTTCAGACCTCGGATGTAACGACAGACTTGGAAGTTGCGTGTAGGATGGAGTCCGTCAAAAAAAAGAGACGTGTCTCGGTTATGTACGATTCTGACCTCGGAACTTAACCCCATTTTCCTTGCACAATATTGGCTCGAGCGAGGAGCAGTAATTAAGTCCAGCGCCACTGTCTAGAAGTTTGATGCAACCACAATAAAACACACTGGAATTTATGTTTTGGGTTTTAAATACACTGGAAAAAAAAACAAACCTATGGAATACTATATGAGGCCAATATCAAATACATAAATATGAAAAAACTTTCATTCTAACATTTTACAGTTACACAATACCTACACGATATTTTATCAGCCCTACACATGGACAGTGAACCTGCGTGTACAGTACCACAGCGCGGTTGAATGCTCGACTCTGATTGGTCAGAAGGTGTGCACTATTTCTGTCTAACAGCACGGCTTGGAAAGTATTTCCGGCTGTAACACGAAGGACAGGTTCATTAATATTAATGCGTCATTCTAATACAGTATTGTTTCTATAGTAGCAGCTCATACGAAAGGAACTCGTAAAGCAGATGCTCAATAATAACATAAGACTAATAATAATAAACCGATTAAAAAAAAACCTGTTTAACAAAGTAAAATTTATAATTGTTGACGTGGTGACATTTTTGTGATGAGACATTTATTTCACGTTTATGGAAGAAGTCCTTTTTTGAGACAGAGAGAGAAAGAAAACATTAAATCTCACAATGAAAATGCTCAACGTTTCATACGTGAATAAATTAAACGTAAACGTGGGCAGATCGCTGTGGTATAAGCAGAACAATCATGACATGACTTAGTATATAAAAATATTCACATCTCTGCGTATGGTGGTGAGAATGTTGTGGTCTTTCAATCACCTTTCCTCCCACGAATGCCTGTTGGACCAGGTCGACCTCTATCTCCTTCAGGTCCAGGATCTCCTCTTTGGCCAGGGATGCAGTAGTATCCTACAACACACACACACACACACATTAACCTTAAAGTATCTCATAATTAAGGCATCTAATTGGACTAGAGCTAGCACTATAGCAAGACACAACACTTAACTAGACACAGACTATAGTTATATTCTTATATAGTCAGATAAAGTTATATTCTTTAGGACCATACACTTAATTTCACAAATTCGCCCTATCTGTGCTCGTTGCAGTTCCCAGCTTTCATGTCATTTGTTTTGAGTTCATCACATGCCTTTGTTTCGGTTTCAGTCCTGTCTCCACCCTTGTCCTGTCATTGGTTTGTTACATGATTGTTTTCACCTGTTATGTGTCAGTCCTTGATTAGTGTGAGCACAATATACATGCTGTTGTGTCAGTGAATCATTCACAACGTTAATCTGAAAGTGGACAATAAATAACTCCCTGAATACAAAGATTCGATAGAATACATTTTTCCAGAAAAAAAATCAAAACCTTCAAAGTCAGAATTATCGTTTGGAAGCAACTAGCTCTGGTATATGAAATCTCACATATGTCAAATGTCATATGTTAAATTTTGAATTTTGAATATGCTATATGCCTTTGTTTCTGTTCTCGTCCTGTCTCCGCCCCTGTCCTGTCATTGGCCGATTGCAGCTAGAGTTTTTCTCTTCTGTATTTGGTTCCTGACTAGTTTGCGTTCTTATTTCTACTGCGTGTCATTGTTTGATCTAATTCTCACAGATACTTGGCGTTTGAATATGGATGTGCCTGTGCTTACCTCGTCTGCCTTTGCTCTGACACCTGCTTTGAACCCTGGTTATGATTCCCTAATAAACCGCATACTGAGTTTTGCACTTGTGTTCTACCTCTAACCATAAGTTTCAGTCCGCTAGGCATAGAAGAATAATCTTGGTCAAAGTAACTATTAGATATTTGCTCCAACTACAAACCCGACTTACAGCAACTGTGGTCTAAAGCCAATATTGAGAGAATACAAGAAATCTGAGCTGAACATTGGGTGCTATAAATTTATGCTAATGTTATGTCATGGATTGGATTGAGTTGGATTGAATCATCAAAATATCAAAATGCAGAATGGTAAGGAAAAAAAAAACATCCAGGGAGCAGCCGTGAGGTGATGAGAGAAGACAGAGGAGACTTGTTTGAGCTGACATTTAGGCCAGAGTAACTCAAATAACCACTCTTTACAAGGGTGGTAAGCAGAAAAGCATCAAACAAACTACAACAGCAGAAGACCACATCGGATCACCAAGATATTCATTTAAATAATCAAAATGCGGGATCTAGTCCAAAATGCTAACGCTCAGTGAGATATGGTTTGAAGAAAGTTTAGGCTGGGAATCGTTTTATTTTTAAATGCAAATATATATCCCAAACCAGAGAATATTACATATGTACAGTATATGTACACAACAGTCAGGAGAAAAGAGAGATACATGTGAAAGAGAGAGCAGAAGTGCACAGAGTATACATTTCTGTCTACTCTGTGTACACCTACCATGGGGTCCGGGAGCCCCTTGAATGCCTTTTGGCCCTTGGAGCCCCGGTTTCCCAGGTTCCCCTGGGATATGCATGGTGCTTCTCTTTCCTGGCTCTCCTTTGTCACCTTGAAGGCCTCGAGTACCCACCGTCCCTGGGCTGCCTGGGGGGCCTGGCAGACAAAGGAGGAAATAATCAGTATAACCCATAATAAAAATCAGAATTATGAAGTTGCAACTGTTTCTGCAATTTTAGTCTAAACAATTTTAGACACATACACACCTGGTAAAGATATTCCTGTTGGACCAGGAGGGCCTGGCAGGCCCATCAATCCCATGTCTCCTTTGATACCGGGGGCTCCAGGACATCCTTGCTCACCGACGCAACCTACAGTCCACAACAGCAGCAAAATCATATAATCGTCTACTCAATCATACAAAGATCAGTGATACAGCGTTTAAAGATGCATTGCAACACATTAAAACATTGGTGAACGGGGTTATTTTGTCCAGGAGGAATATTAAAAAGAAACAACAAATTGCGCCTACAGTGCAGCTTTTCCCCAGTAGGTTAACACACTGCATTTCAAAATGCGATCACAATCTTTGGCAACATCACTGCAGTTTTACTCCTATGGTCAATTCATTATAATACGTTATAATAACTTTCAGTCGTAATGATACTGACTGTGCTAGAGACTCCATTTCAGTTCATCATTTTCAGATGAGTCCTTGAAAGTACCATTATTTAGCGCATTGTAGTGTTCGGTTTTCATTTCTAGAAGTGCTGATTGTCGTGCCATTATGTCATTAAGCTTAAGTGGATTGCTCACCAGCTCTGTAAAGGCTCTACATAATGAATCCCTTGCGAGAAAAAGGCGGAAGTTAAACAACCATTTCAAATTTATTCAAATAAGATTAGCCATTCAAGTCTAGTCCATGCACCCCAGCACAAAAAAACCCCAAAAAAAACCCACAAACTGGAATATGTGGATGTTGATAATTGTACCTGCTTTATAAGAGAAATATGTTGTTTGCCCTTGTGGACCAGGATCACCCGAGATTCCCTGTTAGACGTTTACAAACACAGCATTGGTAGGATAGTGTATCTATAATATATTGTATAATGCTAGAATAATTGGGGTGTATTCAGAGTTGAGTTACGCACACACAGTTGTGCACGTCGGTATTCAAACCTCAGACGTAACGCCAGACTTAAGTGCTACCATGCTTTAAACACTTGGGCACGTTCTCTGTACAGGAGAGCACATCGAAGTATTGGCAATTTACTAGACTCCTATTACATGTGTATTCCAATGGTTATCTTCTCATTCATATTGACATATCTTTTGGATTTAAGGCGCCAACTCTGAATACAGCCCATAGAATATAACCACCAGTAAGGTGGGGTAAAAAAAACCTTTAGTCCAGAGCAGCCACTTTGACCAGGGACTCCAGGGTTTCCTTGTTCACCCTGTAGGAATAAGGACAATACATATAACAGACATAAACAAACTCACTATAAGTACACACACACACACACACACACACACACACACACACACACACTGCTTTGTACCTGAATTCCTGGTCTGCCAGAATGCCCAGGAGAGCCACATTCTCCCTTTGAACAAGTTGCAGTGTGAAATGAGTAAAATAGACATCCGCATGAATTGTAATAAACATAAACATTATAAATCGAGTTGAGTTATAAACCTACGCAGCCATAATATGCAGGGATTTACTGCAAAAAATATCGCTACATGAAGTATTGCAAGGTTTATTTATGGATTGTCGAGCATTATAAAAATTCAGACTCACTGTAGGTCCTAGACAACCTGCGGTGCCTTTCTCTCCTCCTTCCCCCAGAGGTCCGACAGTTCCCTGGTACACAGACACATACATCAATGAACAGCACATAAAATCCCTCAAAGCAGCACCACAAGTCCTTGTGACTTCCTTGTGTCAGTAGATATGTGGGGATATATATTCTTGTGTTATGTGGATGCTTTAATTCATTTTCTCTGAGGCCCATTTAGATTATTATAAAGAACTGCATGTGGTTAAAGACTTTTTTTTTTCTTCCTAAGTAGCACTCTTTGGGCAATTTGCATTCTCAGGTCACAAAAGGTGTTTCTTTTCCCCCCATGGTGATAGACGAAAAAAATAATTTTACACATGTGCAGCCTTGTGTTATTAGGGGTCCAAGCACCAATTGTTTTGGCTCAAATGTTCATATTCTTACTAATTTTCTTCCCCTAAAATGAATCATACAGATTAAACCGTAGAGATACAAAAGAAATGGCTAGTGTAAACAGACAGCAAGATCAACACACACACACACACACACACACACACACACACACACACACACACACACACACACACACACACACACACA
>CM074987.1:1176024-1216438 GCA_037576825.1 Pangasius krempfi
CCTGCCAAGATAGAAAAACATATATAAACACACACACACACACACACACACACACACACACACACACACACACACACACACACACACACACACACTTACATTACATCCAGGCAATCCACAGTCTCCTTCAGGTCCTTTTTCCCCCTAAAATAACAAGATTATCCATTAATCCATCCATCTTCTTTTCTTTCTGATGTGAAATGTTATTGTATATTATTGTCTATATTCCAATACTGTTTTTTTTTTTTACATCTTCTTTTTATTGTGTGTGGATAACATGTCATAATATAATTTTTACATAAAAAATGATACAGGAAATAATTTCAGTTTCAACCATAGATAGGAGAGTGGCCTTACTGCCCTTTGATCGTGGATGATGCAGCAGCAAGCACTGTTCAAATGCGAGACCTGTTAGGGCCGATGCAACAGTGCAGTGAAGTGCAGAGCTCGGTGTAGCTTGGTGTTAACTGCGTGGCCCTGATTTACTTTCAGTGTCTGCATTTAATTTTCGAAGCTTAAGGCTCCCTTTGACAAAACTAAAGTTAGATCCTCTACCTAATCCAACAGATTTAATTGCCTGAGCCATTTTGTCGTATATCAACCCAAGCACGTTTTCATAAACAGCTCTTGTATGCATTAAAGAGCACAAGCAATGTGCCATAAGAGCACAGAAAATGGCAAATGGGGAACTCATAGAGCTGAAATCAGTGCCTAAATTAGAGAGACTCTAAGTAGAGAGAAAGTAGAATGGTACAAGTGGACAAAGCACTGCTATCAAACCTGCACTGGACACCACCCGAATATAGAAATATAGAATACAATTGTTTCGCTAACACCATGGCGCATTTGCTCCTCGCACTCAACAAGAAAATGCCCATGATGGGAGATTTAACTGGAACAAAAATCTTACAGACAGTGCTCCAAGTTATGGTTTTCATACCAAAGGTGCTCATTGGGTCTGTTGACACAAGTGAGAATTGACACACAGGTTCTTTGCTTGAACCACGAATCTACAAATGCCACGTTTGACACATTTCCAAAGAAGTGAGTTTCAAAGGCCACAGCAGCAGATGTAAAGAGTTAGGCAGGATGCAGCATGTGTCACACTGGTACCAAGGCAGAGGACCAGAACAAATAGGGGGTTGCTGCCAAAGCTGCCAAAGCTGCCAAAGCACAATTCACCAGAAGTGCATGAAACTATGCAGTCAGAGGTGGACTGATTACCCCTCTGCAATTAAAACTTCGGCATCAGATCACTGGCTACTGAGAACAAATGACTGTATTGACTGTGGAGGTGCAGTCACTGCTAGAGACACAGGTACTAGATATTGTACATGATGTGCCTTTGAAGATTTTTTTCACCACAGTCTGTATGTACTTCCCTACCTGGACAGTTGCCTGCTACACAGTCAGTCTCAGCACCAAGCGACAGGGACAAACATTTGACAAGAAGATGGAAGAATGCGGCTCGATATCAACATATCAAATCCTCAGAATTAAAGCTGTGTGGCTAGAGCTGTGACGTTTCAGCTTGTGGGTCACTGACCAGATGTTTACTTCCTTTGGGGAGTGTCATGAAGGACCGCTGCTGCCTAGACAGGTTAGCCCACTGAGTAAAGTGGGTTACGCAGTGCAGTAAAGTGATTTCACAGGCATACTTGAACACTGGCCAGGAGGCGTCTTCTTCCGTCTCCACTAGTTCTGGAAGGAAACTGTCCTGGTGGTCCGGGACTTAATGTAACTTAAGGTACATATTACAACTTCACATGTGAGGTCACGGTTACTTTGCAATTAGTACTCGGCTAGGAAACAAGCACATGCAAAAGCTCCACTATTTCCACAACGAAACGGTTTTGCTCAGATTTTCAAAGTTAGCTAAATATCTTACCTTGTCTCCTTTGGGGAAATATTCTTCTAATGCCTCAACTATCTCAAAAGGGCCTGGAGGACCCTCTGGCCCTGGATCTCCCTTTAAAATTGAAAAGAGATATTTACACACATTCACACACAGACACACACACATACACACACACACACACACACACACACACACACAGACACACACACACACAGATGACATCTCCTACACATATGCAAAAATACCCAAAACCCACCTCTTCTCCACTTGGACCAGGAATCGCTTTTCCTGTGTCTCCCTAGGAGAAATATGGTAATGGTAAGTGCAGTGAATTACACATTGCTTTTGCCAAAATAAATGATTTATTATTTAGATAAAAGTGTAGGATGTGCATATAACTTACTGGAGGACCTCTATTGCCTGGAACACCATTCCTACCCTGGAGAGAGAGACAGAGAGAGAGAGAGAGAGAGAGAGAGAGAGAGAGGAGGAAGACTATGACACTTGTTCCACCTGAAAACTACATTTGTAAATGTAGAAAATGCACATAGAATTAGAAGTTTGAATTCAATATTAACATTATTACAGGCAAAAACAAACAAGGAGCGAGAGCCAATGGCGTACCGGTAATCCAGGCTCTCCAGACTTCCCCTGTGCACCTTGTGGGCCACAATGTCCAGGAGGTCCCTAGGTCACAGAGACACACACAATATTTAACACGTCTTGTGCTGTATTCTTAAAATGAGCCATATTGAGAGCCGGCGACTTAAATTAAAAAGTCACATAGAATTTTCATGCAGGGAAAGTTACTCGTGTTCACAGTCGAGTTACGCAGCTGCTTATGTCAATGTTCTGGGCATATTATGAAAATTAACTGCATGTTGTTTAAGCCACAGGGGTTGCCAGATTGAGTAGAAGTCTCCAAGATGGGGTTTTTCAATAACGTCTAGACCACTGTGTCTAACCCCTGTACTTGAAAGCAATCAGGGATAGAAAATACGCACTGAAGAAGGAAATTTACATAAATGTAAGAGACAAATTTGGCTTTTAATTCAACAACCTGGCTTCAAGCCTTATTATCAGCAGCTTATAAAATAGCACTTGATCCAGCACAACCTATAATTTTGAATTTTATTTTTTAGCACTGTGCACTGACAGTTCATTGTGCAAACAACAGCTTTTAATTCAATACTTCGATTTGTCAAATTAATAAAATAATGTCAGTGTTTTTGTTAATGTGCTCTAAAGAATGTAAAGAATATGTGAGCATGGTTTGAAGGATAAGCTGACCGAGCGTACTTCATAATTGTATTCCTAAAAAAAAAAAAAAAGAGGTCCGTAGAATAAGCAAGTCCGAGATCGGAATACTGACGTGCTCAGTTTTGTTATTAGTTCCTCACCATGCGTCCACAACTCGACCCTGATTACGACCAAATCTTCATAAAATAAAGACTATAGCACTGAGCAGTTTTGCTTTTTCATGACATCATCTCATCACATAATAATAAATAATGAACAAATTGCGTTAAAACCACTAAACTATGTGGTGCTGTACTAGACCACTTACTCGAGGTCCAGGATCACCAGGAGGTCCATCGCAACCCTGTCAAACAGTAATCAGGAACAATATTACTATTCACAACGACCCAAACCAAAAGAGGTTTTTAGCATAGCTTAGGATTTGTGCTCCACTCACACGTTGCCCGGGAATCATAACGTATTTGCATGCAGGCTCTCCTTTGAGTCCTTTCAGTCCTTGACAACCCTGAAGAACAAAGCAAAGCAACTTTTTTTATGCATTTTTTTTTAACCATGTAAAAATTTTTCACAATCAATATATTAAGCATATCTTAGCCTTATATATAGATCTTAGGCTTAGATATAATTTCCGCAATCTGTCTGATGGGCAAATGGTAGAGCGTGTGACGGTTTTTGGTATTACAGTTCAGGAAAGTTCAGGAACTCGATCAAAAGCGTTAATTAATAGTTGGTGGTTTGCATAGGACATAGCGCATAGCATAGCACACATACAGCACAGGTGATTATAAAGATCATGTTCCAATTAACATTAGCATGTGCTATTACGATGCTATTAAACTGTCAATGAAGTCGTCATGTTTTATTGGCTGTCAGCTGCTAAGGTGAGGAACAGGAACATGGATTTTTCCCATTTAAGGTGTGAAAGCTGTTAGCCAGCTAGCTAAAGTCTGAGCATGGATATATCAAGATGACACCCGATAAAGTACAGGAGGTTTACTGCAGCCGAAAATAAAGAGTAGATCTGGTTTTATAAAGTAAGATATCATTACCTAGCATGTTTTTTTTTTTTATATATATATATAATCACTTTCAGTTGGAACTGAAGTTGGAAGTAAATCTTTATAACTAATCTGTGATCTTCAATGGCAACCAAGATTTATTTAAAAAAAAATAAAATTCTGAGTTTTAGTTTAAACATCTTTCATCGACATGCTGTTCTATTTTCACGGTTTCCGACATGACCCACAAAGCCGTTTGACTGTGTGCTGATAGTGATGCGATGGGATTTAGTCCTCACTTCATCTCCACTTAAAGAAAGCAATGCAGCAGCACTTTAGTCCTTTCGTCTTCCCAGCTCTCCATTACTTCCATGCTGGATTTCTCATTAATATGATGTTTAGTAGCTAACAGTTAAACCTGACTATTATCACATATGTTTGACGTCACTGAATTTTTTTTCCCTGCTATTAAATGTCATTGTAACTGTGCTAGCAATGTGACATCAGCGTGGAGCTAACTTTTAAAGCCTTAAGTTAACAATCAATACATCATCCACCGACAAATTAGCACCAGAATCACTCAACACATCACAACCATTTCATTATAACCACATTTAATGTGTTTCAGGGTGGAGTTTTCCTTTAAGGACTACAGACATGCGCTTGTTCCACCTTATGAACCTTATGCACCTTATGCATTCCTGCTCTTATGTATTCTATATAACATATTTTATATGCACTGGTTTATGTATCCTGTTTGTTAGGATATTTGACGGTTACTGGGATTGAGCACTACGTGTAGTAGGTAATTAATTCCCTGTATATTGTACATACCATACATAGGAAGTAAGGAGACATTTCATTTCAGATGAAGCTGAAATTCTCTCACTGAATAATTGTAATTAATTGTGTTTCAGCTAAGAAGTCGAGAAAACACATTCAGGGGGAAAAAAAAATGCCTGCAAATTGCTTTCATCGGGTTATACAGAGAGGGGGGATCTGTTTTTCTTACTCGTAGTCCAGTTCCACCACTTGGTCCTGGGCAGCCAACCATTCCTGGATCTCCTCTGGGTCCATTACAGCCATCTAATCCTGGAGCACCGGGAGGGCCGACAGCTCCAGGAAGACCCTTGAGACAAAATAAGTCACAGCAAAACACACAAAATTCAATGTCGAAAGCAGGTGTGATACATGATACATGGAAAACAATGTACTTTCAAGACTATTACATTTCATGTATAATCACTGCATTTAAAGGCAGCATCGTTTTTATTTATTTATTTACAGTGCACTCACATTATATCCATCTAGTCCAGGATTTCCAGGTATTCCTAAAGTGCCCTGAAAGCAATACAAGCAAAACATATATTGTGTTAAGGATAGTAGAAACACACAAATACAACGTTATACACAAGCTGATAATGATCCACATTTGCGCCTCTTTTTCAAGATTATTATGCTCAAATTTACATGTGAGGGCAGACACACATGTACACATTATCACTGTTAAAATTACCATATCTCCCCGTGGTCCAGCGACCCCAGGAAGTCCTTCAGCTCCGCGGCGCCCTTTCAGTCCACGTTGCCCCTGAGGTCCTTGTGGACCTGGAGCCCCTATTCTACCCTCTTCCCCAGAAGCACCAAGAGATCCCTACAATGAGATAACATGCTATAGTTTGTGTATAAAGAAGTCAGAATACACATACCAAAGTAACGATTAAATCAGTTATTTAGGTTGAAATGGTTGACCTTAAAGGTGTGTGTCGGAACTGGGATCCTGCGGGATGCAACAATAAATTGCGTGCATGAGAGATTTTTACTTTCATGCTGGAAAGAAATCAGGCGACGTTTTTCCAATATTCAACTCTCCAGTTTGGGTGAGATGTTTGGGTGAGATGTTTGGGTGAGATGTGCCTGCTGTAGCCTCAGATTCCTGTTCTTGGAGTGAGTGTGATCTTTTCAAGGTTTTGGCATTTTGTATGCTCAGAGATGCTTTTCTGCTCACCGTGGTTGTAAAGAGTTGTTGAGTTCCCATCAGCTCAACCAGTTTGGCCATTCTGCTCTGAGCTCTCTCATCAACAAGGCTCTCTTCTTTGCTTTTTTCCCTCCTGATACTGGTATTTCACTAAAATATTGTTTTTCCTACTATATTGAAAGACATTATCCAGTGTAGTGTTGAAGCTAGTTTCCTTTCAGGGCCACTTTAACAGAAATGAGTGTAGCTCATTTAAAAATGTGAAAACACCTACAGTGTGTTACAGGATCTAATAGTGCAATCATGTAGGTCTGTATGTTAATCATAATCACAGCATGAGCCCTTGCAACTCTCGCACCACAGGAGGCTTATATATATATATATATATATATATATATATATATATATATATATATATATATATATATATGCCTTATACCAATTCACGCTGAAACAGGAACAAATGAATCCTCCAAAATGTTGGACACAAGCACAACTCACAAGCATCATGTGCAGCATCGTGTGCAAAAAGAAAAAGGACACAGCCTGGTTAGGGTTATTGTGCTGTCACACACACACACACACACACACACACACACACACACACACACGATCAGCTTTGTACAAGACATCAAATGCAGACCTACACACAGATACCTTGCCAAGTTTATTATTTATTCCGGGTTAAGTCTAAATAAACTCAGTGCACCACTAGGTGGAGCCGCAGTCCTCTCGAAAAAACTGAATTCTATCATAAACTCCAGAAACTATGATATAAACCATAATCCCTGTAATCCTGGTGTTCGCTGCTCTAAGCCTGAGGATCAAAGTCCAGCACGTTTTGGTGATAAGCGATTCAACTCACCAGGTAATTAAATTTTAGCAGGGAAATGAACGAACTTTTGCTGGATTTTAGACATCTGGGATTGGATTCGGGATAAACAGAAGATTAGGAAAAGGTGGAATTAACTGCTTAACCTTAACATTTTCAAACTTCTAATGATTAAACTTTTAAACGAATGAGGAATTTATCATAAACGATGAACTGATACAGACAGATAGCGAGAGAGAGAGAAAGAGAGAGGGAGAGAGAGAGGGAGAGAGAGAGGGAGCGAGAGAGTATCACAATGCTGTCTATGATCAATCTGCAGTGTTTATAAAACTGTTTACGAATGAAAGACTGCAAATTTTAGTTTTAAGCTAAAAGATACACTTTAATGCAGAGGATGATTTAAAAAGCAATGATTTAAATGAATTGAGGCAACAATCACAAATCAATTATTGTCAATTGAGTCTTATTGCTTGTAAATAGATTATTATTTAAAAAAAAAAAAAAAAAAAGAACAGACAATTGGTGTGTGAAGAAAAATCACATTTTTAAACTGATGTGGAAATAAGGCTGGCAAGTTGATTTGCTTTTTTTTTTCTGTCTATCAGATAAAAATCTATAAATAGTCGTTCAACCACCACCTTCTCTTTTTCTCTCTCTTTAAGTTAATAAGACAAAAAAAAACGCTTGTATGTAACGTTACAGAGAAACCATGAAGTGCAAACTCCTCCTGTGACAGAAACCCCGCCTGTTACAAAGCGCTGACACTGGAGACTCCTTCCGTAAATGTTAAATAAACATCTCCTTACAGAAAGCTGATCAAATAGGTACTCGAATAAACACACACACACACACACACACACACACACAGAGGTAAATAATGTACACGATTACACCGAATGTTCTCATAGCTAAGCTCATGTGCAGGCTGCCAAAAAAATAAAAACAGGCATTCCAGGCATGCTCTCTGCACACACACACATACACACACACACTTCTGTGGACACACCCTTTTTTTTATACAAAGAATGACATCTACACACACACACACACACACACACACACACACGCCCCTTGCGGGGAGGCTGCACTGAAATCACACTAATAGCAGGTTTTTCCTACAGCTGGTTTGTGACAGTTTTAGCTTTCTTTTAATTAAAAAATACCTCTCTCCTACTCCTCCTCCTCCTCCTCCACTCTTTCTCTCTGTCTCTCTCTGTCTGTTTTCTGTCACTCCTTGTCCTAGTCACCTACCATAATATGTACATGGGAACCTTAATTCAAGGAAAGTTTCATCCTTCTGTACACACACAGCATCCATTTTTTTCATTCTGTGATCCGTGATTTTGAATTGAAGGTTTGTTTTTTCACATAAATTTTTTTTGTTGTGGTTTTTACTTTTTCCACTTGAAAGTGATTTATTGGTTTATTAAACATAGATATCCTTTGATCATCCCATCTCCCTAATAGTGCAAGTATAAGTTAGTACTGTGTGTGTGTATATATATATATATATATATATATATATATACGCATAAATAACAGCGATAAACAGCCATCCCCTCATGCTGAAAAACGTGGTGCAAATGCACACTGTGAACATGGTAAGGATAATTAACAAATGAAGAGAAAGTGTGGAAAGAGGGATTAGTTCTCAATACCAGGTGTGTGACCATGTGTCCTCAGATGATTTATACTTTTTAGACTGTAAGTCTTTCCTGAGTGGAGTGACCTACACGGAAGTTAAGCCAGCGCCTCTGAGTTCTGTTTTTTCAGTTCAGTAGTATGAACTGTTTTAGCACTTGGGAGTGATATTAATAAAAAGGGTTTGAAATGACAAGGTATTGATAACGAGTTTCCATATGTGCAATGCATATACTGATATTTAACCAATTCATGACTTTACGATCGCATTCAACATAATTTTGTATATATGAGTGTATCAGGAAGGAGAGAGAGGGAAAGAGAGTGTGAGAGAGAGAGAGAGAGTGTTAGAGAGAGAGAGAGAGAAAGCGCAAGAGGGAAGGTTGAGATGGTTGCGCTGTTAGACAGAGCGTACTCGTAGTGGCTGTGACAGAAATTGATCTGTTTGTGTGGAGTGTGTTCACAGCCTTTCAAACAGAGCACTACAGTGTGATAATCAGTAAATCATAAGTGGATTCCCGCACATAAAGTCACACACACACACACACACACACACACACACACACACACACACACACACACACAGACCAGTTTCAACAGAAGTCTACTGTTTCTGAATTTACCTTGTTTATGTATCCATATAGGTTAATCTTATAAGTGAATCTTTCATTTCTGAGTTGTTTCAACTGGATCGTGTAGAGAATACTGTGCTTCTATAGATTTAAAATGGGGCTCATATTATGGACAAAATATGTGGGTGAAGTGGAAAAGGGCTGGAAAATGGAAATGCTCTTTCATTTTTTTTGGAGCCGTTGCTCCCTGAAATGTCTGCCTGTGTGATGTTTGTGTGTTTGTTGTTCTTGCGCTTTTTAATGAAACTGATGTCGACTCATCCTCCCACAAAAATAAGTAGTGAGATCATCTACTGAAGAATGTCGGAGAAAACAAAACACTCTCTCAACAAGGCAAAGCCGTGGAATGCTTTCATATATCTAACAATTAAAAGGACAGCCAATTGAGTTCATGCCAGTTCTCCTAAATCACAGAGTTGCGTCTAGTCTCTTGCAAAGGCAAACCTCACCTTTATCGTTATCTTAACCCTTATGCTCTGCCCGCTTAAGAATGACAAACAAGATATTGTGGCTGTTAGCAATTGAAAATGAAACATCCATTCAGAGATATTCCAGACATGCGAGACCTCTGGAGATGTGCGTTTGCACAAATCATTGCACATTCATTTAAACAATAATTTACAAGACGTGACTTTAGAGATACGTTTCATTCATTAATTTTACATCTGCATTTCCTGGTGGGGTTTGCAGTGGCAACTAGCTGAGAAGGTCAGTCTAGACTTCTCTCTCCTGGGCCACAGATTGCTGCTCCTACTTGGGAATCCAAAAAAAACCCCATAGCAACTGTTTGAAATAATCTCTCCATAATCTCTCGCTCTGCCCCTGGGCTCTCCGTCCAGTGGGATGTGCCTGATACAGCTCTAGCAAGAGCTGCCAGGGGGCATCCTCTACTCTGAGACTCTCATGCATTGCTTAGCTCTTCACCTTATCATAGAATATTACCCATTAACCCTGTGCAGGAATCTCATTTGTTCTGTCTTAATTGCAGTCTTATTCATTCGGTCACTATCCATAGCTTTGTCTGACATCTGAGCCCTGCTTCACCACCACAGGCTAGTACAGCAACTGTAGCAGTGCTGCTGCTGACTAATCTGTTCGTCAGTCTGAATCTCTCTTTTTCATCACTCATGAATAACCTCACAAGGTGTTTAAACTCCTCCTCCAGGGTCAAGGTCTCTTCCCTGACCTACAGGGAGCATCCAACTCTTTTCCAGGTGAGAACCATGATCTCGAACTTGGAGGCGTGGGTTTTAATCACAGCCTCTTCACACTCAGTAGCAAAACGTTCAAGTGTGTGTTGGAAATCCGCTTCAGGTGGTGTAAAGATAACACCATCATCTGCAAACAACGGTGATGTTACCTCAAGGCCCCGATACCAGACATCTCTCTAACCGTCGCTGTGTCTTGATATCATGGCCATGAAAACCCTATGCAGGTGTTGAGACAAGACATAGCTTTGACAGAGTCTTACATCCAACGTAAATGGCTTCACTCATACAGAGACTGGGGTGCAAACCAGATACCCCATACTCCTTCAGTACCTCCCGCAACAAATGCCAAATCCACAAACACACACATAGACTAGAGATTCAGCAGATGCCGTTATCCAGAGTGACTTACAGAACTGCTTTGTAGTCTAATCACAAATATTTACCTGGTTAGGGTCAAGAATACCATCAACCTAAAAACTTTTTAGGAGGTTAGTACAGAAAGAAAATAAAACACTTTTTCTTCATTTGCAGACAGCCAGTGGCTCAGCTGTTTGGATAATGAGGGGATATTCATTGCACTTCCTGGGAGCCAGGATACAGAAGAGTCTTAAGACATATCTGCAGGGATAGTGGATCCAGTCAAGTCATGCTAGAGACTTGAAGAGAGTGTGTAATAAGAGTGTAAAAAGTGCCATCAGGTAGGTGAGGGCTAGCCCATTTTTCGCTTTGTAGACAAATATCAGTGTTTTAAATCTAATGCGGGCAGTTGCATAAAGCAAGTGGAAGGCATGCAGCAATGGGATGATGTGAGAGAACTTCCAGGGAATGAAAACAAGTCTTGCAGTTGACTGCATCAGTTGAACTCATCAAGCATCTGTGTAGCCTCTGTGGATAGAAATGGCAGGATCCTCCTGATGTTGTAAAGGAGACACTTGCATGACAGCGTCAGGTTAGTAAAGAGAAGCTAAAAAAAGCTAGCTGGTTGTCCAGAACTACCCCAAGGTAGAATGCATTGCCACATGGTGTGATCTGAGAAATGCTGAGAGAGATCACAAGATCCTGACATAGAGATGCATCTTCAAGGATATACAGCAGCTCAGTCTTGCTGGGATTCATTTTTAACTGATGTACTGCCATCCTTGACCTGATGTCTGCCAGACATGCTGAGATGAAAACCCTGAGAGTGTCGGAATAGAGAGAGAACATCACCAGTGCAGAGTCTGCATGGAGCAGATACGGAGCCCCTCCATATCACCTGATATGTCCAGGTAAGAAGCAAACCACCTGCCGTGCCATGCTACTAATACCAAGACTCTTCAGGAAGGACAGCCGGTGAATTGTGCATTGTTCCATGGCCTGGATGGAACTTCCACTTTTCCTCCTGAATCTGAGGTTCAGCTCTCTCCTCTCTAGAACCCTGGCAAGGACTTTTCCAGGATGTCATTCCAACACATTCCCAAAAGCCAGTTTCCACTGCAAAGATCTAGTCCATCTAAGACTGTTCATCACATGCTTGCTACCCAACTGGCTTTGCACCTGAACCACACCCTTCATCCAGCAAGTGGTGAGCCCACAAGATGGCTCCACATTGTTGTTTCATATGTTTTAACTTTTAACATATGTCTCACAGTATGGTATAGCAGGGAAAACCACTCAACTATATTAGAAGTACAAACACTATATGGCCAAAAGTATGTGGACACCTGACCTTCACTGGAACCAAGGGGCCCAAACCTGTTCCAGCATGACAATGCCCCTGTGCACAAAGCGAGCTCCTGGTGTGTGAAGGTTGGAGTGGAAGAACTCGAGTGTCCTGCACAGAGCCCTGACCTCAACCCCACTGAGCACCTTTGGGATGAACTGGAACCCCGACTGCACCCCAGACCTCTGACTGACTGTTTTGATCCACACCGAAGGCTTGAGTTTGTAAGAAAACACTGTTCCACATGTTATTTAACCTTAAGTTTACGATCAAACTTATTTGTCCTGTAAGTGTCATAATGTTTTTTTTGTTTTGTTTCTAGCACTTCTTTGCAGTTTGTTGTTCACTGTTTTATAAAGTATATTCTGTAGAATGAAATGCGTCATTTTGTTTGTACTGCAGATTAATAGAAGTTTCACACACTATGAATTTGGTAATGAATAATGATTGTTTCCCCCGCATGAAACAGCAGTCTGCTAATATTTAACAGGGTTGAGGGAAATAATGGGTTAATGGAAGGTTTGTTTCTCAAGCAGTTTTATGTCATCTGATATTTCTGACTTTGTGGGGACATTTTGGTTACTGAGGTTAAGGTCCTTGCAAAGATGTGTGTGTGTGTGTGTGTGTGTGTGTGTGTGTGTGTGTGTGTGTGTGTGTGGTTGAGTCTGTGTCATCAAATGTCATCTGACATTTATGTCATCTGATATTTCTGACTTTGTGGGGACATTTTGGTTACTGAGGTTAAGGTCCTTGCAAAGATTTGTGTGTGTGTGTGTGTGTGTGTGTGTGTGTGTGTGTGTGTGTGTGTGTGTGTGGTTGAGTCTGTGTGTCCAAATACTGAGTCTAAAAGTACCCATGTTTCATGTCTGAAAGTTGCATGTGTGCCATATATGTGCAATGTGTTGTGTTTGTGGACAAAAACGATTAGAGTGAGACTTAGCTAATATAATTAAAGATGTTTTGTAACAGGGAGAAAAATGTACTTTTGTTCCTTTTTTCTTTTCTTTTCCTTTATAGGATGATGGAAGGTGAGGTGTGAGATGTTAATGAATTAATTTGCTTACCCGGGAACCTTTTAGCGGAGGACACGGGCACAAGCTGATGTTGCGCTGGCCACAGTCCTTGGAGCTCTCCTCCTAGGGACGAACACACAATCACACAATCACTGTTACCAGCTCTTTTTCATACTCTCTCTCTGTCTCTCTCTCTCTCTCAACACTACATTTATTTTTTTAATAACTTATTTGATCTATCAACCACTTGTGTCAAGAGTGAAAAAAAAGAACTGATTGTAACTTAAGCATGCACAATTACTAGGACCTGATTACACACACTGCTTGAGGCAACATAAACATACATTACTGTACAATTCAACCTACTTAGCAAGGCACTGCTCTCATTTCCTGTAGCAGAACTCATACAGAAAAGCAAAAATTATATAATCTACTTGTTCTAGTACACTAATTAACATCAAATTAGATGATACCAAATGTATAGCCAGCACCCATGATCTGAACCTAGGACTGGAAAATCAGCATTGCAGTTATTCATCACAATACTGTAGGCACTACGCAGAAATGAATTCAACATTATGAACTCAATATGAATTTAACTCAATTGAAATACTTTTTACTAACATAAACATAACACAGCCACAAAAAGAAGTCATTTCCAATAATAGTATTCACAGGCCACCTGAACTTCTACAGGAGCTTTCCTTTTGAATCAAGTTGCGTCAATAGAAAAGTTTTTAATTGTTGGAGACTTTAATATTCATTCTGATAATCCACAAGACTCTCTGAGAGCAGCGTTCGTGGCTATTTTAGGCTCAATAGCGGTCAGTCAGTATGTAACTTGACCCACTCGTTACAGCGGACACACCCTTGATTTAATACTGACGTTTAGCATAGATATAGAAAGCTGTCACACTACCCGAGTCTGAAATGATCTCAGATCACCATCTCATTGAATTTAAAATGCATCTTAGTCATAGTACAGTGTATTCATTTCACCTCACGAGTGCATTAACGATCACATTGCCTTCTGGGTTCAGTTTTACTGAAAATCTCCCACGTTTATCAAGTTTGATTCAAGTGACTAAATACAGTCAGTGTTTCACTTCACACTAGATAACGCACATGAATCACATCCAGAAATCTTTCAGTCATCCTTTAGGGCTCAGAACAGTACTGAAAGAGCAGAGGTTAAAGTAGTAAATTACCAACTTCTGGCTTTGGATCATAGTTGTGTCTACCTGCTTGTGTTGCTCAATCTCACGTTTGATACCACAGATCACTATATTCTTCTGGACAGACTAAATCATTTTTGGAGTTAAGGGAATGACTCAGGTCTTATCTGACTGATCGTTATCAGTCCTGGCGATGTCTCTGTGCCTACAAAAGTAAACTTTGGTGTTCCACAACATTCTGTCCTGAGGCCCCTGTTTTTTTCCCACTACATTTCACTGGTTTGCCTCTGGGTACAATTCCTCAGAAACATGATGAGAGCTTCCACTACTGTGATGATGACACACAACTATATGTTTCAGCAAAATCAGATGACAAGGCTGCTTAATTTCAACATGACAGATGTTTTTCTGCTAGGGCCGCATGATGCAGAAGAACTCGTTCAGGCTTTTGTTACCTCTAGTCCTTATAAGAACCAGAAAGGTTGCCCCATTAGTGGTCTTGCCACACAGTAAATGAGTGACCTTTTTTAGTCCTTTTGGTCTATGATCCATTCTTCAGTCAAAAGGTGCACCACATTCTTTATTAGTACCTAGAATTATGACAACTACAGCAGAAAACAGGTCTTTTTTTCCCTACAAAGCCGCCCCCAGCTGTGGAACAGCTATCCAATTAGTGTTCTGGACTCAGTCCCAATATTAATCTTTAAGCCTAAGTTAAAAACCTATTTGTTTTTGTAATTTTTTTTTCAGGACATTGTTAAACAGCTTTTCTCTAAGGGAAAGGGAAGATCTGGGGGCTTCATGCTCATAGACAGCTATGGTAAACTGGAATGTTTTGATGCTGTCACCTCGCTCACACATGAATCCTTTGGTTTGTTGATGCTGGAGTGGTGGAATTCAGATGTTTAAGGGTTCCCTCAAGCCTGTATTGCTTTCTGTCTCTCCCAGCTTGCAGGCTGATCACAGTGTACACCCTTTTAAACCACTGTATGATACAAACATACCTAGCAATCAGTTCTCGCTCTCTCTCATTCTGGACATGCCTGATTCTTCTTAATGCTCTGCTTTCTTGATATGTTTTTTCCTGCAGTTTATGCCCAAGACTCATTCTTGTTTCTTACCCAATACTGTAGATTTGTTCCTAAGCACTGTTGCCCTAATCATTAAGACTTTCTTGTGCTCGTCCCAGGATTCTTATTCACAATATTCTCATACTGAATATCCTTTCAGCACACTCAGTACAGTTTGACTTTACTCTTCTACATGAGGATGGGTTCCAGTTTGAGTCTGGTTCCTCTCAAGGTTTCCTTCCCACTGTTCCTCTGGCTTGTTCATTAGGGATCTAAATCTGCATCTACATCTGTAAAGCTGCATTGTGACAACATCTACCAGCAACAGCACTATACAAATTGAATTGAATTGATTATTCACTTATGTATTTACACAATACCCCTAAATTCTAGAAGAGGTGATTCATGTATGAACTGAATTTTGATGCACAGAAGCGTCTGGAAGACTTGGAAGAGTTTGCCACTCTACTGCCATTGCTTACAGCGAAGCTAGACATTACACAAGAGGTCATCTAACCAGCGAGCATGCGTCAGGTGGGACAAAGAAACATCAACATGAAAAGAAAAAAGGCGACAGGTAGAGAGAGAACATGGGGGAAGATTGAAAAAAAAAAGCAAAAGATGGGAGAGACTTTCAGCGATACAGAAAAGAAGGGAGGGGGAGAGGAGGATAAAGGCAAAGAGGGTTGTTTTGTCTTTAAAAAGTAGATGGGTATGTGGAAAGAGCTATATGAGATAAACCATATAATCAGATGTCTTCCAGAGAACCACACCTATTACGTGAGCCTGTGCCCACTGCAGGCTCGGATTCCTGGTCTTGGTTGATAGGACTGGAACGTGATGTTGTCTTCTGCTGTTGTAACCCTCAAGGTTTGACATATTGTGCATTTTGAGACACGCACCATGGTTGTAAAGAGCGATTATTTGAGTTACCATAGGCTCCCTGTCACTTCAGACCAGTCTGGCTGTTCTCCTCTGACCTCCTTCATCAACAAGGAGGTTCCATCCACAGAACTGCTGCTCACTGAGTTTTGTTTTTCACATTATTCTGTGTAAAGTCTGAAGACTGCATGAAAATCCCAGGAAATTTTCTGAAAGACTCACACCAGCTGGCACTAACAACAATGTAACAAAGGTTACAGGCACTATCACATATTTTCCCCATTCTGATGTTTGATATGAACATTAACTGAAGCTCTTGTCCTGTAGCTACATGATTTTATGCATTGTGCTGCTGTAACGACGTTACGATGTTGTGTAGCTAACTAGCTCACAATGACTTAGTACATTATGCTAGCTACAATTTTTAGCCTATTGATTACGAGTTTGGGCAACAAAACATGAGACTGGGCAACACTTTGGAGCCTTTACTTGCTCAGGTGGATTTACTTGCCAATGGATTTATGATTTGTCCACCCCAACTTGGCAAACTGCTGTAGTAAAAGAGGGATGAAACACTTTATGATGTGCCGCTACAGGAAAATAATCCACGCTGAACTGGTAACAGTAACTCTGCTTCAAAGGTATAGGATTATTTCCTTATAACAGCACACCTCCAAGTGTTTTATTCTTTACATACTCCATAATACAACTAAAAGGTTCTTTTTATTAAGGAAAAAAATTCAAGTTGAGGCTTCTATGATCATTTTCAAGGTGCATGACTTCAAAATCTACACCCACATAACGCACATACATCCACATAATAGAAAATCCACAGACGCAGAGAACATCCACTAACGCACACCAAGTTCTGCATCACTTCCTGTTGCCAGGTGAACACAGTGCAGTGGAGAAGAATCAATAACGTGAGCAGCAATTCACACACACACACACACACACACACACACACACACACACACACACACACACACACACACAAGTGCGCATGCTCATGCAATGCCTTCGGTCTCATCTGAGAACAAAGCGTTCTTTAATTACAGGAATAATTGCTGTTATGAAGTTTGAAATGAAAAGCTCTGTGTCAACATCAACACATGGCGGATAAAGATGATGAGAGAGAGAGTCGAGGTGTCTACCAACCTGACATAATATAAACACACAGGATCTCACACACACACACACACACACACACACACACACACACACACACACACACACAGAAAGAACGCACCTCTGCAAATGTTTTAACGCTTTAATCCCAGTACTCCTTGTAAATTTTAATACAGATTTAGAAATGACATAAAAGTTATTTAAAATGACATCACGGTAAATCTCTGAAAACAGGTTTCTCACACAGTTTGCAGGTTCTGCATACACACACACACACACACACCACACACACACTTCTGGCAGCTATTTCAAAGTGATATAATTTACATGGGCTCTAATGGTTTGAGCATTTGCAGTGACATTATGAGGGATTTCGATGAGCGTGCTGATCGACTGATTAGCCTACTGGCACGCTCGGCTCGCTCAGCTATGTGCGATGTGTGACCAAAACACGGGCTTCCCTTAATGAACACCTCCTTCACTCTCTTTATTTTTTGTTTTTTTCTCAATCTCCTTTAATACCTAGAATTAACAAAATGAAAGGAGAGCCGAGCCATTTTCCACAAAATCTAATATCTCTGGATTAATTGTCCTTTCAGAGCCACACCATCTCAACGTTTAAGTCTCTACCTAAAGGTTCATGGATATAGTTTACTGGAATAAAGGAGATGATGTCATGTTTAATCATGTTGTCACATTTATAATAGTTTATACCAGCAATGGGTGAAATATAGAAGAAAAAAAGACGCTGGAAGAATGAATTAGAAACTAGGTTCAAATACCATTTCTAGTTGAATTTCTATTGCAGTTGAACAAAACTACAAAATCCACTGATGTCTTTGTAGTAAAACTCGTTGCAAAACTACATCAGACTTAGTGTTTCTGCAGCTTTAAGCCCCTCCCACTGTCTGACTAAAAAAGAGATCATTTTTATCATTTGCATCATTCATTTTGGATTTTTAAAAGGTTTTTGAACAAAAAAAAAATTGTTCAGTGGAATTTTTCAGCTCTGAAAATACTGTAATCAAATGGTAAAATATTGCCTAATCCGTTTATGTGTTCATTCTTTTTTCGTTTCAAAACAGAAAAGGGAAAACGAGTTGTTTTAAAACAGATTTTAGCTATAAAACCGTAAATATTTATTTTTAAAGAGCCTCTATTTTCTCATTTTACTTGTTTTTCATTATTTCAGATTCATTTACGGCCTGAAAAAAAGTCATAAGCTAATTTTAATTACGTCTCCGTTGCGTATCAGGCTTTAGTGCGTACTGGGAAAAAGAGTAGATGAAAGATGGCCCTTAGTGCCTGATGTTCTGCTAATGTGTGATGTAAAGGATCGTTTTTCAACTTTATTTCTTCATATGATGATTCCATTTTTAGCTTTATTTATTTAAAAAAAATGAAATCAGTCTAAGAATCCAGAGTACACATCGTAACCAGAGACTTCGACTTCGAAGTGTACTTCCGGGTCAAATCGGTTCACGCTGAATCAATGGATTCATGAATATTTGATTTGTAGACATTGTGTGGTAAAACAAGTAGAAACCATTTTTAAAAAACTACATGAATTGATCACATAGCACTACTTTACATACATAAGAGAGTAGATTACTTGTTACGTGTATAATTAGTTGTATATTATAAGAAGTGACATCATGTTTTGATGAGAAACTAAATAGTTTTATGTAAACTATATGTAATATGTTCTCTTAAGTCTGACCAATCACATATTTCCTTTCTTTTTTTCTGTTTGACTTATTGAGGTTTGGATTAAATCCTATGGACCATATACAGATGCTGGGAAAGTTACTTGTATTCAGAGACAGGTTATGCACCTGCTTAACTTAAGCCCCATTCAGATGAAATGTCTACAAATCTCAGCGACCTAAAGACCTCAGTAATTTATATCATAATAATATAATAATGTTGGGTTGTGATTTCCACATCTAAATAAAAAAAATATATATTGGACCCATTTGGCTATGCTTTACAGACCCCCCCATCCCCCCCCCTGTGAGAACCACTGCCGTAAACAGGATGTTGTCTCTCTGTGCTAGCTGTAGACATGCTCCTGCTGGCTCATATGATGCTTTAGCTGGCAGCTCTGCGTCTCAAGATGTGCCACTCTGATAGACTCGTACCCAAAAAGATTGAATGCCTTGATACAAATTTAAAGGTGCTTCAACTTAGTATTAGTTTAGGGATGTGCACATTTTTATTTTTCATTTTTTTCCCCCCTAATTTTTTCCCTTCTTATTGTTTTGCACTTTAATTTATAGGTTGCATATATTTTTCGCATATATTTCGCAATAAAGCTAGAAAAGGTTCTGACATCGATTATCTTGATTTCATTTTTTAAATCACAAAACATTTTAAACAAGGGCGCGTAGACTTTTTTTTATCTACGCTGTAAAATCCGTGCTTATTTCTAGCTCATGTGCTTTGTATATGTGCGGTCAAATGTGTGTGGAAATATTTGTACAATTCTCTGTGTTGATAAATCCCATAATCTGTGTAAAAACTTGTACCCTACTTTAAGCACCATTGCCAAAAAAAGGGGTGCATTAAAAAAAAAATACACTTTTAGCGAAAGTACAGTGAATTAAATAAACCTGGGGTAGAAAATCGGCAGAGAAAATCAGGTCAGTTTCTTCATTCCCCTTTGCCATAACTTCACCTCCCTCCGGTTCTAATCATCATCTTCATCTTTTCATCTCTCTGGCTTTCCCACATCCCCCTGCTTTACCTGTATGCTTGTGCCACAGAGCAAAACGAACAAGATACAGAGTAGACATAACTACAGACCAGGAGATACTACATGTGCACGTATATATACACACATATACACATAACTACACACACAATTCTACACATGCAAGCATGTACATTCACACACACACACACACACACACACATACAGTAGATATATATATATATATATATATATATATATACATATACGTATGTGGAAACATGTAATGCTATAATGTCACTAATAACCAGCATCGTATACACACACACACACACACACACACACACAGGCATTTTTCCAGCAATGTCTTTGACAGAAATTGTATCTTTTTTAAATTGTACTCTTGTTATGCCAGTTAAAATGACAATGCTTTGTAAGTAGTCATGGCGTGCTTAAATCAAAATAATCTGAAATATAATGACATTAATAATATAGCAATAAAATCGTGCTGGACAAAATAAAGAGAACTACAGGAAAGTTGTCGGATGTCGCGACAACGACGTGAGACGCAATACATTAAGAATTTCTGCATATAGACGTAAGCGTCACTAAAGGGCGTGGCCTCTTCCAGGATAACCCCGCCCCCATCTACAGAGCACAAGGGCTCACTGAATGGTTTAATGAGAATGAAAATGATGCACACTTCCAGTGGAAAAAAAGTCTAACGCCTTGTTAACATTTGGGGTTAAAAATGGGTTGGAGATACAGTAAATACTCTAGAATTAGGAAGTCAAACTATGAAATGCAGTGCCTTGCTATGAAGTATGCACTTCTCTTTCTCCACAAGTTTACCTTTCCATCACTTTGAGAAAGATTTATCTGTCCATAAAGCCTTGCTCCAGACATCGTTTGGCTTTTCTTTGTACTTCTTTGCAAATTCCAGCCTGGCCCTTGTACCTGTTCTCAGTGCTGATGACATCCTGTGCTTTAACGTCTGTACTTCTTCTCGTGAATTCTTTTGCGAATGATGAACGCTCTCACATTCACCATCTTTTATTTCTTCAGATGGATCTTTTCACAGCTCTAACAATGTTCCTGCCATCACATCCAGTTTCTTTCTTTTTATCAGTATTCCATACAGCTGTTTTTTGTTGTTGTTTTTTTTGAATATTAAGTTGTTCTGCAGCAGTTCTGATTGATATTTGATTTAATTTTATGTTCAAAACCGGTAGCTTTCCATCATCTCATCATCCATTCATTAATTCATTATGATAGCAGCAATTAGCAGTGTAAACACAACAAAGAAGACAATAATAACACAACACAAGAACAATCTGATTTACGTTGTGTGGAAAACATTGTAGAAATAAACGCTGATTTTTCCTACTTTGGCAAAATCTTTTTTTTTTTTGGAATCAGACTAGAGGTAGAAATTGGGACTAGGATACTGTGGCAGGTTTTTACTTTCACATGGGCACACATCACGTTCACATTCAGATATGAAGCTCAAGAAAGACCATGTTCATTAAAATGAATGATACGTTCACAGTCATCCTTAGTAACTGCCTGGTCAGGGTTATATTAGGCTGCTGATTTGATTATATTTTGGGAACTAGAATGTTTGAATGATCTGTTTCTCTTTAAACTTTGTGTACTAAGCTTAAGTTTTACTACATCCACTATTCTTGCTAAAGTACACTGCAGTTATTCAATAGATTCTTCTTCAGATATATAGTACAGTAGGGTCTAAAAGTCTGAGACCACTCTGGAAATATGTGATTTTTTACATTTTTTTAAATTTAAAATTGTAAATAAACAGAAAGTTCTAGACTTCTGAAATATTTTCAACAAAGATAGTAAATGTTCTATATCTTAAAAATGTACTACTCAGGATTCTGCACTATTTCTAGCTCCAGATTTAAATGTAAGCAAATGTGTTAACTGATTTGTGCAAAAGGTCAGATTTTCTCTCATCTATAATCTCTTCTACTGAAGCATGTGATCAGACGGCACTCTGATGGATTTGACCCAAAATGGGTCATAAGGTTTTGGAACAAACGTTTGTGGAGACCATGCCAGAGTGCACGCTGTCATTAAAGCAAAAAAAAAACAAACAAAAAAAAAACGGATGAACCAAATACTAAGACATTCCCGTAAATATTTCAAAGATTCTACTTTTTTTTGCCCGAGTTGTTGTATAATTTGTAATGAAAGTTGTCGTATTAAATTAGAAAAGAATGCAAAATAGAAGCATTTTCAGTATTGCTCTGAGACTGTATGTGAAAGGAAAAAAACACCAGGGTGTGCTATTATAGGAAAATAATCAACATTGCGCTAGTGTGATGAAGCAGACTTACAACCCCGGAGTTGATTACATTCTATAGCAGCAAGTATTAAATGAACAATGCATGTTTTTTTTTTTTATCTCTTTTAAGTTACTTGTAATGTTGTGGAACATCCGCAAGTCACTTACGTTATTCACTTATATTACAGCAGCTATAATATAACAGTCGCTCCTTCACCAACTTCTTTTTTTCTCTCTCTCTTTAAATCAGCGAGACATTAAAAATGCAGAAAACGTACTCACAGTTACAAAGCCCTGACACTGGAGACTCCTTCCATACACGTTAAATAAACATCTCCTTACAGAAACCTTCACCACATCAATGATTATACGTTTTTCTTTATTAAACATGATTTTAATCTGTTTATGGTGAGTCTGAGATGATGTGGAGCTTCCACTGCACAAATCTCGGTAAATGAGTGGTTACTATACAAACGATTACTTGTTAGACACGAGCGCATTGATATAAACCTGCGATTTGAATTACAGCCAGCACTACTGTCAGAGCAGCTGTTCGAGAAAATGAATCGACACGTTTTGACCAATCAGATGTGAGGATTCTACAGCGCTGTGCTAGATGTATATATAGATATATTACATTGCTAACTATACTATACTATACTATAACATGTGTGTGTGTATGTGTGTGTGTGTGTGCTGACAGCATCTGTATTCTGACACCCAGTGATTTTGGTTCAGCACCTGACACATACCTCACACACACACACACACACACACACACACACACACACGCACGCAGTCACACTAAGATGCATGGCTTAGGAATGTACTGCACGCCAAGTCGTTCTGACGTTCAACTTTAAATGCCGTCTTTTTTCTTTTTTTTCCCTCTCTGCCTATTCCGCTGTATTGTTTATACTGATAGAAGGCATGTCTGCATTGCATATCCATTACTGCTTCAAAAAAGAATGCCACCTATCTGCTTATCTTCCCTCGCAACCAATGTTCTGTATCCAGCTGTGGCACCTCTATCAAGCAGTTTTGCAGAGCTCCATCAAGATATTTGGCTCAGATGGATCCAAGTTCTTGCACACACACACACACACATGTAAAGAAACGACAACAATACCTAAACGATGACCTTAATACCTCAGATTTCGGGTAAACACATCTCTCAAGGCTCTTTCCTCCAAATACCAGTAGGTTCCTCCAAAAGCCTTCCCCACAGGCAGGTCATCTTTTGATCGTATATGTCTTCATACGCCACCTCTTCATACGAATCTCGTACCATTGAAGTTCAAAGGAAGTTCCATGCTACTGAATCGCTAAAGGAGGCTTACATTTCAGTATCTGATGGAATCCGGTTGCTGTTTTTTTTTTTTTAATCAGAAAGCAATAAATCACTTTAATCTTGAAAAACCTTATCAGCTTACTACAGATGTCGTTGAGTTGTAAACTGACCCAGCAGGAAATGCCCCTGCTTCCAGAGAGCTGTAACACATTGAGGTGGATCACTCTTGACTACACTTGAAGGAAAGAATACTAAGGCCTCACCAATCTCTTTTGTGATGGAATTTCTTGCTTTCGTTAGCATGTTAGTCTATTTTCACTCTGGCTTCCTACATTACCCATAATGCTGTTTGACTACCAAAGCGAATTAGCTCTCACTTCGAATCTACCTAAAGAGAGTGATGCAGCGGCGCTTTAATCCTTTAATCCTGTCCAGCTCTCTTACCACCTCATCTGCACACTCTGCTCAAAAAGATCAGCTTCCAAAGCTTTATCTTCCATGCTAATACCACCGTCCACACCATCGCGCTCATCAACTCGTAGACCGCTAACTAGCCGAGCCGAGTCTCCGACGGAACTCGTCGTATAGCTGAATTGAACTCAGTGTGACCTTGAATGTTGCTGGAAAATAGTGAGTGAGAAAAGAAGCTCTTGCTCTTGCTCCTGTAACAATAGAACAGGATACAACCTCTAACGAATTTAACTACACGTATGCATACGCAAGATGGCTGGCACGCAAGATGGCTTCCCTGACAGCTTCAGGGTGGAGGTTTTACCTTTAAATGTAAACGACTTACCGCTTGAACTTCCTGTCTGTACCCGTGTGTCAGTAAAAGCCACCTGAAAGAAAATAGACAGAATGACTAAAAAATACAGATACAAATAGAAAAAAATACAGAACTGAAGAGAAAAAAAACTAAAGACGATACTGAAAATACAAGAAATATATCTGGACACTTAAGGAAGAACCCATCTGACTAACAATAAACATCATGTATTAGTGTGTAAGAGTGATTTGAAAGATTACTGTAGCAGAGTTGATCGATGTGTGACCAATCAAAAGTAATAACTGCCAGAGAGGGCGGGATTGGTCAAACCTTCTGTGGGCGTGGCCTTGAGTAGGATTAGGAAACATTTCCGAGTGCATGGCATGAGTCGAGATTGGTACCATGAAGCATCAGTGTGAAACAAAACACAACCACTTATCAATAATGATTACGCTAACTGTCATCACCATTCGCTGCTTTTTATATCGTCTGGATTTTATGTAGCTGGACTTTTGCAAATGTTAGTGCTGCTTCAAAACTTCTTCATGGACATGAATATGAACTCTCACCAGAGTGGGAGGCTGAGCGAGGCAATCCGGTGGGGGCGTGTCATCTCACCCGCCACTCACGGCGCGCTCTGGTTTGAGATGTACCCTCAGTCTCTGTCAGCCTATGACTGGTGGAGCCAAATCTCAACCTCTGACCCTTGTGAGTGATACTCCTGATGGCAAAGGTAGTACAGAATCATTCACAGATGGAGAAATCAGGGAGGGGTCTGGGAGCCAGCATGGAAGCTTGAATGGTCTGACCAACAAAAGACAATAACGTTTTTGTAACAGAAAAGGCGATTAACGATATTAGATATAGATACAGTATATAGATACTTTTTTTTAGGCTCCTGATCAGCTTATTTGAGGTTCTAACTCTCCCTGCTCAGCATGTCATCACACTTCTGTTCAGATGGAAATTCTGCACACTGGAAATTATAATAGCGACCAAATTGCCTTTATAATAATTAAGCAATATCACACGAGCAAGAGTGAAATTATACTGAATATCAGCACAGCCGTGATTCACCGCATGCACGTAATCATTAATTAACATTGAGTAAGTGCCATTTCAGACACCACATGACCAAATGTTCTGGTTATTTTTGCTCTACTAGCAGAAATAGATCCCAGAGATGCCACACTGACACTGGCTAGCTAGCTCACATTGATTTGTCATGACGAGCTTTCATATTTTAAGCTAAAGGTTATATTCCTGAATAGCATCCATGTCCACTGATGATGTCGCTCACTCTACTGTAGTAACGGTTCCAAACCAGGAAGTGGAATTTTACGCGGTGAACACAGACAAGTGGAGCGAAAAGTCACAGTGTGGTTATAGGAAATATAAGCACACTTGGAATGCTGTTCGAACCAATCAGATTAGTGGACCAGAACTAAATTTCCCTGCTCCAGCTAGATCCAGCTACCAGCTGGTCAAACTGGTAGACCATCTTCCCACCATGCCAGATGGGAAGTCAGTAGTATTATAGATAAGGATGCTACATCATAGACGTAGACATTGTTTTAAATACAACATTTGAAAATCTAAATCTAAATCAAATCAATTTAGTTAAGTAATACCCAAACTGGAAAGGAGCTGATCATCAGAAGGATGGTCTAGCAGTCTGAGCAGCTGAGCATGTGTTTTGGCAGCTGGTAGCTAGTCAGACCAAGCTGGGGGTTTTTTTTCCAGCAGGGTTTCCAGTAATAACGTGTTGTAACTAGATTTGTTTGTTTTCACGCGTTTCATTAAGAGGAAGACGTGTAAAGTAGGTTCCTCATCAGCCGCTCCAAATGCGCAAAACGCGCGCTCTGAACGCAGCACTTTGGCTTCAGCACTTTTGCTAATCATCTATTCTAATTAAACAGAATTCATTTGGTTATAGACCAGTTAATGTGAGGTGCTGTGTGGTGGTGAGGGGGAGGCCTGTGGTAGGCAATACAGCTGAGTCAAGTAGCTGTAATCAACCTGCGTAATCATATTGCCATAAAGTTAAAAAAGAACAGATTTAATCTGAGGTTAAAGAAAAAAAAACAGACTGAATAGTGGCATGGAGAGGAAGCAAAGTGATCAATATTGTTTTTTTGATCATGTGCACAACGCACTAAAGGCTCTTGACACATTCAATAATCACACTACTGATGATAACGCAAAAATTAATAATAACAGTAATAAGTAGTAACAGGAATAATAATAATAATAATAATAATAAGTCTTACCTGATTTGCGTTTCTGTGCGCCACGCGGATTTCACATCACCCCTGAATGTAACACACATTTACACGCGAAAGCACGCGCCCAAAACGTGGACCTGTCCCCTAGAAATGAGCCTAGAAAGAGTCGCACATAACCTACGTGACGCAGAAGTCACAACCTGTCCAGACTAGTTGCTATCCACTGAAGCACAACCCATGCTGCCCGTTGAAGTATCTAGGCAAACAGTTTTCTCAAGAAGAACCTGTGGAGAAGTATTAATGTTCATTCCCAGAATTCCTTAATTCTAGTACTGGCCATATTTTTGCAGATTTTTGCGTTTGGGAATACGCGCAAGGCGCGCACCTCAGCAGCAACGCGTAACGCGTAACGCGTAACGCACGAGATATTCCGGGCATCTCTGCGATTGGGCCAGGTGTGCATGCTTCATCTGAACTGATCTTGCTTGGAAAAACAGGGACAGCGCGTTCACCCCGGAGCGGCGTCACGCGCAGCAGGATAGACGTCCTGAGCCGCTCCGATGCGCGCGACACTCTTGGGAATATTGCTCCTCGGATTTGTGACGCTCGCGCACGCCGAGGTGAGTACGTAAACCTCCTATTTAAAAAAAAAAAAAAAAAAAATTAAAATGTAAATATGGAACTGAAAACATAAAGGAGTTAACCTGGTTCCTGACAAGGTGCTACACGGAGTCGACTCCTGTTCAGTGTCCTTTAAGGAAAAGTCGTTTAATCACATTTCTCATGATATTATGTGAGTAATATGTGATATGCACGTGAAAGACACGTGGGATTGCATTACAGCATGAAGTAAACAAACATGACATCAACTGATTAATACAGTTGAGGTCAAATATTTACCTACACCAAGGCTCGAGGCATTCACCCTCAATTTCCTCACACTGCATCCATCAGTTAAGCTATTTACTTTATTTCCATAAGAGCTCATCTCAGAATAATAGCTAAGAGACAGACTGATTTCAGATTGGATGATTGAAACCTTGGATGTTTGCTTTGGCTCATTGTCCTGCTGGAAGACCCAGCTGCTGCCAATTCTTGCTTTCTTGCTCTCTTTCCTCATGCTGCCATCTATTTTTTTAATGCACTTTTACAACAAAACACCTCCAAAGCTTGATGCTGCCACCCCCGTGCTTCACGGTTGGGACACTTCTGATTAAAAGCCTTTTTCCTCCATACATATGATCGTGGTTACCTTCAGTTGTTTGAAAATTGCTCTTAAAGAGTAACCAGACTTGTGGAGGTCCATAATTTTTATCTCAAGCTGATCTCAGAACAGTTGTTAAAAAAATTCTTCTAGTGGTTAAGACTAGGATATATACAACGGAAGCTGTGAAGCAAGCTGTGAAAATTTCTGACAAATATAAATATAAAGATATGACAAAAATTCATGTTCAGCATTCAAGACATTATTTCCTCAAGCTTCTCATATTCTTAAAGCTCAAGTTTGTTTGGTTTTAACCCAGCTGTTCTTTTTTTTATAGAGGGAATTAAACCTGCTAGGTTTAGTCAGTTTTGGTCAGTAGACTTCCACATTAGCTTCAAGCTCGGGTACAATTTGCTATCATAGGAATGTTAAGAAAAAATATACCTACACTCATAAATCGACAAAAGAAAGAATGACAGAATTGAACACATCATTTAACACATCAATCCTTTTCATGCCTGACTGTTGCAGGTGATTTGTTGGAAGGTATGACTTGTCTTACTCATGCTTCCTAAGTGCCACGGACACGCGAGTCATAAAACATTTACAGGCACCACTTCAAACAGCCAAGCGTGCTACAAATGACACGGACGTCTGTTTGGTGGATGTAGTGAAATCACTGTAATGCCTTCTAATGTGACCCCATTAAACCTTAAATGCATACCTTAGCATGCCATTATACCCCACCCCCACCTGACTGGACGACTTTTCCAAATGATATGTTTATTCAGTTGGCAGATGGTTTTATCTCGAGAGACTATCAATGTTGCCTGTCAAAGCGGCTTTCTACGGAAGTCCTTGGATTTAAACTCACAACCATCCATTCACCTTAACCACAGCTACCTCCGGCCAACACTACGTTCACACTAGCAACTGACAAGATTGAATTTTTGAATTTTTTTTTTTTTACTTTACAGTGTGTCTACTTTGCATAGAATTCTGAAAATCTCAGATCAAACTTTAACTTGGCTTGTATTTTCTCATCACCTTTCACCTCCTCTTTTCCTGCTAATCTTCTAATCCCATATCCCGGACGTGACCTGTGTGATTTTACCCTCTGTTTGGCTCATTGTCTCTGTGTGGCTGGTGACTCGGAGGTGTTCTCTGAACACTGACACGCTTTTTATGCTGTGTTTTTCTTTCTGCATGATTTATTCAGTCAATAAAGGTCTGATCGAGCCCTGGCATGCTAAGGTGCAGGAAGTCAAAGTCGATGGTAGCTGGTGTTGTTGGTGTCCATGTATGTGTGTGTGTGGGAGTGTGTATGGCATGCTGGGAAGGGCTGACGAAGGACGGCATCGTCGAAGTGTGACTCCAACCACCTTGCACACTCTCCTCTCAGTCTTTGGCTCACTCCATCTGTCTGAGGATTAGCGTGTCTTGTTGAAGAACACGAATATCTGGCGGTAGTAAAAAAAGACAAGGCAATGAGACGTGGAGAACCTTCAGGGTGACTGAATTGCTGCTCTAGTGGTTCCAAAGTGAAGTACAATAACATTGGAGTAATTTCTTTACACCTTGGTCCCACCTCCTGTCTGTGAGCACATACACAAGCCCCGCCTCCTAGAATCTACAGCAGGGTTCATCCCATCATTTGTTAGATAGCTAGCTCACACTCCATCTAACTATACTTCTCAATTCTCAACTCTAGTGCCATAGATTCACTCTACAGCCATTGTGAAGCCATGCTAGCATAACCATGGTAATGCAAGTTTATTTTTACGCTCAGAGATCAAATCAAATCTTCGCGATATATTTTAAGAGTCTTGGTCCATAATCATAGCAGTACATGAAATGAGCTATATTTCAACCAGTAGCTCTATAGCAGTGGCTTCTAAACTTTGCCTCTAAGCATAAGAGGGAAAATCTCCTTGAGCTGATAAACTTTATTAACTTTAGTTGGTTTTTGAATATTTTTAAAATCAATTTCTAGTTTTTGTTAATTAATTGAAATTTAGCTTGCTATTTAAATTCACTTTGAAGTTTGGTATCATACAAATATATTTAATATTTTAATATTTAAGTCATTAACACAGAGGTGAAAGGTGTCTGACAGCAGGCTTTTAAACTGTAGTATAAAAATAAATTGCTTCGGATTAGTCAGAATATTAATAAGACACTTCACAGTAAAAGCCTTTGCCCTATCATCAGATTATGAGTTTGAATCCTGACACTTGCATAGCCATCTGTGCCCCAGTGCCAAGGGAGCAAAATTGGTCTTGCTCTCTGGGTGGGATGGATGGCATACTCTCTCTCCATTGTCAACCAGAGCAACGTTAGCATTTCATGAATGCGGAAAGGGGCAGAGCATTGTCAGGTATTACCATGTTTGACCACTTCCTTGTTGCCATCATACAAAGTTAGGAAACTGGTAATACATCCAGAATGAATTAAATATTTACATATGGAGCGGCAAGTGGCAATCGCTGGGGGCCAAGCATATTTCGCAGATTGTGCCCCTGGTAGCAGTTCTTGCCAAATTGCATAAAGTACCAAAGAAAACCCAAGTTCTAAGAATGCTGAAAGCTGATTGGCTAATGGTAGCCATGTTTTTAAAGTAATCTAGTAATCTAGCCCTTAGAACCTTCTCCTAAACATGGCTTTCAATGTTCATGCAACTAATCATGAGTACCACTGTTTGAGTAAACCATGCACTGTCCCGCTAGGATTCATTGGCAGGTGGCAGCCATATTGTTTACAAAATTCAGCATGTTTTTGATAATCTTCAAGACTGTACTGAGCACTGTGACACCAATTCTGTTAAGATATGCCAAAAATCCCATGTGTAATTTGCAAAAGTAGGTTTCGCATATGCAAATTCAGTAATAGGATACCCTTCATATTAGTTATTCATGCCAGAAAGAAGAAAGACCACCTTGCTATCTTTTTTGCTTTTGTACATTTGTTCACTTACAGCGGTCGTAAGTACAGGGGCAATGATATCCTTGCCAGAGTCAGGAGTCAAAGCGGATTGGACACGAAAGACCCCATCTGCCCTGGGTGTGGCTTGTGAGGCCGCCTGGTCAACCACGGGCTTGAGCGTGGCTACCAATGCTGTCCTCTGGAGTCAGTGTGGCTTGTTCAGGAAGTTCAAGATCAGGAACTTACCAAGCGTAATTAGTGCTGTCTTTTTCAGAGAATAACAGAAGATGCACTGATGGACAAATGACACCCGTTTAGGTGAGGACATATTTTATCCATCCGTCTATTTTCTGTACCGCTTATCCTACACAGGGTCACGGGGAGCCTGGAGCCTATCCCAGGGGACCACAAGGTGGGGGCCACCCTGGGGGGAGGAAACTGGGGTATCTGGACAATGTTATTAAACAACCCTCGAATGGACTACAGAGCCATAGCAAAGACCTTAAACATCACTGTCTGTACAACTGGTTCAATAATATGCAGGTGGAAAGCTCATGGAACCACAAACTAATTGTCGTCAGACAGGTGAGCCACGCAAGACTTCGCAATCTGCTCTCAGACTAATGATAAGGAAATTAAATGAGAAGCCAGCAGTCACTCAAAAAAGAGTTGCAGGACGACCTGAAAGCAGCAGGAACAACAGTTACACAGAGAACAACAAGAAATTAGCTGCATTACAGTCACCGCTGTTCCTGTATCTCACACAAAACTCCTCTGCTAAACTCAGCTAAAATTTGCCCACAAGCACTTAAACAAATCACAACACTTTTGGAACAAAATAGGAATAATTTAGCTTGTCATTTCTGGAGAAAGCAGGGTTGCGCTTGATGAAGCTTGGTATGATCGAAGGAACACCATGCCCATAGTGAAGCATGGTGGTGGGAGCATCATGATATGGAGCTGCTTTTCTGCAAATGGTACTGGGGCATTACACATCATCAGAAAGACATGAATGGAGCGAGGCACGTTAGAGGAGAATTTAATCTCATCAGCGAAGAAACTGAAACTGGGGAGAAGACAGATGTTTCAACAAGACAATGACCCCAAACATACAGCCAAAATAACTCAAGACTGGTTTCTAACAAAGAAGATGAAGATGCATGAATGGCCTAGTCTGACGTTATTTATGGAGGATTCTGAAACTGCAAGTCCTTCAGAGGGACCCGCATAACCTTGAGGAATTGAAGGGCTTAAAAAAAGCAGAGTTGCATAGTGATGGATGTGAGTCACATGTAGATACATGGAATGAAATATTGACTTACGTGAACTTGATAAGCAGGAAGGGAGTGAATGATGGCTAAAAACTCTTCAGACACTTTTTATGTGAATTGCACTTAAAAGAAATAGTGTGTGTGTGTGTGTGTGTGTGTGAGTGTTTTCCACTAAGTACCTGTATATTATGAATATGTGTAGTACTGGAGCATGCTTGAGTTTGTGGAATGCAGTGTGTGTGTGTTTTTATCTCTCCATACATGACCGGACCTGAATTGACCTGCATACTTTCAGTGCATTTTGAATTTTTTTTTTTTTTTACTTAATTTTCTCCAAACTTTAATCAATACCCACAAGTTGGTTGTCTGTTTGTGATCAACCTTAAATACTGTGTGTGTGTTCAGCCTTAAATAGTGTGTTCAGTGTTTGGGGGCGGGGCTGGGGCAGGGGCAGGGGCAGGGGCAGGGGTAGGAGCAGGGGGGTGGTGGGGCCTGGGGGATGGATGGGTACTTTGGGTATTTTCCAAGCACACCACATTATTCACCATGTATCCATGTGACAAAAGACAACTGAATGCACCTTGTACCTTGTAAGATGGCTTTAGGTTTTCTTGTGGGTGTGTATCAGCCTGTTGCGACATTATTACAGTATTATGATTGTAGTGTGTTTAATATGCAGCTCTAATTAAACCCTTGGATGTTCATTATGGTGTTTGCAGTTATATCCTGTGGTGTCTCAATACATCTCACTGTGCATATATTTATAGGTGAAAGGGGTGTAGCACAAACTGTCATCACATCAGCTGCTTTTGGAGCAGTTACCGCATGTACTGTACTCTGAGGTGCTTTAGTGTTGAAATGCATTCAGTGAAGTGATAATCATTATTATGATTATGGTTATGGTTAAGGGGGTTTTCATTGTGAGGGTTATTATACCATGTAATGTTTATTTAATTTTTCTATGCTACCACTGTTCATAAAAAAAAAACCCAGAATAAACAGATAATTTGTTCTAAACAGATACAAACAGATACAAATTCATTTAAAAAAGGAAAACATGCAAGGAAGGTTCATCTGATTGAGTGTGTTTTGGGACTGGGATCCTGCCAGATGCAAGATAAAAGCTGTGTGGATGAGGTTTTTACTTTCATGCAGGATATGAAGCTTGCGGGACAAAGAAAGACCAGGAAATGATTTTTCCAATCCTAAACTATTCAGTTTCAGTGAGTCTGTGTTTATCAGATACCTCTTATGGGCTGACAGGAGTAGAACCCCAGGTGTTCTTCTGCTGTTGTAGCTGGTCCACCTCAAGGTTTGGCATGCTGTGCATCATGAGATGCTTTTCTGCTCACCACGGCTACAAAGAGTGGTTATTTGAGTTACTGTAGCCTTCCTGTCAGTTCGAGCCAGTCTGGCCATTCTCCTCTGACCTCTCATCAACGAGGTATATCTGCCTACTGAACTACTGCTCTCTGGATTTTTTCTTTTGTACACCATTCTGTGCAAACCCTAGAGACTGTTGCGTGTGAAAATCCCAGGAGATTCTCCCAGGAGAGGAGTATTTTCTGAAACGTCTGAAATTTCTCAAACCAGCCCACTTGGCACCAAGGTCCAGTAACTACATCTTGTATAACAATATTCAGTGCTTTTTTTTTTCCTGCTGGTGCATTGAATACAGAGAACCAGCCAGATTGCAGCTTCACCTTTCTGAAGCTTGTCGAAAAGACGCTCCTGTGATGTGGTGCTAGTGAGGTTGCTCCGCCCCTTCCTTCTCCTCTCTCTCACCTCATCTCTCGCCTTCTTTTTGACCCTTGAACTGCATAAATGACTGCACCAATTTGGAATCACGTGCAATTCTGAAAGGATTAATAAATGAAACCCAGTGTACCACCCATGCATGGGAAACACTGCAACAGTGCTACAGCTACAGTATGACGAGCTTTAGGTCATGTTATGTGTGTTTCCTTCATTTAATACACTAATGGATACTACCGTCTCCACTCTCTAATACCACAATCACCAGTATCCTGAACTCCAGTTCATCCTCCTGATTCTTTCAACAGTATCTCTCTCTCTCTCTCTCTCTCTCTCTCTCTCTCTCTCTCTCTCTGTCTGTCTGTCTCTTTATCTCAGCAGTCAGCTGTTGAGGGCAGATCCGGGTGACTGCATATCAGTAACGAGGCACGTACAAGCATATACTTGTACACACAGAGGCACAAAAATAATCATAAAATTAAATGTACCTTCACATGAATAAAAAAAAAATGCAAAAACAAACACAAAGCAGACAAATATTCACATCATGCATGCAAATAAAAAGAAGTGGAACACTAATTTTGAACATTCCTTGATGGAAAAATAAAAAGATATCAGTTTATTAGACTATTCCTTCCCAGGGAAATGAAAAGCATTTACCTTATTGCTATAATATATCCAACTTATTAGTATATAAATTAATTAATTGATTTATGAGCAGTGTAACGATGTAACGTTATAACGTTATCGCTGGTGTATGGTACTCTCATTCTGCAGACTTTGCAGATGCGTTCCACCTCTCGTTATCCATCAGCATCATAACTTGGGGATTTGGGGCAAATGAGCATAGCCCTTGCTGTAATGAGCTAATATGCTAGCATTACTTGCATAACAGTGTGTTTAGAGAAACCCAATTCAAGATAATAGGAATTGGCTAAAACTCGGAACTCCAATTCGGATAAGCCAAAGAAATCTCCACCACTCAAATCAGAAAGTCAGGAAGGTCAGGAGCACATGATGTCAGATCAACATGGCTGCTCACAGCATCAGTCTAAGCTGTGTATTTTTGGATGGGTTATCTGCATTTTCACCTGTTTTGCCTTGAATCATTGTTGCCTTTGCCTAATTCCTTTGTTTCGTTGCTTCGTTTTGCCATAATAAACCGCATGCGCATTGATCCTTATTCTGTGTTTCCGAGTCCGTCGTTACTGGCATCACAGTTAGCTGGCTAGACTGTAGCTAACAAAAGACGAAACCTTTTAGCTTAAGTTTGAAAATGAGATAATTTCCGACTTCTGACTTCCCGTTTCCAGGTTATGTTATTATTCCAAGTTATTACTGAATGTGCTGTTTCATACCCAGAGGTATCGTGTCGAAAGAAATCATTAAATGCCATATTGTCAAATATAGTATATAGTATATAGTATAAATGCAGCCTACACTCAATGTGCTTTGGGCCGTGTGGTAATAAATTCGTATTCCGAGCGTCTAGCGAAAATTCACTGTATCACTGGGTCTCTGCAATTTCCTGTGTTACTTCTCGGTTTTGAAGACTTTTTAATTAAAGTGAAGAAGAAGAAATTTCTTTCTCTCTCTTTCTGACTCATTCACTCACTCTTTCACACACACACACACACACACACACACTGTGTTTTCCCTCAGTGTGTGCATCGCATGCGTTAGGAAACCCAAACAACTGATGGGAACAAAGAGTCAATCAATATACATATCAAGCTCACAGAAACACACAAAAATGCAAACATTATGGCAGACAAAGTCATCTTCTGTTGCATTGAGGGGTGCAACATTGTTGCTATCGCACGTTTCGGCTCTGTCGTGACTGGTTAGGGTCTAAGTGAGATAACACACGTCCAGGACCTGTCCCAATCAGCTATGTGCCCTTCAGACACAGACACTCCAGTGTACGTCTGCTGAGGTTGATGAACTTAGAAATGAACTTGACAAAACAAATGTGAACTGTGATGTTATCTCTAGATTCATCATCTCAAATGAACAAAATGCACGTGTCTCTGTGTGTGTGTGTGTGTGTGTGTGTGTGTGTGTGTGTGTGTGTGTGTGTGTGTGTTTTTCAGTGGAGGATTCAGAAGCTTTTGTTTGGGGGTTCTTTTTGAAAACTTTTCTACTTTCATTGACTTGTAATTTGCTTCAGAACAGTAAAAGTTTTTTTCTTTTTTTCCCCCTTAGGAATGTGGACGTAATGTGGAGAGCGGTTACGACTGCAGTGGAGTCAAAGGCGAAAAGGTACGCGTCATATCAGACTTTTGATTCTGCAAATGCAGTGAACATATTGTACATCTGATTTTTTTTTTTTTAATTACAAGGAAATTTTAATTAATACAAGGAAAGTATTAAACTTACGAATATTGTCAGGTCACCTACTTTTTGAATCTCTGCTTGTACTTGAGCTAGACATCATATCACTTGGTGCTATCCATACTGCAAACAAATTTTCATTTTATTATAATGTAATTACATATCTTTTCTATTAATAACTGAAAAGTTACGTGTATTCAGAGTCGGGTTACGCAGCTCTGTTCATAAGTTTTCTGTTCATGTCTCTAAGGTGGCCAGAATTTTCTTCAGTAAAAGCATCCGAGATGGGATTTTTATTTTTTTTGCTAACGTCTGGACCATTGCTTTTAAACACAAGTGCTTGACTTTAAGCTTGAAAAAAATCAGGGATAGAAAATGCGGACTGAAGAAGCAGATTGTGTGGTTTTTTTTTACTTTGTTGTTAAATGTAATACAGTAGAAACAAAACTTTGAAAAATAAAAACATAAATAAAAGAATAATATTATGATGTACAGTATGAAAGAGAAAATTACAGATATTGAAATAAACATCTAATATAAATCTAGTATATTGCTTCATGAATAGCCTTAATTTAAATTAACTATATGGCTTCTGTCCTTATTATTCAGCAGCTTAATCAGCTTTTTCATTTTCTTTCTTCTTTTTTTTTGCAGCATTCTCTGACAAAAGTAAAAGGCAATTACATCACATAGCATTGTCCACATAGCATTTGGAGAAACATACTTTATAAAGTAAGAAAATTTTATCTGGTGTTAGGCTGAGGGTTTATTTTAAGTAAAAAAAAAAAAAAAGAGGGAACCATATGGCATCCTGCCTGATAAAGTATTATGAGAAACAGGAAGGCAACTTCTTCAAAGTGCTCCTATGATTTATACGTGAATATTTTTCTATTCTGACTCAGTTTGGGTGTCTGTGTTGAATAGTGTAATATTATATAGACACTTAGAGCGTTGCTTGCCATTTGAATTCCATGCAAGTGTTGCCCTCTAGTGTCTGTCTGAATAACTTGAATGACAACACCACATCCCAAAACATACCTGGAGGTTGACTGGCTGTGCTAAACCCGTCCTGTGATGAACTGGTGTCCCAGTCAGGGTGTATTCCTGCTCCTCTGCCAGCGATTCAGGGATAGGCTCCAGATCCACCATGACCCTGACCAGGATAAAGCAGTTACTGAAGACGAATGATTGAATGAAGAATAGATTTTCCCCACAGACTGTGTTCGTGGTCCAACATGCCTAGTGTTTTGGATTAATACGATCTAGACTATTATGGCTTTGTTTTTGCACTGAAAGTTCTAGTCCAACAGCACAAATGAGAGCACACACACAGAGGAATCCAAGGTGAATCTGACAGTAAACTAAAAAATGTATGACAGAGCAAAAGAAATCAGAAGTTCTTGACATTCAGCAGTGAAAGAACATCACCATCCACATCTGGCCCGCACCACTGGAGTACACAGCCATAAGCTGACACTTGTGGTGCTCACTGAGCTGTGTGGGTGGCATCCTGTCAGGTTCTGTTCTGTCATGTTCCAACCAGGTGCCCAGAGCTATCTGATGGACTGGATTACAGCACTGACATCTGATAATACAGCATGCTTTTTTCAGTAGTCACACACCTGTAGCTCTGTTTGTGACCATGTGTGCATGTATGCCCATAAGTCTGTAAGCCTGGTTATTCGTCAGTAGTACGTATGGTTCTCACTCTAGCAAATGGACGATTCATATCAACAAAGGACATTTTGCCTTGTGAGCTTGTTTATGGATAAAGCAAAGCACATGAGTCCTTTTAATCCTTAATCCAAAAACATGTATGGACACACACTTGTATTCTTTGAAATAATCAAAAAGTGTCCTATAAAATTATGAACCATACAGTACACTCCTATCCTTTTTCGTCATAATTTGGAATTAGGAGATAAATGATCAAATCTGTATGTTCTGTTTCACTCCTCCTGGGTGTCACCTGCATACCTTCTCTATTTGTTCGCATACAAGCCTAGATCTTCAAATAAAGTTACAGAGGAACGTAAGATTGCAATAAACAAAGCTGTCATACAGCCATCTTGCCCTTTCTTCATGTCGGACCGCACGTATACCACTTAGCAGCTTGTGATTATGGTCGGAAGTACAGGTAACCTGTCCTCCTGCTGTACTCCTCTCATCTCTTGATCAGGTTCTGCACTCAATCAATAGCCAGTGGACATGCATCTGATGCCATTTGATCCTCAGATATCTATCATGGAGGAAAGACATGAGGGCATCCCTTGTCACTGTCCCACTGGGTGGTGGATGTCATCACCATGGTCCATCATATGCTCTACACTGAGCAGTTCCTCTTCATGGGCATTACTTAGATGCATGCCACTCCATGAAGTCTGCACTGCTGCTACCTGGGCATCGCCGTGTACCTTCTTCAGGCTCTAAAAGATTACCGTTGACCCTCCCAGTGGCGTTGTTGTGGTGGTAAATCTCTGAAGACCTTTCCAGTTAGTCCTCAGGAGTGTCAGTTCCTCATGGCTTTGTAGCATACATTATCCAGATGAGTCTCTCCACCCCTGGCGATTAGGAGGAGTGAAATAAGTATGTATGTAACTGTGGTTCTGTCAACCCCTGATTCACCAGGGTTCTCTGTTATCGGGAATCAGCATTAGAACTTAGTTAGAAGGTTCCATGGAAAAACGACTGTATGAAGGCGGTATTTATTGAAAATATAGCCTTTTCTGGCTTTGTTAATTGGTCTTGGAATGTGTGTACATGCACACAAAAGGGCCTCCAGGTGATTCTCACCAACCCAGTCATTTTCTGGGGTTCATAACACCACAAATACATTCGTAACTAGCTAACACCATCCAAAGGATGGCCACGACAATAGAAGATTTATATCCAACATTTATTCACTATTACAAGCTAACCACTTTCTCTAATTTATACATTTTGGTAGCATGAAACCCCCCAACAATACACAGGAAACCCCAGAGATGGCCACCACAGTAGAATGGCTTTTATCGCACATCTACTGGCCGTTACTCCAAAGCATAATTTTGTTGCGATTCTGAAAACGTTCTTACAGTTATATTGGACTTTCATAAGTAAAGTTTTTGCTCAAATGTTTCATATCTTTCTACGTAGTTTAATCAAATTTGCTGGTCATGAAGGCGATGGAGCAGTGGCGCAGCATGGTCTGACAGCACTAGGGTCCTCGGTTTGATCCTGAGCTTACATATTCTCTCTCTGTCTGCATGGGTTTCCTCCTGGTTTTCTGGTTTTCTTCCACCTCCCAAAATGCCAGTAGGTTGAATTGGCTTGAAGATAAAATTGGTTGATTGGTTGAAGATAAAAATGACCCTAGATGTGAATGTGTGTGCATGGTGCCCTGTGATGGACTGCCATCCCATTCAGGTTGTACTGTATTCACACTTTTACGGCCAGTGTTCACCGGATAGGTTCTGGATCCACCACGACACTGACCAGAATAAATCGCTTACTGAAAATGAGTGAGAGAGAAAGACAATGGTCAAGAGCATTTGTAAATGTATCTGTATTTGTGCTGTAGTCAATGAAAACAGATATGTATGAACTCTCTTCTTCTCTCTCTCACTTACTCTCAGGGCGAGCCAGGTTTTCCAGGTATGTTTGGAATCAAAGGAGAAGATGGACTTTCAGGAGAGAGAGGCCAACCTGGACCCATGGGCCCCACGGTCTGCCACACAAAGCTTCCAGTTCAACTTTAACATTGGATTTAAAACTGCAAAACAATTTGTAAGATGTACTTTCTATGCAAAAATAAGTGTGTTTTATGCCACAGGGTGACCCAGGACCTCAAGGGATACAAGGACCGAAAGGCTCACGGGTATTTCCCCTGTGTGTGTGTGTGTGTGTGTGTGTGTGTGTGTGTGTGTGCTTTGTTTTTTTTGTTTTTTGTATTGTGTTTCTGAATGAATACTCTCATGATTCTCCTTATTAGGGGCTCCCTGGGAAGCCAGGATTCTGGGGTGCTCCAGGAATACCTGTAAGTTTTGCAATCATGCAATTTGGGCAAGACAATTATTTATACAGTTGAATGTGGTGTGTTTGGCATAATGGATATCTTAAGTCTAACTCCATGGCCAAGTTTGCGGACACCTGAATATCACAGCCCTATGTGGATCTTCTTCAAACTGAACCACAAAGTTGGAAGCACAAAATTGTGCTGGAACTCAGAGGCCCAAACCTGCTCCAGCATGACGACGCCCCTGTGCACAAAGCGAGCTCCATGAAGACATGGTG
>CM074987.1:1224164-1240308 GCA_037576825.1 Pangasius krempfi
CACCATGCTACAGTTACTACACCATGCTACAGTGATACTACACCATGCTACAGTGATACTACACCATGCTACAGTTACTACACCATGCTACAGTGATACTACACCATGCTACAGTGATACTGCACCATGCTACAGTGATACTGCACCATGCTACAGTTACTACACCATGCTACAGTGATACTACACCATGCTACAGTGATACTACACCATGCTACAGTTATACTGTACTACAGGTGTACTGTAATTTCTTATAGTTGTGTTGCAACATACTGCACTGACATTTCACTGTACTTCAGTGGTTCTGTCCCATACTGCACTGCACTACTGTTGTTCTACAGTAGCGTGTTGTAAGTCTCTGCTGTACACAGTTTTTATTTTTAGTGTGTGTGTGTGTGTGTGTGTGTGTGTGTGTGTGTGTGTGTGTGTGTAGGGGGAGAAAGGTGACCGTGGTTGCGCTGGTCCTCCAGGAGAAGTGAGTCAGTTTCCAAACACCAGCAACTGAAGACAAATAAATAAAAAAAAAAAGCTTAAAAGCTAAACGGATTTCCATCTTGATTAATGTCTTTTAAAACACATACAAATGCTTTTATTTTGTCAATATGTTTCAGCTTAACTATATTTTTTCAGGATTTTTCAGTTATTATGAACCACCTGTCATCCACTGGAATTGAAATTGACTTAGTTGGGACCTATTTTTGTTAACAAAAATAATATTATATATAATAATTAATTGAAGGGTCAAACATTATACGTTTACATAAACGTTTCCGATTGCCTAAGTCTTCACTCATCTTTCTGTGAAACACCTCAATTAACTGTGGTGCTACCACTTGCCATCAGAAGTCACAGAATTAGTTGAACAGAGTCAACCTGTTTGCAGTTAAAGTGTCACATGATCACAATGTTAATATGTTCACAACAGTAAAGCATGGTGGTGGTAGCACCATGTTGTGGGGATGCTTTTCATCAGCATGAGACTGGGAAACTGGTCAGAGTTGAGGGTAATTTTATGCAACCAATAAATGTCTGGGTTTTTATTTTTGTTCAATTAACCTTTGTGTCACAATAAAAACATTTTGCGCCTTCAAATGTTAATAATATTCTGTCACCCCAATGGTAAAAATCAATTTAGACCATTTCCAGACCACATTCTAAGTCTACAACATCTGGAAAAAGTTCAAGCGGTGAAAACTTATGACGTATTTTATTGATCTCCAAAATGAAATTTGAGCATTACAGATATTTACACAATACTCGATGCAAAAGATCAGTGAACAAGCAAGACAAAATTCAACAATGGGCAGCGTGTTAAGAGGTTTATCTCTATTTGTATAGTGTGTTCCGTGCAATAAAGCTGAGAAAGGCCGAACTGGACCTTCGGGTTTACCTGGACCTCCTGGCCTTACAGGTATCCCAGGTAAGATGATGATGATGATGTAAGGTGTAATCTACAAATAAGTGTTTAACTTAATATAATTATTTTGAGATACATTATCTACTGCAGTTTAGACATTATGAGACTACTGACTGTAGACATATTGTGTTTTTTTAATAGGTATAAGTGGCTTTCCTGGAAAATTCGGCATTCCAGGTAAAGTTTCTTTAAATTTTTGTGTTGTATGCTATTTCAGAATCACTAAGCATCAAACAGATATGTCAGTGGGAGGTTTGTAATTCTTTTAGACACAACATCCAAAATAGAAACCATTTTTTTTTCTGTCTCTAACCAGGACCAGGTATACCTGGAAACCCTGGGGAGCCTGGTCCCCCAGGCTTTAGTGGTCTTAAGGGTGAAAAGGGAGAACGACCACCTCAACTGATCGGACCAATGGGACCTGATGGACCTCAGGGAAAACGTGGGTCTCCTGGTGATCCTGGTCCTAAAGGACTACCAGGTAAACAATCAAACTGACAAACTACACCAATCTTCATTGTACAAAATGTTTTTTTCAATATTCACATCCATCCCCAATTCTCCATGAATTGTATTCAGAGTTGGCAACTTCTGTTTAAAAGCCAGGCGCATAATCTGTAAGTGAGGAAAGTTCTCTGTGTTCAGACCCAGAATTACTGGAGAGCACATTTAAATTATTAATAAAATATTTTGCCAGATTGTGCCTGGGTCACCCCCTTAAAATATTAATTTCATGTAATAATTCACATGCAATATATTTATGGCATAAATAAATATGGCTTCTTCATATATTTAATTCCATGTATGAACATTTTTTTAAAATGTATCTAAACTTCAGTGCATGATCTACAGAAATTCATAAACGTCAGGGCCCATCGGGGTTGAAAGGAGAGAAAGGCAAACAAGGGCCTGAGGGTGAAAAGGGAAACTCGGGGGAACAAGGTAAGAGTTGCCAGATTGTACCTTTATGGTTTGTTTATCAATTTGTATGGATTGCGTAGAAAGACATGGCTAGTCAGCACTGAATGTGGAGCAGTGAACGTGGAAAAAATATTATCAGAAATTGGAAATTATTATTTTAAGTTTATTAAGACTTTGTAAGGTGTATTTTACCCCCAAAAACAGTAACCAGGATCATATGAGATGCAAAAACTCACTGAACATATGGGTTTGTGGTCATCAATTTTATACATGTCCCAAAACATGACACAAATGTAAATTCTGTAGAGTATTTTAAGTGAATCTGTAAAATATATTTCCAAAATCTGGTGGAAAGCCTTCTTAGAAGAGTGGCGGTTATTATAACAGCAAAGAGGGACTAAATCTGGAAGGGGATGTTCAAACAGCACTTATGGGTGTAATGGTCAGGTGTCCACAAACTTTTGGTCATATAGTGTATTAATGAAGAACTAGGCTTGCTTTTTTTTTTTAATCATGAAGCCATAGAAAATCCATTTGAAGCTTAGAGGGATAACAGTTCTTAAGTCTCAGAGCCTACTTACCTCTCGGATAACAGTGGCATCACTTTCTACAAACCTTCCAAGAGTAGGTTAGGAACTTGTTGCTATTCAGTTTAATCGTGATATTGCAAATACTTACTTGGATCTCTCCATGGGCCAGTCTGTATTGAGAGACAGAGAGAAAGTCGGTTAGTGGTTGATGGACAAGTTCAGCAGGTAACAGTTTTTTTTAAAAGTTCTGCAAAGCCATAAACCACCTGGTAACATGGATGTTTGTTGTCTTTCCCACACACCGGCCACTAGAGAGGTTCATAACCCATTTGAACACCCTTTTCCAGCTAATATACAGAAGCATTTTGAGTTAATGATGACATCTTGACTCGTTTTGATTTGAACATCTGGCACAAGGGGCACTGGTCAATAGCTTTGGTAAGATCCAGGGTTGAGATGTACTGTGACCTCTAAAGGTGCCCTGATGACCTCATCCACTTGTGGTCTTGGATAGTTGTCAATCTTAGTGCTGATGCTGATCTGACACAAAGAGTTTTTTTTTAATTGTTCTGTGTTTAGTCAGTGGCACCAATGTGGCCTTTGCCCTGTCCTTCGTAGCTCCAACTGTCCACTGTTGCGTTTTCTGAAACAGCAAGAACAGATAGATATACATAGACATTGGCTAGATATCGTCAGGGGACAAGTTAAGGAGGACCCAAAATGTCCTAGTAAGGTGTGGTGCCACGTTGTACCTTGGGATATATTCTACAATGATTTGTCGTGAAGGGATGAACACCATGATAGGGGTAGAGAGCACTCTCAAACACACTTGTCCAAAATCTCCCAAAGGTATTTAGTTGGTTTGAGATCTGGTAACTACCTGTAGCTTTGGTGAGATCCATGGTGGTGATGTACCGTGATCTGCACAGATGCTCGGTCAATTCATGCATAGTTGTCAGACACCACATTGAACCTCCTGAAATCATTACATATCTTCATGGTTCTGACTTGGTTCTCACCAAAGGTGAAACATCACCAAACATCTGCCAAAGGTGTTGCATACAGTTGACATATATAATAAAATGAGAATAAATATATTTAATCAGAGCATTTTTATATAACTTTGGAAGGCAATAGCCCATAACTTGGCTGAGCTTCTGATATGTTTCATTTACAGGCGAGAAAGGAGATGACTGCAAACTGTGCCTGTTTTCAGGCCCTGAATATGGACCTCCAGGGCCATGTGGTAAACGTGGTGAACAAGGAGATCCAGGTAGAGAGAGAATTAATAAGTGAGCGAGTGAGAGTAAGAGAGTGAAACACTTATCCAGTGTACACGGTAGCTAATAGAGCTAGATAAATGGAATGTAGGCCATAGTGGTTTTATTAAACTGTAATTTTCTGGATTTGTATAATAATAGAGAAATTGGAAAATTGGAGCCATGGTCTGATGCATGGATCTGATCATTTTTATGTCTTTTTCATGTGTGTTGTGCTTCCATTGCCTATGTGCAGGTGATAATGGAGAACCTGGCAGCAGAGGATCAAAGGGTATTAAGGGGCAGGACGGTCCACTTGGCTATCCGGTAGTTTATAACAATTTAGACATTTTTGAGCATAACCAATGCTTACTACTCAAGCGAATTGTATATTAATATAAATATTCTAAAATACAGGGTTTGTTTGGTGCTCCAGGCGCCCAAGGGGATCAGGGGCAAAAAGGAGAACCTGGCTTTATAGGACCTGGGGATAATGGGAATCAAGGTGACCCAGGACTACAGGGGTACCCAGGGAGGAATGGACAGGATGGGATACCAGGAAAAACAGGATTTAAAGGCCCACAGGGAGAGAAGGGCAATCCGGTCTGTATGGATGTATCTCAGATAGCTACAGAGCAGACTATTGATGTTGGAATAAATTTAAATAGAGGTTGTAATAGATACTTTAAGTTAAATGTTTTGTAACACAATACTTGAAAGTATAAGTTCAAGCTTAAGGTAGACTAGAAAATATTTAATAATGTCTTTATACAGAATCAACTGATTGTTGGCAAACGGTTGATTGTATTTATTTGTCTAGCCATGTTTCATTTTCCTTCAGGGTCCTTTTGGGGCTAAGGGTGACCGGGGTGTCCCTGGACCAGATGGATTACCAGGACTCCCTGGTAAAATGGGAGTACAGGGCTGCCCTGGGGTTGGAGCACCAGGGGAACCTGGTGAGAAGGGCTGCTTTGGTGTACGTGGCCTGCCAGGGGATCCCGGAGATCCAGGTATTATGGGAATATGTGAAAAGCATGTGTGTATAAGGACTGGGATCCGGGTGGTCAGATATGAAGTTTGCGGGACAAAGAAAGGCAGGGTTAATTACCATGAGCTCATATATGGTGCTTGTTCAGAACTGTGTGATATTTCCTGCTTTCATTCATTCCTCATTAGTAACTGCTAGTAATTTTAACTAGTAGAACCAATAGGTTTGTCAGAAAATGTCGTGGGCAGGTGCAAACAATCATAACTGCAGGAGGGGCAGAATTTGACAAGAAGGTCTCCAGAAGCAGGTGACCCTCATGAAGTTTGGTGTACTTTCATTTGTTTTTAAGTTTTATAGTTTAGAGTTTGGCCATAAAAGAAGTGAAAGTGCATTTTGGATGTATCTGACAGGTGAGAAGGGTGACCCTGGTATGGTGTACGTAACACCTGGAGACCAGGGGGAGTGTGGAAAAAAGGGTCCTAACGGTCCACCTGGGCAACCAGGTAAGTTAAAGGTGTGATTTTTTTGTGTGTGTGGAGAGGAGGGATGGACATGGCTGAGAGGAATATGTTATGTGCTGTATATTTTTAAGACATTGTTTTAAATTTTTCTGTATTGTGTTTGGCTTCTACCCCAGCCGTTCTCACATCTTTTTTCTATTTTTCTTTCTCACTCATTCTCTCTCTCTATGTATATTTGAACGTGGTTTTAGGGTGCCTGGGACCCAAAGGGTTATGTGGGCTTCCAGGACCTTGTGGCGTAAAAGGCGAAAAAGGACTGTCGCAACCAGGATTACAAGGACCGTGTGGTTGTAAAGGTGTGTGTGCGCACACCAGTAATATACCTGTGATTACAAATGTGCTTCCTAACTCATCAACATACCTCTGTCTCAAACTGTTTCAGGTGAAAAAGGCATTCAAGGTTGTCAAGGTCCACCTAGCATCGGGGTACCTGGTTGCCCAGGACCCATAGGACAGTGTGGATTGCCAGGGTTAAAGGTTAGAATGATGACTTCATATAATATTTACATAGGGGATTAGCAAATTTTCAGACTACAGCTGAAGAATCTACAGCATGGTGGCATGGTGTGTAGCCTTGCCTCCTCACAGCTACAGGGTCCTTGGTTCGATCCTGAGCTTGGATTGCTGTCTGTGTGGAATTCCTCCAGATTCTTTAGTTTCCTCCCACATCCAAAAAAGCATGTTGGTAGATAGATCGGCTAGGCTAAATTGCCACTAGGGGTGAATGAGCATGTGAAGGTAGGTGTGCATGGTGAACTGTAATGTTGCACCCAGTGTTCCTGGGATTGGTTAAGAGGATAAAGTGGTTACTGAAGATGAATGAATGAATGACTTGAAGTCCTTGATCTTATAAAGCATTTAAAGTTTGGGATGTGATTTCATGGATACACACACAGTGTATTCTGACTCTAGGTAGGCATATCCTCCCTGAGATTATTTCACTAACATGTCACTTATCTCTCCACTTGCATTTATAAGGGTGATAGTGTTTGTGGCCTTCCAGGGCCCACTGGCAGGCGAGGGCCTCCAGGGGATGATGGGATGTGTGGGCCTGCTGGTGAATCAGGTTGTCCAGGAAGCCCTGGAGTTTTTGGACAGCCAGGGAGAAATGGATGCCCAGGGCCTAAGGGTAAGTGCAAAACACACACTGACTCCTTATTTGGAATATTAGATGTTCGTGATAGATGAGTTTCTTTTGAGACGAGTTTGTGGGGTTTTGGTAATTGTAGGGCATTCTGGACATGATTGGAACTGAGTTTTTTTTAAGTGAATTTGGTAGTGATTAATTCTTGCTAGAATGCACAGAGCTGTAATATAGGTGCTAAAATCTGTTGTTTTGCTGTGGCATTTACAATTTTTTTTTACCTCTTGCTGTGGCAATACAGGAGACACTTCTGCTTTTTCTGAACAAATAGACAAATAGATTGTTGAACTGCAGATTTTTTTTTCATGCATTTGTAGACTACAGTATTTTTTCAAGTACTCTCTTCTCTCGGTCTGCTGAAATACTTCGCTGGGTCTGCATCCGGACTGCAGTTTGCCAGTGGACAACTTGACCAGCTGGTGACAGAAAACGCTACAGATCCATATCAACAGCAAGCCATTAATCAAAATGTGAAGACTGGGAACACTTTATTTTCACAAGGCATGAATCAAGTGGACCACAAAATGAGCCACAAACAAACCATACTCCTGGCTCCTGAGCTGTGCACCAGGAAAGCATTTGCAGTATCATGTGGAGATTGCGCGTTTGATTCGTAACAGTGCCAGAGCCATACATGGCTGTGAGTCATAGTTGGTGGATGGCATTAATCTCTCCCCTGTCAATCAGAATGACACTAGCCAGTCATGGGCATCTGCGAGTGAAGGCATAGCACTGTCCTCCAAGTGTGTTCAGCTTCTCTGTAGCATAGCATAAGCATGTACTAACCTTCACCTTCCCTGGTTGGTAGCTGTTGTGTGATACACTCCCAAAAAATAGTACTGAACGCGGATAAATTTGGGGAGGGTTGCGTCAGGAAGGGCATCCTGCGTAAAAACTGTGCCAAATCAAATATGCGGACCAATGATCCGCTGTGGCGACCCCTAAAGGGGGCAGCCGAAAGAGAAACAACAACAACAACAACAATATGGATCTTTCAGCTGGAAATGTCAATATACTCTACAGTATCCTTAAAATAAAGATTTAAGGTACATAAATATTTTACTGTAAAGCTTTATAGAGACTCTACATGCACCTTTATAGGTAAAAGATACACACTAAAGGTACAAAAGATGTACTCAAGTGTAAAACCCTAACGACAAGAAAAGGTAGTGTATGGGAGTACATGGGGAGTGCTATCTAGGAAGAAAATGTATTTAAAAAAAAAATCAAATCTATTATAGAATATATCTAAGGGTGGCTTGAGTATAGTTTGCTTGTGAGTAAATTTAGGGAGGTCATTATTGATCCACTGAGTAAAACAAACCAAGTGTGAAAATTATTCGTTTGCCTTTTGGTTGGTGACATCAGGTGCTGCAGGATGTGACGGACCGCCAGGGGAGACTGGTCCCTCAGGATTCTGTACTTCTGGGTGCCCAGGTAACAAAGGAGTCCAAGGTCAGAAAGGAATGCCTGGAATGCCAGGTGAGATCTTTTACAGGAGGAACTTTCATCAACTCAATTTGAGTGTATGAATGAATAACTATAGTACATAACTGTGAGTATACGACATACACAAACTGTTCTGCTCAGGATGTCGGGGTCAGAAAGGTATGCAGGGTGAGCCAGGATGTCAGGGGCAAAGTTTACTTGGATTAGCTGGGCCATTTGGGACACCTGGTTGTAATGGAGAAGATGGTCCACCTGGTCCAGCTGGACCAAAGGGATTGAAGGGGATGAATGGCATGCCTGGTGGCACAGGTACGCAATAAACACATGTACAACACACACACTCACACACAATCTATTTGGTCACAAAATAACATTAATAATAATATTGATAATAAGCTTACATTAGAGTTGTTTGGAATGATAATGATATGGTTAGTTCTGATTTTGATATATGGTTCTGTACATTCAGGCCCACGGGGGAGCGACGGGCCTCCCGGGAGCCCCGGATGTCCCGGACCTTCTGGAAACCCTGGATGTCCTGGACCACCTGGGCCTAAAGGTAACGCCCCATATACACCCATACACTCACTTGCACACACTTTATGATGCTGATATTCATGATATCATGACAATGCTCATAATCATGGACATTTAGATTTACACAAGAATAAAAGTAAAAAAAAAAAAAAAAAAGGTGAGTGAAATTCTTAGAAATTATAATGACACCTCTGATTAGGTTTTGCAGGCAGTGATGGACAACCAGGTTGCAGAGGTTCACAAGGCCCGAAAGGGGAACAGGGGGATCGAGGTCCTAAAGGAGAACCGGAAAATATCTGCAACCCTGGAGACTCAGGAGACCCTGGAGAAATAGGTGACTATAATTGTCATCTAAAGCAGACTTTCCTAACCCTGGTACTGGAGTACCTCTGAGTGTTTTCCCTTCAGGGACAAATACTAAAATGTGCAGGACATGGGGTAGTCCAGGACCAGGGTTGGGGACCTGTGCAATAGTCTAGAGAACATGCTATTGTAAAAGATATCACTATGCTTAAGTACAAGAAAGTTGTACTGAAATATCACAATCAGAAATGGACATCCAACAGCAAGACAACATGTCCATTCTGTCAATAAACACTAACATTGACATTAATGTTTCAAACTATGAATCCCAGTAATTATGTGAAAACGTAAATTAAACAAACACAGAAATCCACAAAAGACACTGCAACTCAGCATGTTCCCTCTTAAAACATGTCTCATCTTGTGGTAAATACATACAATGCTAACGGCACATTTCACAATTCACTCAGTAATTAACATTTCGCCAACGTAACTGTAACATTGACCGTGTTACAGCACCCGCCAAATGTCTGTTAAGATGGCTACTGTGCACTGCTACTACATAGGCGAGGGCGTGGTTAGCATAACAAGGCTAATATGACTAGCGTCAGGTAATTTACTCCATTTCTTCGTAATAAACAAATATTAAAAAAAGTACTGCAAATACTTTCTACCGTCAACTAAAACACATGCCACCATGAACAATCATTATGAAGCATTCGTAGCTGAAAAGGGAGGTAAGTAGTGTGAAAGATGCACGGCCACAACTTTCCTCAGCTACATGTGTGATGAGTGGAAGAAAACGTGCCCTTCAGCATACCGCAGCAGTTTAGCGCTCCCTCTGCTGGACTCATTCTGTAACTACATCTACTCTTAAAACACCCAGCGTTAAAACGATACTGGCATAAAACATAACACAAAAATACTGTGCTTCAGCTGCTGAGACTGACAGTAACATTAGAAACATAAGACCAAAAACAAAAGGTATCATCCAACATGAAATCGTTCATATTTCAAAATACACTAACTGTGAGATCGTTAGGTGGCATTCTTCTACTGGATCTGAAATAAAGTATTTAGTGCACATTATTCCACCTGTCACACTATCATTTCATGATGATCCTGAAATGGACTTGATTTATATTTTCTATTCTATGTTCAGTAAAATGGTCTTTACTCAATGTACATTGTTTAGCCCGATTTTGTACACTCTGTTCGTGATTTGAGATTGGTGATTTTTTTAGACAGCTTTAGACATTCTCAGTGCGAATGCGACCAAAGATGGTCGACAACAGAGCTGCAGTTTAAAAATCTCAGAGTGTGAGTGCTGCTACAATGCTCATCTAAAAGCCGCCAATAGGAGCACGACGTGGCATTACACAAAATTTGCAAGACAGCTGCAAATACACTAGCAGCAATGGAAAAGCTTAAATGAAACTTGTGGGATCTTTTATAAACTGACTTGTTCATATTAATTAATAACATTACCAGCATACAAGCTCGGCCCATTGTACAGTGAGTTGCAAAGCTACCGTGCATGTTCATGGGCAGAAAAAAATATAATATCCTTATCACCTCAAGCTTACTTTGAAGAATGGACGTTCCATGTCGTGCTCTTCTTCCCAGCCTTGAACAGCTCTTCGCTTTTTAAAACATTTTCTCTAGGCATGATGTTGCTACTATTATACAGTGGGCACGTTTCTGTTTATGCAACTCCACTTTCTGCACAAGGCCGGATCACGCTGATTGATAATAGCAGCAGAATGTACTCATTTTCTTCTCTTGCAAGTCTTAGAGGAAGCTCAACATAGGGACTGTATAATCTGAGAATCAGAGAATATGTTATCACACAAGTCAAGATGGTATTGGGATCATCTAACAGTGTGAAAAGCAATAATCTTAAAAGACAGCTGAAATCGTAGAGCCTAATTAATTTTGTCATGTGTAACATTCACAGATTTATGCTTCCAATGTTTTCCAGGGAAGCAAATGCTGAAAAAGAGATCTTCAGCATTCTTTTTTTTGGTCATTTTTAGGTCTTCCTGGTCTGAATGGGCTTAAAGGGAGCAAAGGAATCAAGGGAACAACTGGCAGCTGTGGCGGAAATGGATTACAAGGCAGCGCTGGGCCGCCGGGTAAAAAAGTTTAAAATGAGAGACCTAAGACCACTGACTCTTTCTCTGACTCTCAGCCTGTTGCTTGCTTGTTCCCTTTCTCACTCTTTCTTCTTGTATTCTTGATCCACGGCCTATCTTGTTTTGATTTTCTGAGCATTACTACTTTTAATGTCTTGTTAAATGCTTAATCATTTCACTCGCTATTTCTCTCTCTTTGTACACCTGATTATTACCCAGTGTTACAACAGTTTTGTAGGGGTGTAATGATACATCATGACACGATGTGTCAATGCAAGAGTTTTACAATGTGCATCGTGGACATGTGAGATTCATGTTGTGCAAATCAGCAATCTTTTAATTATACATGTAATGCAGTTGCACTGTTTGCACACCAGAGGTCGCAATCTGAGCCTCTGCACTTGTGAAGTCCGACAGCTCTGGATCGCAACAACCAACACGCTTTATATGTTATAATGTTACACATTCATGTTATACCAGTTAAAAAAAAAAGCTTTTTATTAGCTTTCAAACAACACCAGAGGCCAGGAAACGGGCATTTTGGCCGACTTTGGAGCTCTATTTCTGCTACAGAGCTCATTATATTTCAGTTGATCATTTTCCCTGGGTCAAGTACTGAGTGAAATTATAATATTATTTATTTATTTTAAAGTGAACCTGTACTACTTTTGTTTACAACATTAAACCTCTGTAGCAATTTCTATTTAATTTAGTTTTATACAGACAAAAACACACATTGTTTTGCACTGTTTATGATTCAGAAATAAAAAAAGGAATCTTTTCAGTCATCGTTTTTTTTTCTCGTTTTTCTTCATTTGAATTCTGTTCAAAATATTTCATTGAATCGAATCAAATCGTGAAGCCAGTATCGTGAATAGAACTGAATCACGACTGGAGTGTATCGTTACACCCCTACAATTTTGCCTTCTCCTCAGGTCCTCCTGGAGAACGAGGCCGGGATGGCTTGCCAGGTGAACCTGGTGTCCCTGGCTGTGTTGGAGAAGTTGGACCTCCGGGTCCTCCAGGTAACCAACACACACACACACACACACACACACACACACACACACACACACACACACACTTGTAGTCAGTAGCCCTTAAGCCCTTGTGCTTGCCTACTCTCAAATCAAAGCAACACACAGTCGCTTGATCTCCAATATTATTCCCTTTCCTTTCTGTGTCCAGGTGCCAAAGGTGAGAAGGGGACACCAGGTGACAATGGAGAACCAGGAGATTCTGGTACTCTAGGAGTAAATGGCCCAAAAGGGATCAAAGGTGAACCAAGTAGTCCTGGACCAGGAGAGCAAGGACGCCCTGGAGAGGAGGTGCACTTGCCACTTCTTTTAGTAGACTCCAGAATTATTTTTACTCTTCAAGAGAATGGGCAAGAAATGACTGTATCAAATTATCATTACACACAAAAGGCCGGTTGTGTGTTAATAGTGCTAAATAAATATAACACTATTTAAATAATGTATAAATATAACTGTTACTTAATATTATCATCCATTTAAAGTTTTTAGAAACTGTATTCTATTCAGGCAAAAAAAAAAAAATACCCAGAATTATTATTGAATTATTATTGTCAGTGTAATATGTAATTGTTTCTATAGTAACAGCTCATTTACAGGAATTGTACGGCAGACACTCCGTACATGATCTAAGACTAATAATAAACAGATTATTTGAAAAAAAGATTTGTTATTTAGCAAAGAAAAAGTATTATTGTTGATACGATGAACCTTCATGTAAGGAGACAATTAACATATGGAAGGAGTCTCCGGTGTCAGCGCTTTCTAACAGTCAGTAAGTTTTATATCACAGGACAGGAACTAGAGGTAACAGTAAGTCGGCGTCGCACCGGGCCACATCACGCCGCCCTGTTATTGATTTATTTTCCTACTACAGCATGGCCCATGTGCTTTAGTTCTTCCTGAATATACTGTAGTGACTTTTGAATCGCGTAACATTTTGAAATGGCATTAAATTTGGTAAAGAAATGCATTCTGACTCGCTTATGACTCATGTTCTAGGACTTGGGACTTGAGCGTCAAGACATTAGCCTTACTTGGACAAAACCTAATGACTTATTCCCACCTCAGCTTTTTGATGCAAAAGAGACATTTGCTTGTGAACCTGCGCAAGTCAAGTAATGTGTATATAACCATAATAAAAGTTTCACGCATCCTCACCCCTACCTCGGCTCTTTCACGTTATATCTCAGATATCTAATGCTTTCTCTTGCTCGGTCAGGGTGAGCCAGGCATACAAGGCATTAAAGGAAAGAAAGGAGAAAGAGGAATGTGTGGGCCTGTTGGACATCCAGGAGCAGAAGGGCTTTGCGGCGTGGTTGGAGGGACAGGACGACCAGGACCACCAGGCACTTTTTTTTTTTTTTTCTAGTCTAACTCTCTTTGACATCTCTCTTCTAATACGATATTAGTTCATTTGTTTAATCGTTACGTTTTTGGCCATTCGAAACTTTAAACATAGCGTTAATAGGATCTCTTTCTCTCAGGACCCCCAGGATTGCCTGGAGAAAAAGGTTTTGATGGACAGCCAGGCCCTCCAGGTTGTCCGGGACCAAAAGGCCCACCAGGTTCTCCCTTCAGTTCACATGCTTAATGTTCTTCTGCACTCGTGTAGATATTTATACTTTTTTTTTTATATATATATATAATGTTTATAATTGTTCATTAATGTTGCAGGTGCTTTATAATTATTCACAGCTCATTATTAGCTATAAAGGTTGTGCGGTACACCACATGGCTTGATTTATATAGCACAACAACATGATTATAATTTAAACCGGGATTATTTATCGAGCATTATGAAATCTTTCTAATGGGTGATTTTAGGTTAAAAATTCTTACAGGAATTCATGACTAACTTACAAATGGAGCGTTTCAAAAATTATATAATAATTCGGACATTTTTTTTGAAAAAGTATCACCGCAATACGTTATTAGTCTCAGTAACAAATTCCCAAGCATTTGCATTGGAAGTATGTTTCTGTTCAAAATATTCCGTCCAAACTTAAAAAGTAATGTGTATTCATAAAATATTTTTAATCACACAGTTTTAAGAATTTTTACTATGCTTGGTCAAAAGTTTAGCAGGTTCGTCTCATTTCTAGGTCTTGTTCTTTGTATCTCAGGTTGTTCTGGGTCACCGGGCAATCCAGGTCCTCTAGGTCCAAAAGGAAACCAGGGCAGGGACGGCATTCCCGGACTTCCTGGCGAAAAAGGGAGTGCAGGAGGTGAAGACGTACATGCAGGATCATTAAAACAATCATTTTGATTTATTTTGATAAACATCAGCATCAGTCTGCACTTCGATTAACAGCCGTACACAAGCGACAGGTTCTATTTCCAGGATCAGTGCTTGTTTAAGCTTCACTGTTGATGATAAAAATAAATAATTCAGTGCAGTACACGTGCAAAATAATACAACGACGACCTGGCAGATGCGACTCATCTGAAGTTACCTAGAATTTAAGAGCCTTGTTTTTCTCCGTCTACACCACAAATCAAATTACAGAATGATATTTAATTGTGGCTACAGACAAAAAGCACAAAGTTAGCAGTGAGAAGGGGCGATTTCCAAAGGTTTGGAACCACTAAGCAGAGTTCTTAACCAAGTATTCAGGTATTTAATTCATGATTACGTTAGTTTGTCCAATAACGTTTGGTCCCTGAAAGAGCAGATCTGCTGTCGTTCACCTCTGAAAAAAGTTTGGACGCCCCTGCCTTAAGAACTGGGTGTGACTGTGATTAAAATTCAACTCTACACAAAGAGTTAAAGAGTCATTCCATTAAAGCAAAAGAAAAGTGTAGTCACATTATATACCGTTGTCTGTAGAATTGACTAATTAATCTAATCAGGAATAAATCCCCACAGCTGCAAAAGTGTTACTCAATTAGTCTATGCAGCACCTAGAGTGTATATGTACATATATACTGTACGTGTATCTGTTATATTGAATGATAATTTCTTCTTATATAGCTCCTGGATGTGGACCTCCAGGGCCACCTGGTACCATTGGTGACCCAGGTGAGTGTCTATTACAACTATAGCTTACTAACTAACCTAACATATGTAACCAGTACGCCGTCGACCTGTGATTTTTAACATAACTGTTAGCTAATTATGATTACGTGTTCACATTACTTTTGTAATGAAATGCATGATTCCAAGTAGGTGAGCTTGTTATCCGTGCACAGCTATTGCATTTATAAATTGGCTTCAACTATGCAGTTATTTTAGCTCATAATCTGTATTCATCGTTGAAATTTTTTTAAAAAAGGATAAAAATAACTAAAATAATTAAGTAGCTAACGCTAGCAGAACGATAGCATCATATTGTAATGTGTGGCAGGATGCGAATGCGTAACCTCATCAGGTAAAACAGGTAAACAACGTTCAGAACTGCATGACAAACTTGGAAAGGCTTCGCAACAAAAAGTAGAAACAACAAAGAATAAATAGGCAAACTAATTAAGGACTGAACAGAGAACAGGTGAACACAATGGGGCAATCAAACAATGACAGGAGAAGGACGGGAACAAACCAAAACAACGGCACGTCAGAACGCAAACAAAGCTCACGGAGAAGTGCGAACAATAGCAAGCTGTGCTCACTATTCTAGTAACTCTAAATTACACATGTTCTACATTATAGAAATTAAATTACAAGACTAAGACACTATACGACCAAAAGTTTGTGGACACCTGACCATCAAACCCATATGTGGTTCTTCCCCAAACTGTTGCCACAGAGTTTGAAGCACACAATTATATAAGATGTTTCTGTACGCTGTAGCTTTACAGTTTCTCTTCACTGGAACTAAGAGGCCCAAACCTGCTCCAGCATGACGATGCCGCTGTGCACAAAGCGAGCTCCATGAAGACATGGTGTGTGAAGGTTGGAGTGGAAGAACT
>CM074987.1:1240408-1252233 GCA_037576825.1 Pangasius krempfi
GTGTCCTGCACAGAGCCCTGACCTCAACCCCACTGAACACCTTTGGGATGAACTGCACCCCAGACCTCCTCGACATCTCAACATCTGCGCCTGACCTCACTAATGCTCCTGTAGCTGAAGGAACACAAATCCCCACAGCCACGCTCCAACATCTAGTGGAAAGCTTCCCAGAAGAGTGGAGCTCGTTATAACAGGAAAGAGGGAATAAATCTGAAACGGGATGTTCAAAAAGCAAATATGAATGTGATGGTCAGGGGTCCACAAACTTTTGGCCATATAGTGTAGCTAGCTAAATTCACACAAAAGTTATGTCTAGATACAAAGCCAGATTTTCCGTTCACAGGGAATCCATAGTCTATGTAATGAGCAAATGACACTTGGCGCAGTGTGAAAGTTTAATTATTACTTTAATTCATTTAAAATTTCTGGTTAGTTGCACGAAAGTCTGAGGGATTGAATTAAGAACATTTGTCATCCTGTTTGTCGTTAGGTTGTAAAGGGGAACCAGGACCCATGGGGAAAACTGGACCTCCGGGACCATGCGGTCCAGTGGGAGACCCAGGGCCCTGTGGGGTTCCAGGGCCACCAGGACCGCCTGGAAATCCTGGTCCACAGGGTTTGTGCGTGGATGGACCCAAGGGAGAGCGAGGCCCTTCTGGACAACCAGGACCACAAGGTTAAACTATTATTATTAGTGTTATTACTTTAGAATTATTGCATACGTGGCAAGCTAATGAAAACACTAGTTGCTATGGTTACATGAATGACTTCTGAAATGTCTCATTAAACTAGATCATTTTTGAAGCTTTATCACATCTCTGTGCTGCTTTGCGCAGGGCCCAGAGGGATATGTGGTCCCCCAGGACCACCTGGCCTAGGCGTTAAGGGAGAAAAGGGCAACGCTGGGACTTCCGGACCAAAGGGAGTGTGTGGTTATCGAGGAGACACTGGGCCACAAGGGATTCCAGTGAGTAATCTAACAGCAGCAGCTTGGTAGAAGTGGCTTAGAAGTGCCAACTTCAAGACATTAATTAATACCATGAAGAAATATTATTTTTTAATATTGATAAAGCTATATTGAGAATTGGTTGATGAGCATTCCTGGCTGATGAGAGAAGATCATAAATAGTGTAATACTCTGAATAAAAAAATGCTCGTCAGTTTTTCGGAAACCAGAGCCAAGTATAAATGTAACGGGTTTTTTTATATAGGGTAATCCTGGGAGCCCTGGTTGCCCTGGTGACAAAGGAGAAATAGGACTAAAGGGTGAAACAGGACCTCGAGGTAAGATGCGTCTCAATGTCTAAACAAACAGTACCATGTGAATTAAAGAAAAACTCCGTTAGAGACGGAAGTGCTTCTGTTACGCAATACAAATAATACACGAGCAAAATCTTTTGAGTAAATCCAAAAAAAAAAAACGATGATAATAAGAAAAAAATTAAGATCCATTAGCCATTAGCTCAGCAGTTTGGTGTCTGCATTCTGGTTAAATCCAAGTCTGTTATATCCCATGAAATGTCTGTCAAATGAGTAAGAATAAATACAGAATGGAAAACTTTCTGGAAAACTCCTGAAAGCTCAGAGACTTCTAAGCATCTGAAAAAACACAGATAACATCGGGGTATAACGTAATGCCACGATGTCTGTTTGTCTCTGTATGTCCAAGTATTTGGATCTGTATTGGTTTTTTTGTTTTAAACCAGAATTGGAAGTGGTCTAGACTGGAACTTTATTTTCTCTATGACGATGTAGAATGATCGTTTAAAAATAACGAGAAAACATGCACAGGGAGCGTACAAGTTCAAAATGAGACTGCAGCAGAGACATGCTGCCCCGTACACAGTGTGTGATCTATGTGGGTTATATGGCGCGACAGCTCTATAAATTAATTAGAAATGCGTGCGCACCACTGTTAACTGAGGAAAAAAAGAAGAAAAGTGTGTCGCCCTTGTTCAAAGTAGTCTTTAAGATTGTAATTGGAATGGGAATTTTGTAGAAACTTGGCAACCCTGCCTACCAGCTTTGCTTTCAAGGTCCAAGCTTTAGGTTTTTCCTGATAAGGAAAAAAGTGGTCTTTTGGAACGCCGTTCCATCTGTTACACGTATCGGACGCATTTAGTGCCTAAAGCGTGCGCATCACCTTTGAGCCCCTGTGATGCCAGGCTGTGTGCATACTCATCACGCCCGTCTTAAAAACACATGCACTTGAATAAGCCTCCTGCTGCCCTGTGACTGCCCACAGGTCAAAGAGGACAGGATGGCTCACACGGCCCACCAGGATTAGAAGGACAGAAAGGGCAGAAAGGACCACCAGGTGAGAGTTTGCACCCATACAAAGCTGTAAACGTTTTAATTGTGTGGGTTGAGAGTGAATTTTTTTTTTAGTCAGCTAAACAAGACAATGCGAAAAGTGCTACGGATACTTTCCTGCCAAATGTTGTTTTTCAATCTAAAAAGGAAAAAGTAGAAATATTAAAGGTTTACTGATCATATTAATCTGTTTAGGTACAACAGGGGAAGATGTTTACTACGATAATATATTAGTTCCCGGAGAGCGTGGTCTGCCTGGAGAGAGAGGAGAGAGAGGAAGTACTGGAGCAACGGGTTTACCAGGACATACAGGGCCACCAGGTACACCTACACACCTGAGTGCAGTGTTTAGTCTATTTCAAGCCAACGCTGGCGGGTTCTTCCTTTCTTTACGTAAGTGAGAAACACGCTCAAGCAAATCACACTCGACTGGTCTGAGAGCATCTAGTTCGAAATAGGTTGGTCTCGCTAGTGATTCAGCCCTGAATCAATCGACAAAAAAAGCCTTAATAAACACTGGATTTGATGCAAAATGTTTTAAACTTAAACTTAATAAATCATCGAATCGAATTTAGCATCATCCCCCTGCTCTCATTGCTTGGGTGAGTTCTGTAGTTTCTACAAACACATGGTAAAGGTTTTTTTTACTTGTTTGTTTTCCCCCAACGCCGTATTTGCCACCAATAAATGAAGGAGTTTTACGAGTACGTTTTCAGTCCTACACGCCTCTGTGCCAGAAATTATATTTTTGTTCGTTTAATTCCAAAAGAGCAAACAATACAAAAGAATCCGTTTCACTCCGAGTCGCACGCTTTCCTCGGAAGTAATAATGAGCCGTTCTGTAGCTTTACTTAAGGTAAAACAATACTACAGATTGATGAGGTATACATGAAATATCATACTCATGATCATGATCATTTCCTCTTGTTAAAACCTGCAAGGAGCCCATGGCCCTAGAGGACTCCCTGGCCTGAATGGCATCCCTGGTGAACAGGGTTTACCCGGACCGAAAGGGAACAGAGGATTGCCAGGGCTGACAGGTAGGAGTGCGTCTGTTATTATATCCGGATGAACCTAGTGAGAATCAGAAAGCCTATTTTGTCTCACGTTACCGTACGGTGGCGCAGCGGGTAGCGTTGCTGCCTCACAGGTGATCCAGATCAGCCTTTTTTTTTTTTTCACTTCACACAGTGCTGTGCAGAAGTTTTACTCACATGCAAAGAAATGCTCTAAAGCAAAGACGCGTTCTAAAATAATGAAGTTACACGTTTCTACATGTGGAAAAAAAATACTATAAAGAGCAGTAAACAGTGTTAAAATAAAGTAAGTAGTAGCCTCAGGTACGATTTGTAGAGTTTTATAAGATAATTCGATGGTTAGAGGTTTTACATCTTGAACAATCTGCTGCACTCGTGATTTTTTTTTGTATCTGAAATGTGGTCTGTTATGCAATATGTTACTGACATACAAACATTTTTCTGTAACTTTTCCAGCAAAAAAAAAAAAAGTAGTGTATATGGAAAAGTAAAATGTTTGTGACTCAGTAACGCAGAAGTGATCAAATAGACATCTATAGTTGGATAGACATCTCAGTAGGGGATATGCTTTTGCACAGTACTGTACATCTTTCTGATTTGAACTTGAATCTATTTCTTGAACTGAAAATATGAATACAGGGTTTTCGAAAAAGAAAAAAAAACAAGCTTGGTGAGTAGATGGCGTTTGTTACGGGCAGTGTTGCAGTGTGTAAGGAGCTCAGGTGTTTAAAGTGTGTGTGTGTGTTTATGCGTTTTTGATTTTTCAGGCACTTCGGGTGTTATTGGCGATGATGGTAAGAAGGGTTCCAGAGGTCCACGGGGAACCTCCGAGCCCAACAAGGCCAGTGGTAGCTTCCTGTTCACCAGGCACAGCCAGACACAAGGGGTCCCTTCCTGCCCTTCTGGATCCAGTGAAGTCTACTCCGGGTACTCACTCCTTTTTATCAACGGCAATAACCGGGGACACGGCCAAGATCTTGGTATGGCACACACACACACACACACACACACACACACACACACACACACAAGTTATCTGAAACTAACTACACTTAGACTACACAGGACAATATGACTGCATAGTTTTTTGGGGGTTTTTTTTGCTATTTTTTTCTTTCGTTCTTTTTTTTTTTTTTAAAGAAAAACATTTGCACAATATAGTAATTGGAGAACAGAAATCGTTAACACAGCTGGTGTGGATTGAAACCCTAATTAAATGGAAGCATAATTGCTGGGCGTGATGCATAAAAACAACAACAACAAAAAAAAACACGAAAGACAAAAACAGAAAAATGCTTTAGGAGCGCATCTGGCCTTTAGAGATAGACAGATATTTGCTGAGGTTATTAATTCGTGTCATTGCTAAAACACGCCAGGTGCTACTTTATTCATTTTGGGCTGGTTGCTTCATTTCTGTCAGCGTTTCAGTGGTTATATGGATTTGTTTATTTGGTCAGGATGAATATATATATATATATGTAGAGCTCTTAATTCAAATTAAAGGGTTCTAAGCTGAATAAAACTCCAGCTTTGAATAGAATGCAGGTTTTTATCTCAGCTTTTTGGACACATCTCTGGCACAAACACCTGACTGAAATGACAAACGCCTCTCTCCTCTCCGTCTTTCTTTTTTCAGATATAAAATGCAGACAATACACTCGTCTGTATCATTATATGATGTGTATGTCTGTACGAATGTCTGTATGAATGTCAGTATGTGTGTGTATTCTACTGTATGGACATTTATGTATACGTGGGTCTGTGTGTGTGATATCGAGGCACTATGGGAAGCTGTTTACAGATGTTCTCCACCATGCCCTTCCTCTACTGTAATCTGGAAAACACCTGTCGCTATGCCACCCGAAACGACTACTCCTACTGGCTGTCCACTGACACACACATGCCCAGTGACGTGCCCTTTATCTCGGGTGATTCACTGGCGCGGTATGTGAGCAGGTACGCTCAGAACACACAGAGTATCTGACAAACACTAATGTATACTGTAAAGACAGATCACTCACTCGCTCACTCACTCACTCACTCACTAACACATTCACTCACTCACTCACTCACTCGCTCACTAACACTTTCACTCACTAACACTTTCACTCACTCCGTCAAACACTCACTCACTCGCTCATTCTCTGACACACTCACTTGTTCGTTCCCTAAGACTCTCACTCACTCATTCATTCTCTGACACACTCACTCACTCGTTCATTCTCTGACACACTCACTCACTTGTTCATTCTTTAACACATTCACTCACTCGCTCGCTCATTCTCTGACTCACTCACTTGTTCATTCTTTAACACTTTCACTCACTCACTCACTCACTCACTCATTCCCTAAGACTTTCACTCACTCACTTGTTCATTCTTTAACACTTTCACTCACTCAGTCACTCACTCGCTCACTCATTCTCTCACTCACTTGCTCACTCTCTGACACACTCACTTGTTCATTCCCTAAGACTTTCACTCACTCACTCATTCATTCTCTGACTCACTCACTCATTCATTCTCTGACTCACTCACTCATTCATTCTCTGACTCACTCACTCATTCATTCTCTGACTCACTCACTCACTCATTCATTCTCTGACTCACTCACTCACTCATTCATTCTCTGACTCACTCACTCACTCTGACTCACTCACTTGTTCATTCTTTAACACTTTCACTCACTCACTCACTCGCTCGCTCATTCTCTCACACACTCACTCACTTGTTCATTCTTTAACACTTTCACTCACTCCATCAAACACTCACTCACTCATTTTTGACACACTCTCTTACTCATTGTCATTTTCTCAATTTGTCCCAATTTAGAAGTTGCCAATTCAAATCCACTAGTTAGTTTATCTGGTATAGAAACTATCGAGGAGCCAGTCTGAGAAGCTGAGGGCGAGCACATGCTTGCTGAATGCAGTTAGAGGAGAAATAAACCTCACTCTTCTGTATATATAAGCGCACAGATATGAACGATTGGCAGTGACTAATAGAATAGTATTATTCCTTTCTGTCAATGCTATCCAATGGTTAATCTCTCTCTCTCTCCCTCTCTCTCTCCCTCTCTCTCTCCCTCTCTCTCTCTCTCTCTCCCTCTCTCTCCCTCTCTCTCTCCCTCTCTCTCTCCCTCTCTCTCTCTCTCTCCCCCTCTCTCTCCCCCTCTCTCTCCCCCTCTCTCTCTCCCTCTCTCTCTCCCTCTCTCTCTCCTTCCAGGTGCTCGGTATGTGAGGCTCCAGGGAACGTGATAGCGTTACACAGCCAGACCAGTGTGGTCCCGTCATGCCCCTCCGGATGGCGGCCTTTGTGGCAAGGCTACTCTTTTGTCATGGTAACAATCACAAGCCATTACTGAAAGAAATATATTTATTTATTTCCCATTTTAACTGAAAACACAGCAGATGATTCAACCTTATTTCATAAAGAGATATTTTAGTAATGTTGTAGAATTTCTTGTGAATAATCGTGAATAAATTAGCTGGGTCCATTTGAAACTTTCCGTGACTTTGAACAGCTTTCAATTTAATGAGAAGAACAGGAAGAACAGTGTTCGCCGCTCAAGTATAGTTCCATACTTAAGACTTGTTTAACGCGTAAGGTTGCTGCTTTATCTCAGACTGTTACAACGCTTCGACACTGGAGACTCCTTCTACAGATGCTAATTCCACATCTCCTCATAGAACATTTCACTAAATCCCTAAACCGTATGCTTTTAACTTGTAAACCGTACAAGTTACTATTAGGACGTAGAACTAGAAGTGCTAGTTAATATAATAGCTAATACAAACCTCTGATTTGCAGCTGCACTATTGTCATAGAAAATTAATCAACAGCTTCTGACCAATCAGAATCGAGCGTTCAACAGCGGTGTGAGATATACATATATATACACACACACTTGTGTGTTTACTTGTGTGTCAATAGCAAACGGGTGTGGGTTCGGAGGGCTCGGGACAGCCCCTGTCCTCTCCTGGCTCTTGTTTGGAGAATTTCCAGAAGATTCCCTTTATCGAGTGTCATGGCCATGGCGCTTGTAACTACTACTCAAACTCCTACAGCTACTGGCTGGCCGGTCTGGATCCTAGGCAGATGTTCAGGTATTTGTCCCAGATGTCTGCTTTGAGAATAAGTTACATTTGTGAAGGTGGATGTTAAAACGAAGAGATGTCTACCTGCACCAGAAATGGAAATGACTTCAGAAGGTTTAATGCATTAAAAGAATTTAGATCTTAATGACATTATATAATAAGTACGTTGCATTTTCCCAACCACTTGCCTGAAAGCGGAGGTGCGTTTGTGTTTTTGTTCCTCAGTAAACCAACCCCACAGATAGTAAGAGAAGGCGAGCCGAGCATCATCAGTCGCTGTCGGGTGTGCATGAAGGAGCACTTGTCTCGAAATCAGACATCCTGAACTTCAGAGACCTTTTATTCAGCCGGTGTTGACTTTTAGAAACAGACGTCTTTGTTTCCATCGCACGCTAAATCCCACGCTAGATCTTCAGGAAGGATGGAAAACAAATGTAGAACTAATGGAATAATTTACAGAATTTTTAGGGAACTTTCTTAACCCAGCGACTGATCTAATGAACTTGGGTTTGGGCAAAGGATATTAGTTTTTTTTTGTTTGTTTGTTTGTTTGTTTTTTGTTTGTTTGTTTGTTTTTATCTTAGTGTACATGCATTTGAACTTTTTTCAAAAATTTTATTTTATTTTCTAAAATTTTATTTTAATTTGTTTTATTTTATTTTTATTTTATTTTATTTTATTTTTAATTTATTTTATTTTTATTTTGTTTTGTTTAGCAGAGCAGTATTGATGAACACAACATAACATTTAAAATCCTTAGACAAGCAAGAAGACTGAACAAGTTCACCATATGTCCAAAAGTATGTGGACACATGACCGTCACACGTACACGTACCACGCGCTTGTTGAACGTCCCACGTCAAACTCACGATTACTCATGGTTACTATAGAAACCGTAACGTAATAGAACGAACGCGTTAATACAAACCTGTGATTTGAATTCCAGCCTGGGACTAATGTCAGATCTGCTGTTGTAGGAAATGAAATCAACATCTTCTGACCAATCAGAATGGACAATTCAGGGACACGAGAGTAAAGTTTTTAGAGCATTTATTGTTACGATGTTGTTACATACACTGTTGTCGTACCTTGTACAGACTCGACGGCGAGCAACTGGAACTCGCTCAGCACGACTAGCGTCATGTTTGCAGAGACAGCAAAATAAAGTTTACAGGGTTTACGTTCATGTTTGAGGGTGGAATCTAAAGGAAAGCTGTACTCTGAAACCCGTGAAACATGTTGTATAGTGAGAAATTTCTGATGTGTTTAGTGAATGTGGTGCTAATTTGTCGGATGGTGCTGTATTTTTCTTGATCCTTTGATGAGCGAAAGCGTAAACGCAGGATTTCATTACTAAATAAAGTCCTGGATCCACTGAGGATCAAATATTAATTATTACAAAGTTTACTATGCAGGTCGTTCAGGGTGGATTTAGCCTGTAAGATACGATGGGATGGGATGTGATGTGAGCTTAAGTTTGTGTTTACTTAGCAAAATAGACTTCATAATCAAGCAAAAAGACTAGTGATAAGATATTAATAGGTGTTTTATGTGACCAGGTTTAAAGCAGTAACTCTTAAATGTTCATCCTGAATTCATGTCTTTTATATTTAATACAAAAATAATGTTGCCACTGGCTTCTCAGCTATTGCTAATAAAAATAGCTACTGTGTTTATAAAGACACACAATATCCTTTATACAGTTATGCAGTTGTTAGCCAAATTCTTTTTTTTTTTTAAACAAATAAGGTTTTACAGAGCTTTTGAACATTGTGTATGATGAAATTTGTATGTATGAAATTTCAGGATTTGTGATTTGAACAAAACTTTATCATCATGACATCATGACATGAATTAATGATTTTTTTTTTTTACTGTTTTATATATCATTGTATTTTTATAAAAGTCTTTGTGTTCTTTTTTTGGGCTTTATGTTCTTTTTAATTTTTTTTTATATTGTTTGAGAAATTATAAGATTATATTCCTATGTTTGGTGTGTAATTAATGTCCTTGTGTCGCCCCATGTTCCAGGTTCAAGCAAATTCATTTTAGCAAATAAATGAACTAAAATTCTTATTTACTTTTTATCCATGTGAACACAAGATGACAGTACAGAGCTACCTGAACGACAGACGATCTCGGGCATAGGGGCATTATAATGAAATACTTTAAGCCAGGGTCCTGAATGAATTGCATTTGTATATTTAACGGCTTTGCTTTCATGTTTATCGGATGGAAAATCGGACATTTATGTAAATATTTCACATAGTAACATAAACGTAACATAGCATTAACGTAACGTAACATAAATGAGGGCTGCATTATTTCTTAATGAAATGCTAATATTTGAGATCACAACTCTCAAATAAGATTCTTTGACGCACCGGTTTTATTCAGCAGAATGTGCATGCGATTATATAAATAACTGCTATTTAACTTCAGAACACGTACAATTGTTTTAAGAATAACAAATTTTTTCTTATATCAGGAATAGTGGCACTTTGTCTAAGCTGCATTGAATAATGAGATTCTTACCACAATTTATTTAATACGAAGTGTATTTGTGTAGCACGTAGCGCAGACCTGAGCACTCCGTATTGGTGTAGGGAATAAAACAACACCTTAGAAGAATATTAGAAATGATATGATTGAGAATAATATACATTAGAAATTGGTTTATTTGTATTGTAGTGTTTTAATTTACATGGTTTTTTTCTAGTCAACTGGAAATCAGTCTTTGGTCCTTGGATATGTTTGATGGATGGACGCGTGAGGAACAGCGTGAATGGGAAATATATTGGTCAGTCTGGGCATCAGTACACACACACACACACACACACACACACACACACACACACACACACACACAATATTATGCAAAACTGACCGGAAACTTTTACTATTGTATTGGCCTAACTTGGAGCTCAACGTACTATAGAAAAGAGAAAATTATAGAAAAAATTAACAGACAGCTCATCCTACCCTGCGCTGTCGATATAGACATTTTTTATTTATTTTTATTTTTTCATTTTAATTTCCTACATGCAGATTTTTTTTACTTTTGCTAGCATGAACACTGCCAAGTTGCAGGCATTAGCAATATGTTGGTTCAAGTGAATGTCGTTTTGGAGAGAATGTAGTGGTAAAAATTATTTCGAATTTCTTTTCCAAAGCCAAAAAAATAAATAAATAAATAATAAAACAATAATATTAATAAATACATATAAGTTTGTTAGGTTTTCCCGTTCAGCTCTGCCCAAACTTGACAAATGGCTTCTGAGTTTTGAAGGACGCAAGAGGACAACTCATCTTTACTGCTTTTTTATTTTAATTCTGCTTGCAAAGGCTTAGTAGAAGCAGCACAGTAGTAGAAGGTTGTATCTATTTTTAGAGGTTATCAAACACAAAATATGCATTAATATAAATAAAGATATTTAAACTAATTTCACATTGCACTGAATTCACCATCAACATATTAGCTATAGTCAATTAAAGCAAAATAAATGGGTTTCATTTATATGTCTAAATAAACTATAAATGTTGACAAACTTAAACCTTTCGAATCATGTAATTGCTCTCAAATTACAACACAAATCAAACATCAAACTTAGCATCAATCAGCACTGTACCAAATTCCATCAAGCAAAATCCACGTAATTTAAACCCAATACTGACATTTCGCAACTTCAAAGTTGATACTTGACCTCAACACAGACGAAAATGTTCATAACAATGTTCATACCAGTCGCGTCTTCAGGGTTGAATTTGAGCTGAATGGGTGAAAGTCCTTCGTTTGTCAGTGAAGATCTTCTCCAAACTTTTCACCTCCATGTGCTCTTAGAGGTGCACCATTTTATCGTTCCCCCGGAAACACACCCTTACAGGTTCCATGTCAGCAACCACACTGCTCTTCCCTATGCAGGAATTTCCTGATGTAACAATATATATATATATAATATTATGAATTATCAGTCTAACTGTGAATGCAGGTTTTGCGTGCTCACGTTGAAACAAGCGGCAAATGAAATCTGCGCCCTTTCAAAAACACCTCCTAACTGTTTTAAAAGCCGTGTCAAGAAATTTTTTAAAAATCTCACCTTTTACACTAGAGATATATACCGAAGGAATGTTCACTGGTTTTAAGTCGCCACTTATGCTACTGACATATGACACAATGTTCAAATGTTTATTTGGGAAGCCATGAATTAGTGTTTTTTTTTTTTTTCTTTTACCAACCAAAGAGACCACAGTTCCATCTTCTTGGTTTCTTGGTCTCCAAGACACATAAGAACACATAAGATGTACTGTTTCTTTCAAAATGTCTGTTCATTTTGTTTCTACACGTTTCTCATTGGCTGAAGCCCAAAATGCGTTCTTAC
>CM074987.1:1252333-1272523 GCA_037576825.1 Pangasius krempfi
TACTGTTTCTTTCAAAATGTCTGTTCATTTTGTTTCTACACGTTTCTCATTGGCTGAAGCCCAAAATGCGTTCTTACCACCTTCAGCACGAGCTAAGGAATAACGTACGTCTACTTTTAGCACGTTAGGCCGAATCAGAGGTCAGCTCTCAGCTGCACCGTTTTTCCTAATTCCTGTTCCTCGATGCACTCAAAACTTCCAGCTCGTCAACAACCTACGCACCATCTGTACGAAACCAGCTACATAAATAAAAAGTTTGACTGATTATGACTTGATTGAGGCAGAATACTGGAACAGTCAGCCAAACAGAGTTACACATCCTTTTTTTTAATTCAACATACAGGAAAAAATACCAAGAGGCTTTCACTAAGAATCCATTAAGGCTGAGTTTGTGAAGCTTTTATCATTAATTAGGCCACTGTGTGCGTTCTGGAGAGACAAAGGCAGACACGGCGACATTTCTCGGTTGTATTTGCCTTAGATTAGCTGAGAGGACCCGAGTCCATTCACACAAATTGTTTTATTGTCCTCGTCATTGTAAAGTCAATACTCTTTCACTCACGTAATCTTGACAAAAGCGTGCATCATTGCTGCGAACAAAGAAAATCGTCGACGTTTTACGGCATCGCATTCCGGCTTCGCCCGGCAACCAGGCAGCTGTCAGTCATCCAGCACCGTGGAGGGCGAGTTTAAAAAGAGCGCTGCAGAGTTCCAAGCTACCAGAACCCAACCTTCAGAGCTCTTTTCTGCACAGTCGGAGCTCTCCAGAAGCCTAACTCAACACCCGAGACGAAGATGAGGATGCTTGTGTTGCAGTGTTGTCTGACCCTGCTGGGTTTGTCTCTGGTGCTGTGCAGCAACGGCGTCTCTTCTCAGCCGGACCTGGATCTGCGACACCGCCGACTTCTGCAAAGAGTTCACGCGCTTGGCGTGGCTGCACAGGTTAGGCTGCATGAACACTGACACAAAAAAAAACCACCAAAAAAAATGATATGCAAATGTGGACAGACACGCTTGCTAATTCTTGCGGTGATAGGATGCCTAGCCTTACCTTCGTTCCTAATCACGTATTATACCGGAAGTGTATTATTACACACGTATCTCATAGCTAAAGTAATCGAGGATGATATGGTGTAACTTTACACTTGGGCATTTGTATAGCAGTTGGAACGATAGACATTGCCACAAGGCAACTTTAGATCCTTACTGAGAAAGCCAGAGGCGACAGCGGCAGGAAAATGATGAAATGAAAAAGAAATCTTAAGAGGAACCAAATTCAAACGTGAATCTTCTGGATGACACCGGATCGTTCGATTATAAATCTTTACTCGTCTACAGTAATACGTGTGTTTACAGGATGATCAGTATGAGCAGTCCTGGGATGAGCGCAAGACAAGTCTTTCTGACTACAGCAGCAGTTCTTATGTACAACGTTACAGTATCTGAGCGAGAGTTTCCACTGCAACAAGGGTCAGACTTGGGAATGAACTGTTTCTTGGGAAGTGCAGATCTTTAGGGAGTATCCACAAACAAAATGAGTCACAAGCGCAGAAGCTCGAAGCAGAAGAAGTACCACGATGAATCAGGGAGATTCAGAGGGCGAGAGGTGTGCATGTAGTGAGAGAACAGTTTATTTAGGTACGCTCCTAGCTCCTATCCTTTAAAATGGTGTACACTATGATCAGACTGCAAGCAGGGACGCCGGGAGGTCGAGCATAATCTTATAGCTAAATCATACAAAGCCCAATCATTTCCTCTCCCGAATAGTTCCCTTGATTTTACATTCTCATGCAGACTCCGGCTTTACGGGGTAAATTGAGGTGCCACTCATTTCGTTAGCCGAGTATGATATTAGCAGGAATACCTGTGAAAACGAAAACTGCACTGAAAGACATTTGCTGTCAGTCATTTCAGCCTGGGAAAGGGCCGATCGTGACAAGCACGGCTGAGACGTCAGTCAACGTTGACTTGCCCTCTCAGTCTGTTTATGTTTCATTAGCATCGTCGTTCCAGGACTCTCACTCTTTCCTCAAACCTCTAACCTCTATCCTCAAACTATCTGTCTTCTCTGTCCTGTCTTGCCTTTCAGGAGTGGACTAAGAATGATCTGAAGGACATTCTAACGCAGCTCATCTTGCCAGACTCAGAGATTCAGGAGAGCGACATTTCTACTCTGGGGACAAAACAAGATCTCACAGTGGAATTAGAGCGATCAGCAGAAGACCCCAACAGCCTCCCGCCTCGAGAGCGAAAAGCAGGCTGCAAGAACTTCTACTGGAAAGGATTCACTTCCTGCTGAGGTCCTGCGCTCTCTAGTCACATGACCCTACACTGGCCACTCCTGGGTCACTGCTGCTAAATGTCCCCGCCTTTACCTGGGACTCACCAGTGAGGTCGAATCAGTAGCTGATTTCTATCTATTAATCATATCAATCAGCTTCAATTGTAACTTTGTAATTTATAAAAATAAAGACTAATGCTTCATTTGATTTTAAATTGTGTGTATATATGTGTGTAAATGTGAAACACGACACAATATAATTGCAACCTCAATCAGGGCAGAGAGCAAAGACACACAGTTTCAGAGGTGCCAACACTTATGCTTTTTAGCCCTTTGCTAAGGCAGAGTGCCAGTTTTTTTGCTTTTTCAGACCAAACGTGAATAAAAGCCATTTCGCTGAAAGGAAGGAGAATAGGAATCATGTGGATGGGATTGTGGTCCCTGCTAGTTATTAAGTAGCTCCACTTTGGACGTTTGTATCGCTTCAATTTTTTTCTGTTTCTTGCGGATTTGAAAAAAATAAAAGAGCCATCTTTTTCCCAGACATACACTGGGGTTTCTGGGGTTTTTTTGTTTTGTTTTTTTTCTCTGTCAGCTAGACTTTTCTTGCTAGCAATGTTGGCACCTCTATAGTTTAATGGACACTTTGCTTTAACACACATATTCCAATATAAGATGGACTTCAGAGGTATAGATCACATGAAATAAGGGAAGCCCCGTGACATAACATGAGCAGCAGCTCGAAAAGACGTGGTGGCTGGCTTTGTGTGTCTCAGAGAAAGCTAGCCTTCACCCTCCCTGGTTGTTAGCTGTTGGGCGAAAGGGGGGAGCTAGATAGCGCCTGGGAATTGCCAAATTACCAAATTAGGGAAGACACCACCACCAACAACAACAACAACAACAACAACAACAAAACAGGATTCCAGCATGTGCGGTGCTTGGACCCCTAAAAAAGAAAAAAAAATGGGATAAAATATGCAAAATGCTAAACTAAACATTGCTGTGTACAAATTTGTGGATAAAAATAGAAATGTGTCGCTGTCTGAAAAAAAAAAAAAACAATTTGACCAGCTTTACCTCCGTAAAAGTCACTATTTTGACACTGAGCTACTTAATTCCACCTGTGGTTTAAGAGCACCAGGATCTTAAAGCATATAAGTATGTGCGGGTGTGTTTGTGTGTACGTGTGGTGACTACAGCGACGTTCAATGATTAGTGGAAACTGTTGGACATGAGAGACTTATCTCATGCCTTAAAACTAGCAGGGAGAGAGGAAGGAAGGGGATTCACAAGATGGAAAAAGAAAGAGACAGAGTAAGAGACGGAGGACAGTTAGCACCGATGGTCATCCATAGCAACGTCTGGTCGTGTTAGCAGACGTGGTAATGGACCCTGCAAACTGAGCACGAGCGTGGTGTGTGGACACACACATCAGGCTGATGTATTTTTCATTAGTGCGTTATTAGTTTTGAAAGCCGTGAAGGGTTTTGGTGCTCCGTCTCCAGAGGCTCACACAGAGACGTGGAAAAGCCTGTTCGTCAGCAGTAATTGTTATTTAATTATGCTCCTGAAAGCAGCGCAAATATTTAAGTTCATCTGGCCTGTTTGATTAACAAGCTTGAGGAGATACTTTGTCAGGCATTAAAAATCACTTTCCACTGGGCTGTTTACAAAGCAGAGGTTTTTATCTTTCTCAACTATATGTGTCTGTGTGTGTGTGTGTGTGTGTGTGTGTGTGTGTGTGTAGGTTAAACAATCCAGAGGTGGCTTAACGGATCTGAACTAGCAATTTAATAGGCTGTGAGTTTAATTCCTGCCAGAAATATCACCACTTCTAGACCAGTTACATAAAATTCTTTGCTTTAAAAGCCCCAAATAATCAACTAACATGACAGCTAGAGATAACAGTTACCTTTTAATTCAATGCTCATCTATTAGTGATGTGTTTCTCTAAACTATTCAGTTTAGCGGGTTACGTTGTGCTTGTCAGTGAAAACTTTTGACTCACGCCATTGACTCATCGACGTTGGACCGACGAGACACAAGGGATTTGGATGTTATATGGAAAGAATAATCACATTCGTCTCTGATTATCTGTCTTTATTTGATTTTATCGTCTTCATTGTCGACAAGTCATGTCTTCAGACCAGATAGGGTAAATAAAGTAATAACAAGTCAAATGTTCTAAAAAAAAAAATTCCTTGGTTAAAATGTAATAATCATAATTTTTTTTTTTTTTAAAAAAGGTCGACATGTCTATTTACTTGTGATGGTGCAGACAGAGGGAATTAGGATTAAAATGGCTGTCAAATGGAGAAATATAAATGCTTGAGAAGACAATCAGAAAATCTCTCTCCTAATATCTACTCTTAGCAGTTCCGTATTTCCACACTAACATTTCCCTGCGTCGAATGCAGAATTCATTAATGCGCTCTCGGACCTAATGAGGAGCGTAGCCTATCTCTCCTGTCCACGCTGCCTCTGCAGTAAAAGCTCACTGACAGTGTTGTGTGGATATATGTGCCAGTGTGTGTAGAAAAAACCCCTTATTGCCTCTGTGACTGCCCCTGTCTCCGTGCGTTACGGTTAAGAGGGGAAAATATCTACATGGAAGCCACAAAGGCACATTCTTTGACGTCTATTTCATATGATAATGCGCAGCTTTCGGGACTTCATTGTGAAGAAACGGTGTCTGTTAGGTCTCATTGTTTAAAAATGTTCGTCTATGTCCGTCTGCTCAGATGGTGATAAGCCCTTACTGTCCGCCAGCTGTTGAGCCGTCAATCAAACAGCCCAGCGGTATGCTAATGCTAATGCCATAGTGATGAGTCATAGTTCCAGCATAATAAACGAATGGTTAAAAGCCCTATTTCTTCCAAAGCATCACTAAAATTAGCGATGTTGTAAGTACCTGTATGAAGTACCTATATGAGTTTGAATGTCTTTTTTGAAAGAAGCACTCTGAACCATTGTGTGTGCATGCCCATTAACCTCTCTGTGTGAGACTGATTCTTGTGGAGCCATCAGTCTAAGCACGGCACCAGGCATAACTAATCAACCATCATGAAATTAGCCAAACACCACAAGCAACAAACAACCAATCAGCCAGTTCAAAGACAAACAGCAGGACATCCTCTGTACAAGTGTGCATTTGCATGTGTATGTTCTGAATAAACCAGCGTGGTGTCAACACACCAGGCGAGTCTATTAGCCCATGTGGCCCTCTTCACGATTCATCCCATTAAACACCATTTACCACTCTCCCTACTGCTTGACTCATAATAAGTGTGCGTGTGTGTGTGTCTGTACACGTGCACCTGTATTCATCCCTTTGCAAGGACCAAAAGCGACCAAATACTCTTGTAAAGCATTGTCACAATGTTAGAATATCGTTATAAGGACATTATCCAAAGAATCCTATCACTGTGAGGACATTGGACACTATTTGAGACACATCCCAATGACAGAATACTATCAAAAGTCCCCACAATGACAGGATAGTATCAAATGTCCTCACAATGACAGAACAGCTCCAAATGTTTTAAAAATGAAGGAATATTGTCCAAAGAAAGAGTGATACAATGATAGAGTGTGATACAATGATAAAGTAGCATCTGTGTCATCACAATGGTAAGATACCATCAAATGTCCTCACAATGACAGGGTAGTGCCCAATGTCCTCACAATGTCCCAGTCCTTACAGTGATAGGAGAGTGTCCAATGTCCTCACAATGTCCCACTCCTTACAGTGATAGGAGAGTGTCCAATGTCCTCACAATGTCCCAGTCCTTACAGTGATAGGAGAGTGTCCAATGTCCTCACAATGTCCCAGTCCTTACAGTGATAGGAGAGTGTCCAATGTCCTCACAATGACAGGGTAGTGTCCAATGTCCTCACAATGTCCCACTCCTTACAGTGATAGGAGAGTGTCCAATGTCCTCACAATGATAGGATAGTGTCCAGTGTCCTCACGATGATAGGGCAGAGTGCAATGTCCTCACAATGACAGCATAGTGTCAAATGACCTGACAATGATAGAACAGTGTCCAAACAGTGTCTTCGCAATCACCCAGTCCACGCAATGATACAATGGTGTCACACGATAACACAATGATAGGATGGCACTAAATCTCCTCACAATGATAGGACAGTATCAAATGTCCTAATATCAAATATCAAATGTCAATAATATGAAAGTATCAAATGTCCTCACAAATATAGCATAGTGCCAAATGTCCTCAAAAATGATATGGGAGTGTCAAGTGTCCTCACAATGACAGGCTAGTGTCTAAAGTCCTCACCATCACTCACTAGGATGGTGCCAAGTATACTCACAATGATAGCATAGCGCCAGATGTGCTCACAGTGATAGTTTCAAACGTCCTCACAATGATAGGACGTTCACGTTCACACGGTTCTCATAATAGCTACGATGGTATTTACAGCTTTTATTTTTTTAAAAAGAAAAAGGCTGAAACAAAATATTTCCTTCTGGTTACTGAGGTTAAGGTTAGATAATAATTACATGAACAGAAGGTCCTCACAAAAATAGAAAAACCAACATCACATGGGAGTGTTTATGTGTGTGTGTGTGTGTGTGTGTGTGTGTGTGTGTGTGAGTAATAATGCTTAAAATGTTTATATAATATACTATAATATTCATAGTAAACCAAATGGGACTAATGCCTTCAGTTAAATATAATTCAATACAGCCTGCACATTAACTTAATTTCATCGACAGTACTGCATACTATTAAGCAGGAAAACGCATTAGAGAAATGAACCGGTTCAAATGGAGAATTCTGCATTTATATCTCCATTTAAGTTCATTTGAGCAGCCATTTAAAAAATCACACTTCTTCTGCACCATGCTGCAAGACAAAATGAGCTGTACTATCAGTTGGATTAATAAAACCACATTATGGCTTTCCATTTTGCATTCTTCTTAAGGCATTTCTACATGGACAGCTAATAGCAAGCGAACGCCAGGGAGTCTAATTAGCACTATGTCATAGCTATAGCATGTGTGCATATCAAACAGCCTAGAGGACTGACATTACAACTGTAACAATGATTTCATGTGTAAAGTTTATTTTTCTAGAGTCACTAGATGAACTATTCAAACAGAATGGGTCAATTAAACAGGTGCACACAACCGAGCAATATGCAAATGACAGGACAGAGCCTGAGACAAGATAGGATCACAGCAAAAGACAGATGTCAGACATAATCACATGACATAAACAAAACCACATGATATTAACTCAAAACAAAACACAAATGCAGTGCTGAGAGTGCTGTGAACCGCATCACGCAGAGGCGAAATCCATGACAGGACCCCCCCTCGACAGGCAACACTACAGTTCAAAAGGAGGTGAAATGGAAACATTCTCTGCAGAGTCAAATGATGCCCACTGTGGAGACAGGAGGCAGAGCGATGTCTTCTGTGAGGCCAGGAGGTGGAAACATGTCAACCAGGCAGGATGGCTTGGCAAATCAGGACAAGGAGTCAGGTGGCTCAGAAGACCGGCATATCAGCCGGTCAGGATCAAAGTCAGGCTGTGGAATGATGACATCATCTGCAAAGTCAGCAGGGAGGGGGCAGAATGATGCCATCATCCATCCACAAAGGCGGGTGACATAGTGACAATGTCCTCTGTGGAACCAGGAGGCCGTCACCAGGGTCATGAGGCAGAGCAATGATATCCTCGCTGGGTCCAAGAGGAAGATCAGCAACATCCTTGGCAGGGTCAAGAGGAGGAGCGACGATGTCCTCGCCGAGGTCAGGAGAGGTCTCGGCACTATCCTTGGGCTTGGCTGGGAAGGCATCAGCATAGGTCTCAGGCTAGGCTGGGGAGGCTGTGCCAGCCATTATCCCTGTCTCCAGAACAAGAAAAAGTGACTCAGACCTTAAACAATACAAATGCATAATAAGTCTCCACATTCAGTCCCAGACAGGATGCGGTATAAATGGGCAAACTAATCAAGAACTAACTTTGTGTTGCAGGTGCACACATTCGGGTAATATCCCAATGACAGGACAGGAGCAGAAACAGGACTAGAATCACAACAAAAGGCACATGTCAGATATACAGTAATCACATGGCATAAACAAAATGTCACCACATGACATGAAGCATGAATGCAGTGCTCAGAGCGCTTTGAACAGCATCACATGCTGGGAAGAGAAATCCATGACAGGTTCGCATATGGGTTATAGAAAGTAAGACAGAAAGATAAGTGTGAAGAGACAATGTCGAGCTGCAGTAACTCATCACCAATCACACAATTTGAAGTCTATCAATCCAGATTCACATTAGATTCAAATTTCCTCCAAGTCCAAAAAGAATGGGACGCACCCTTTATGTTGGTATGGTGGAGTTTAAGTATCTTGGGATCTTATTCATGATGGAATAAGAGAGTGCGAATTCCACTGCAGTGTTCCTGGGCTTACCTCCTGCACGTTTCCGAAGCAAGCCATTAAAACAAACCCATCAGAGACATAGCAAAAACACTGGGCGTGGCCAAATCAACTATTTGGTAAGAAAGAATGCACGGGTGAGCTCAGGAACATTAAACGGGGGGCAGTCGTGGCCTAATGGTTCGAGAGTCGCACTTGTAACCCAAAGGGTGTGGGTTCGAGTCTCGGGTCTGGCAGGGATTGTAGGTGGGGGGAGTGAATGACCGGCGCTCTCTTCCACCATCACGACTGAGGTGAGACCCTTGAGCAAGGCACCTAACTGCTCCCCAGGCGCCGCAGCTAAAAAGGCTGCCCACTGCTCCGGGTTGTGTGTTCACTACTGTGTGTGTGCACTTGGATGGGTTAAATGCAGAGCACAAATTCCGAGTATGGGTCACCACACTTGGCCGCAATTCACTTCACTTCACTTCACAGAAGACCACAGAAGACCACAGAAGACCACAGAAAACAACTGTGGTAGATGACAGGAGAAGTCTTTCGCTGGTGAAGACTCTTCACAACAGTTCACAACCAGGAGTGTGTCAAAGTCAACAACCAAGTGAAGCCTTCACCAGAGGGATTACCACAAGATGTAAACTACTGGTAAGCCTCCAAAACAGATTAGAATTTGCCAAAAAAAAAAAGCATATAATTCTGGAGCAAAGATGAGACAAAGACATCCAATAAATGGTAAAAGCATCCAATATACTGTGGTAGACAGCTGAAATAACAATAACTTGATCAATGACTGTATATATTGTATATATTATACTGTATATATATACATTGGAGGGGGTACAAAGTGTCCAGAGAAAAAAGCTTGACAAAAGGCCTTCGTCAGCTGCTTTTATTTTTTTTATCATTATTAAGGGTGGCAATCTTCAATCTGATAGAGTCACCTCATCACATCTCCCATCCCCATTCACACTCACCTACTACTGGAACTCATCTGTTATCTATCTGTGTGCAGTAGTCCATTTTTCCCCCCTTTCCAGTACTAATAACCTGGAAAATATGCAGAATGTGATATAGAAAATAATTGCCGTGGCCTCAGCAGGTAACGCAAATAAGCCGTGGCCTCAGCACAAGTGTATTATTACGTGGCTGAGAAAACCTATTAACTGTGTGATGGTCTGTAATGGGGTGTGTGTGTGTGTGTGTGTGTGTGTGTGTGTGTGTGTGTGTGTGTTTGCATAGGCCACTTGTCAGTTATTTTATAGACACTCCTCAGTCCTCCTTGGTGTGTAAACACAATCTGTAAAGCTTTGAATTGTTCATACGGCCAGTTTTACAAAACGGATCAAATAGATATGTTTTTTTTCTTCATTACAAACACAAACAGGACAGCGAAGGCACTCGTGCACGTTCTCATAAATCAGTATGAGCCCAATCGAGTGTTATAACTTGGATTTCGAGCGGGAGAATTGCGTAGTTTACACTGCTAACAGTGCTGAAGTCGTTAATACCAGAGCGTGAAAACTCATAAACCTCATTATAAAGAAAAACAGGACAGCGAAGGCACTCTTGACCGTTCTCATAAATCATGAAAATGAGTGGAATTTCGTGTGCTTATAGCGTTATAGCGTTATAACTAAGCCATTTGCTTGCCATGTTTAGGAGTGCGTCCTACCCCTTTTGGTTTTTATTGCCACATTGGTTTAAAAAAAAAAAACAGAAAAACTTCACTTCTTCACAGAAAACTTCACAGAAAAACTTCGCTGTCTGTCTTCCTCATTTTATTTGTTTCATGCATCTGGCCTTTTTTCTTTTTATAAGCAATATCGGAGTTACACTTGATTCAGACGACATAGCAGCCTTGTTGAGCCTACGTTTTAAATGTGTGTGTGTGTGGTCACAGTGTCACATGGAAAGTGTCAGTAGAAGCTGATTCTGGCAGTGTAGCTGGGTTCGTTAGGGTTATATTTGACTCGCTGAAACGTCTCTGGTTGAGCTGAGTGTGGCTGCGCATCAGTAGGCGCTGATTGTGAGCGAGGCGGCGTGTAAGCGTGCGTGAGTATGTGTGTGTATGTGGTCATGTTTGTCAATAGGCGATAATTCTGATGGCAGGTGCTCTTTTCTCTTTTCACTGCCTCACTGAGTCACTTCTGAATACCACTGATTCTGTACCTCGCTTTTTAGCTACGACTCGCACAGAGTCGCGCCAGTCGCATGCACACTCATACACACACGTACCTTGGATTCAAGTCGTTTGTGCGAAAAAGCGGTGAGGGTGTGGATCGAGAAGAGTTGATTTCAAAATCTTAATGCCCCTTTGTTGTCGGCACAGACGCGTACACGGCCTGCGAAACTTCAAAGGTCAGCTGTGAAGTGTATTTTAATTTTTTTTCATTTAATTATGTCAAAAAAATAGACTGAATGAGATGATGAGTGACACTCCAGCTATGGTAGGAGATGAGCGCGAGAGGATGAGAGAGCGTGACAGACAAGAAAGAAAAGATAATGAAGAGATAAAAAGGTTTGATTCGAGTTTGAGACATGGATCATCCTTACCATTACTCACACAAAATGTCTGCAAAATTGTCTTTTGTTCAATTAGCCAGCAGATTTCTGAGTCAGGATCATGATAATGATAATGATAATGATGATGATGATGATGATGATGGATTGGAGGATTGACATATTTAGTTCCAGCTTCTTAGATTGTTTTATACAATATGTCTATACAAGTATCAAAGGCGCAAAAAAAGATGAATTGAAAGTGTGGTTAAAGATCTGTATAATAAAAACCTACTCACAGTAGAAACAGAGTTTGTGTAATCCCTTTTTACTTCTCTCTCCGTTGTATAGTACTGCAGATAACCTCAAAAGGCTATGAATGACAGGAAATATGAGATAGAATGATAGATGTGGGATTCGTGGGAATACTGCGCTCTAAGCTCATAATCACTCTTCGTCAGAAGTAATGTAAAGTAATAATTGCTGTTCGTTGTCTCAGACTTAGCCAGATGGTGATCAATCAGGTAATGAGTTGGTCGTCAGGGACACCTGTCACACACACACACACACACACACACACACACACACACCCCTATCCTGCTTCTATCATCTGCAGAGATGCTCATCCTTCACCTTCATCCATATTCAGAGTTGAGTTATGTTCTCATGTGTATTACAGAACTACAGACTTGTAGCGCTATTCAGAAGTTCTATGAGAGTTCACGAACTTTCCGAACTTAGACGTCACACGTTATACGTTTTTCTATGTATAAGGTTATAAAATAACTTAGATAAATAATAATGCACTGTACGGGTAGATGAGTAGATGAGTGCGCAGGCACTTTTGAACAGAATGGAGATGTGTACATTGGTCTTATTTTGCCTAAATATCTTCTTTTTTTTTTCATGTAGACCTTCAGAGGCTACAGGAGATAGTGACATGTTTCCCAGAAGACAATATAAGTTAAATTTACCCTGATCTTCACATTCAAAAAGTTTTCACCCCCCGGCTCTTAATGCACGGTTTTTCCTTCTGGAGCGTCAGTGAGCGTTTGAACCTTCTGTAATAGCTGCATACGAGTCCCTCAGCTGTCCTCAGTGTGAAAAGATGGATCTCAAAATCATACCGTCGTTACTGGAAAGGGTTCAAATACACAAAAATGCTGGAAATCCAAAGAATCTGTGGGACCTGAAGGATTTTTCTGGAGAACGGCAGGCAGTTTAACTGTTCAGGACAAACGAGGGGCTCGTGAACGACTTTCACTAAACAAAAACACACAGCTGTGGATCATTCGGGTAACAACACAGTGTTAAGAATCAAGTGGATGTAAACTTTTGAACAGGGTCATTTTTATAAATTCAACTAGATTCAATCATTTTGTATGATCCCTCTTATTTTATATAAATATATATACTGTATATATGTGTGTCAAGAAAATGTACTATGATCTTTATTAGATGAAAGAACGTATTATTTCCCTAAACCGCATGGGCTAGCGGTTACAAAACCAAACTCACTTCACTGTAAAGCACTCTAAGGAAGTGTAGATCCTTTCACTGGATATTCATACACTTTAATATTTCCCATCCTGCTCTCTGGCTTCAGAGTCAGTCGTCCAATCAGAGTCCATTTACTCCCTGTTCGATCCCTTTTCTCATTAAATCTAGGAGACATGTCAATTCATCAGCTTATCAAATGACTGCATTGGTTCCTCAGTTATAGTTCTTCACTTTAAACTGAAGATGTGTGTGTGTGTGTGTGTGTGTGTGTGTGTGTGTGTGTGTGTGTGTGGGTGGGTGTGTGTGTGTGTGATACTTTATTGTCTAACCCCAGATACACATAACTCAGTCCACTAAAGTAGTACATTTTTAACCAATAATCTCCAATAATGTGTTTAACCAAACACACACACACGCTACACACACACACGCTACACACAACCCTCCCAGCCCTGGTTTAATAGTATAAATCCTTCCTTTCTGTACCCTACACTGTACCTTTGCCTGCTCTTTGTCCAAGCTCCAGCTGCCCAGTTTGTACCCACTGTATTCTCAGATTCCTGTTCTTGGTCTTCTGCCTCAAGGTTCGACGTGTTGTGATGCTTTTCTGCTCAGCACGGCTGCAAAGAGTGGTTATTTGAGTTGTCAGCTCAAACCAGTCTAGCTGTTCTCCTCTGACCTCTCATCAACAAAGGTGTATCTGCCCACACAACAGGGTGGGGTTTGGTTTGTTTGTCTTCACACCGTTCTGTGTGAACTCTGTGTGAATCCCAGGAGCTCAGCAGTTTCTGAAATACTCCAAGCAGCCCAGCACCAGTCGCTGATTCCAATCTATGCTCGTGCTCAACTCTGACACAAAACCACCTTGGTGCTCTGTGATCCCGGCTGCATCCTCCGTAGCTCCTTCTATCCCCTGTCGCCATCTTTGAAACTCGACTCTGTTGGAATAATATGCTCACACAACTCGAGCATCAATAACGTCCCTCACCCAAATCCATCAGGGCCGAACACACCACTTGCCATTGTGCCATTCCTGAAATACACAAGGGATTATGAACGTGCACAAAGCTTTAATAATTCATAAGTTATAAATGTATGGGCTTGTTTATTAAGATTATCTACGCTGATACATGCTAACTCAAACACCAGACCTCCTGTCACACCAGTCAATGGCGGAATCATGAATTCAAAAGTCTCAGAAACACAAAAGTACAAGAGACAATTTTTTTTTTAAATAATAAAAAGAAACACTAATATGATTATATATAAATGAGATGTCAAGCATTGAAATAAACATCTAATAAAAGTCTAGTATATTGCCAAAAATAAAAGGCAATACTAATCCTAGTAATTATCACATTAATCACTGCACATTTGTCTTAATTCAACAATATGGCTTCCGAACTTCATTATTCAGCGGCTTACAAATGAATGGTTCTTCGCTCCTGTTTGCAAAGTCCTGTAATCTGTCTTTTTAATGACATGAAAAGGCAATATTCAGAGTGCTATTCTTTTTTTTTTTCTTTTTCTTTTTTTTTTTTTCTTTTACAGAATGCTTTTTGAATACTTCTTCCCTAATTGCGAAAGTAATCTCTTTAAAAGAAACACCACTAATTCCAGTTGATTGACTATTAAAAAAAAAAACAAAAGAAAACAAAAACACCACACACACACCTTCTAGAGAGCAGCATTAAGTGGCGACGAGGCAAACACACACACACACACACACACACACGTGCGCGCGTCAGACACTGGTGCCTTGGGTTGTGCTGCTATGTAAGTTCTTCATTCACGTGACGGCTCAGTATGGCATGTCGTAATGTAAGCATACCGCGTCATTTTGATTCTTTGAGTCATTTTTATATCTTTTGATACAAATCTAAAGATCTGATATGAATTAGACTAGAACACGCTGAGGTTCTTACATCTCCGTTCCATTCATGTTGATCATGATGAAATATGAGCTGGCCGGAGCGGACTTTTGATCATCTTTACAAATGTACCTGATTTTTGGAGTGCTAATAAGTTAACATGAGCTAATCCGTCTTAGAGAATTGAAAGGATTTTTAACGCTATCTAACTTATCAAATACTAATTATTCCAAGGCATCACCTAACGTAAGACAGATCAGGTGATGCACCATTGTAGTACTTTGTGAACTGCACATAGGCTGCGAGTCTCTCAGGTCCGTCAGGTGATTCTGCGTTGATTGCACGTGTCAGGTCAGTAAGACGACGCTGTGAGGCAGACGAGCTTAAAGCCAGGAACAGGCTTCTCCCTGAAATCAGAGCAAAGGCATGAAATTAAAAAGAAAAAAGAAAGAAGAATCCACAGAATCTCTGCTACGTGTTGTTTTACTTCACTGAATCATTTATTGAACAGCCCTCTTTGATTCAAGATTCTAAGAACTTTATTAATCCTTTGCCATGTTACAATTGCTCTCAAGAGGAAAGAAAGAAAAGGAAGAAAGAAGAAAACAAAAGAAAGTAAAATCAATTTATACCTATACAGTATATAAAAAAAGTAAAACTCTCTCGGATCGCATGATTAGAGAGGGAGGGAAAAGCTTATTACCAGTTACCAGTAAAAGAGAAAGGTAAAGAAATAACAGGTAAATTACAAAAAAAAAGAAGGAGAGCAACTGTAACGAGCTGCTGCACGCTCGCGCATGCGCAATGGATTTTAGTACATGTTTAGTTTGTTTAGTGTAAAACATTTACAGTAAATATTTTACAGTGTGTATTTTCTTACTTTTGTAACACGGACGTGTTGGTGCGATGAGCCACTGGCTTCCATTCCTCCAGGGTGAAATGCATTTTTATTTTATTTTCACTGTGCAAAAGTGATGAAAAATAAAAGTAGTAAAAGTGCAATGATAATTATATTTATTAAAAGTACTGTTACAGTGACCCATGTACTCGGGGACTGTGACCAGAGCACTTCAAAAGCTGTTCATTACTTTAAACTTCTGACTTTGTGAGAGAGAAAAAAACTAGCCTAAGCACTACATTTCATTTTCTTTTTTAATTTCCTGTTTGATGCTGGCCACGCCCACCTTATATAATCCTGTTCTTTTCTATCAAGCACTATAGATGCTGCTAAGCTAAACTGTCCTAATATCCCTGAATTCATCCTATAACACAGGAGAAGGAAATACCGTGTCACCTGATTGGGTCCGTATGTTCTGTTCCCTTTTCTCCTCATCTTAAACTACGTCATAACTTTCCACTTTGTCTGCGCTGGTGGTGTTAGCTATCAACACGGCTGACTTCCTCCGTCTTCCAGAACCTTCTGACTCGGAGCAGGAGCACAGCAGTCGGCCAGTGTGCGTGACTCTGCGTGGTCGGGGATCTATCAACATTCATCACAGAGGGTGAAAAAATAGCAGCTCGCGCGCGCTGTCACCGGGTCCATGGCACGGCGGACGTGACGCTGTTTGCGCGCACTAGTCAACCAGTTCTCCTCAAACATCCCCAACACCACCGCATGACCAGCGTCCGCCTGCTGGCTGGTGACGCGCGAAACCGGAACACGAGACCCCCTGCTGCGGGACGCGCTCACGCAGCGAGCGCGCGACGCACTTCCCAGAACAGTGACATCAACGCACGTGCACGCAATCACCCACTCACTCACTCATCTCCTCGAACTATAATCTGTTCCTTATAGTTTCCACGTAGTGACAAGGTGATCTGGCGATTCATGTATGGAATTTAAATCCTACACGTACACGTCTTCACGCAAGCACTGAGAAGCCTGTCATGCGCAATAAGTTGGAGGAGTTTTGGTCACGCATTGTGCGTAAATCCTCTTATAGTCTTTTAGAGGGATTTTAAAGACGTGAATTATTTGCAATAAAGTATCACACACACACAGTCATGAACACACACACACACACACACACATATATATATATATAAATATATATTAAAGGAGTGCAGGTAAGCTGTCATTTGTCCATGTCAGTTCCCACGCGCGCGAAGGAAACCCCCCTCTCCTTTGACGTCAGACTGAGAGTTTAAAAAGGTGCGTTTCAGGGGTGGGGGGAAGACCTGCGGCAACTCACAGAAGCAGTAACCCCAACAGCGACAGCACCGAGAACTGACGCTTCTGGGCTGTGTGGGTTTTTTTGTTTTGTTTTGTTTTGTTTTTTCCTCCTTCACCAAATTTTTTTTTCTCCCAGCAAATCCAGATTGCTGAAGATGGCCTCCACGCGGATCCAGTGCGCTCTGGCTCTCCTGGCCGTCGCGCTCGCCGTCTGCAGCGTCTCCGGCGCGCCGTCTGACGCCAAACTGCGCCAGTTTCTTCAGAGGTCGATTCTCGGACCGTCCGGAAAACAGGTGAGGGGGTTAAAATAAATAAATAAATAAATAAATAAATAAATAAAAACTAAAAAAAGAAATGAAAATAAAAAGAAAGATGCGCATGCTATATCGGAAAGAAAGATTTCCAGAGCTGTCCAAGGTGCTGAAATCTGAGCCGCGCGTCCACAAGCGTATTAAAGTCATATCATTGGATTTTGGTTTGAAAATATGCTCACACACACACACACACACACACACACAGCTCGAGGACATTTATAGGAACTGAAGCCCACACTGAAGATGTAATGCGTATCTGCGTTTATTTTAAATTTCATAAAAATTATTTAAAAAAATTTTGGGTTTTTTTTTTTTTTTTTTTTTTTCTACGCAGGAGCTCACCAGGTACACGCTCGCAGAGCTGCTCGCGGAGCTCGCGCAAGCCGAAAACGAGGTGCTGGACTCGGACGAGGTGTCTCGCGGCGCGGAGAGCGAGGGCGCGCGCCTGGAGATGGAGCGAGCCGCCGGTCCCATGCTGGCTCCTCGCGAGCGCAAAGCGGGCTGCAAGAATTTCTTCTGGAAAACATTCACGTCGTGTTAATCGTCTTGTCGAGATAAAACTCTCAAAGTCTACACACATATACATTTTTTTTCTTTCTCCCCACACACACACACACACACACACACACACATATATTTTTTGGTTTTTCTTTGGTTTTCATGCTCACACCATCATGTCGATCTAAAATGTAAATAAGAAGACAATGAAAAAAAAAAAAAACCCAGATGTTCCATTTATTAAGTGTTTAAAGTCAATTTTAAGTTTTATGAAGGAATGTTTTCTGGATGGATGGAAATTCTGTTAGAGATCTGTGCTTTAGATGGAAGAAAAATATTTTTAATTGTTTCAATAAAATCTATGTTTCACAGCCAATGAATAATGCAGATTTCTTTTTTTATTGTTGTTGTTATTATTATTATTTAATGTGTTTTCTATCCACACAAAGAGAGAGATTCATTTTATCTTTTAAAAAAAAAAAAAAAAAAAAAAAAAAGTGTAGCTTTAGTCCAAGTCTTGGTGTCATATAGACTGGAGAAGCAGCCTGTAATGGTGAGAATTAACATCTGTTTTTATGTAAAAGTAAGAGAAAGAGAGTGAGAAGAAAGGATTTGTGGCTTGGAGAGCTGGTCAACTAGCAAGCTAACTGATTTTAATAAGTTCGACTATACATCACTGTGACTGATGGTGACACTTTAGTTGTCTCGCCTGACAGAGATTTATCTATTTTTCTCAATATAAAAGTTCCAGTGAACAGCCATCAGTCATCGTTAATCATTTCACACGTTTCACATTAAACTTTCACACATCCCTGAAGAAGGGACTTGTTTTTCAGACAGAAACTAGCTGATGATGATGATGATGATGATGATGATGATGATGATGATGATGATGCAAGGCTTTAATGAAGAACTTGGGAGGTTATAGGGAAAAGTCTGATCCTGGTTACAGACGAGAAAACGGCTGTGTGTTAAACTAACACTTGCATAATGTAACACTAAACTAACACTTCTGTATTAAAACCTGATCTCCAGTTTGGTCCAGAGAGTTTGCTGAGTACGTAACGTACAAATGGCGGACTTGGAAAATGGAGCAATATTCTGGAAAAATCAGATTTTGACCAAAACTGAGGATGTAGTGTGCTGTCTCTACTTTAATACAACATAAATACGTTTCCTTTTCCTTACTTTCTACTTTCTGACTTAGCCTTGGCTGTCTTCCTGCAAAGATCACCTTGTCTAAGGAGCCAGTTTATAAAAAAACGAGTCAGAGTGCCTAAAGACGTCTAAAAACCTCAACTAAGTGGGCTTGACTCATGATCTGATCACGTTTTGGATAGTTACATGCCGTAATGAAACAGACCTAAAGCGAGTCAGTTCCGTTCGTGATCAGATACCAGCTGTCAAAATGTCCGCCGTCACATCATCATCATCATCTTCAAAATATGAAACACACTCTATCCAGACGACAGCAGAGAACGTCGTTTAATGACCTAAGTGAATGAATCAGCAATTATTTCCCCACTGAAAGTAGCACGAAGAGGGATCTGTCGAGGGAAGAGATGCTGGCGTTTCGGGTTCTACAGACGCTGACGTGGATGATGCTGATAATCAAAGCGAGAACTGATTTCGTTTGTAAACTTAGAATTGGCAGTAGTGTTGTTTTTTTCAGAATTAGCTTAAGCTTGAAATGTAGAGGTGAGCACATAAAGTAGTCAAGAACTTTTCCTAAACATCTAGAACAACAACATCATCGTCGTCATCATCAACATGTATTTCTATAGCACCTTTAAAAACAACACATGTTGACCAAAGTGCTTTACATTCTCAACATTAGCACAAAAAAATAAACACAAATTAAGAGCACACCCAGTACAGTACACTACTCAGACTCCTCCCCTAAGGACAGTTGTAGGCGATAGAGTAGAGATGCGTTTTCAACAATGATTTGAAACACACACACACACACACATTGAGTTCTAATATGAGTGCAGTGCCATTGTAACAGGCTAGAGATATCCTCAGGGGCGAGACCATGTAACCCTTTAAAAACCATTAGCAAGACCTCATATTGCACTCTAAAATCCGCAGGCAGCCAGTGCAGAGACGCCAGCACCGGAGATATACAGCTCAGTAGAACCTGGACTTGGTGCTAAGCAGTTTGTGCAACGTGTCATGTGAACTAACAGAGGACACAGATATAAATGTGGCTTTTGCATAAGACTGCATTTTCATTCAACATCACTACAGCTCTTAAAGATGACAACGTGCCAATGCCAGCCCTGTTCCCGCTGAGAGCGCTCAGGCGCGGTGTGGAAGTGACTGCCAGCTGGCAGGTCACGGACAAGCTGTATTGGGTTGGGCTGTCTAAAAGTAGGTTAGCCTATTGGGCAAAGGAAGTGATTGTGGAAGTATACTTGAAAGCAGGACAAGTGTACCTTCTTACCTTAAACGCTATTTGATGCATGCTATGGCTACCTCCATGGGCGGGGGCAGCACTAAGAGTAGGGTCACTTGCAGACAATTGTGAAGCAGCGACACGGAGCTGATTAACTGCCTTGACTTCTTCTTCTTCTTCTTTCGGCTTTTCCCTTCAGGGGTCGCCACAGCGAATCATCACTCTCCACCTCTCCCTA
>CM074987.1:1272623-1323339 GCA_037576825.1 Pangasius krempfi
CTTTGTCCCCCAAACGTCCAACATGAGCTGTCCCTCTGATGTACTCGTTCCTAATCCTGTCCAACCTCGTCACTCCCTTGTAACTGCCTTGACTAGATTTTAGAAAAATAATTGTTGCTTCATAACAGACCATGTGCTCTGTGGTGAGTCTCTGGTTCTCACCCTCGAAAGCCAAAATGGTTCTCTTGTCTGATAAGACCAAACCTTTTTGGCCTTGGCACAAGAACTATGTTTGATGGATTCCCAGCACTGCTCATTACTCTGAGGAAGCATGGTGGTGGTAGCATCATGTCGTGACGATGCTGTTCAGTGAATGGAAACAAATACAGGGCAATCCTAGAAGAAATCCTGTTCCTGTCTACAAGAGACTTGAGACTGTGGGTGGAGATTCACATTTTGGCAGGACAACATACAACCAGGACCAGAACAACTAAGCATACAAGTAAAGCTACACAGTAGTGGTTCAGAACCAACAACCTGAATGTGTTAGAGTGGCCCAGGCAAAGCCAAGACCTCAGACTGATTGAAAATCGATGGCAAGACTTCAGCACCTTGGACTATCTGACCGGTTTACTCTGAGATGAGTTTGGGAATAAGACATTTTTACATTTTGGACATCAAATAATCTATTGTGCCAAATTTTGAGTACAGAGTGATGTGTGAAAGTTTTTTTTTTTTAAAAGGAAACCTGGTAATGAATAATGCTTGTTAGTAAATGTGAAAAAACTGTAATCAGCCTGTAAGATGAAGCTCTTAGCAGCACAATGTTTCAAAGACTCCCAAATTATTCTGTGATTGCTGGAATTGTTAAAATCACTGCACGTCATGCCCCTTGAGCTGATCTGGACTGAAACAATGCTTAAATAAGAGGTGTCTGAGATGAACACCCAGGGTTGCCAGGTTTAGGGTTTTGACGTCAAATTGGGATACGTCTGTGAAGATGCAGTCATGGGTGAAAATATGTCATGGGAATTTTGCAGACTACTTTTAATATTCTACATGTCTGACAAAAGTTGTTATTACAGGCATACAAAAATGTTGTCCGCATGTTCTCCGCTTGTTTGTGTGAAGTTCCTCCCACTGTCCAAAAACGCAAAAAGTGTATTGACTACACTAAATTGATGCGTGAGCAAACCCATATGAAATCCATCATTATTTCTGGCATTTACAGTCATCCTAAAATGGTTTTAAAAAGTGCAAAAGGGAAACAGGTCATTGCACATTTACTCTTTCCTTTCTCTTCCTCCTTCTCCTTTGACCCACTCTCGCTTTTTGACCATACTTTTATTTATCCCTTTCTCTCCCACACACACAGAGAACATTTTGTGCTTTGTCTTTTAACTATACTTTTAGTTCTAGACCTATGCCCTCGGTAGTTGATTTCCAACGTCAGTCATGCTTCATGTCTCTGAAAAGTCTGAGAAAGTCTCTGATCTTCCAACCAAGAGTGAATGCGTATGACTCTGCCTCTGGATCTCTGCGCTTCTTCCTTTAAATTATTGGATATCTCTATGTAAATGTAAGAGTGTCTCTGTAGTGGGCATGGTAATATGGGCAAGGATGAGTAGCTTTTAAGGAACTCTAACAACATGCCAGTAAAAATTCCTAAGAAATCCAACAAGACTGATTCCAGAGACAGCCACTAGACAGAGATACGATGCCGAGCAATCAACCAATGGCGGCAGTTCTAGCGTGTTCAGCTCCGCCCTTCATCGAGCAGTTCAAGAAATTACCCTAAATAAACAGTACTGTATCAAAATGACAATTGTTCATCATCCCAAACAGTTCAGACTCACACTTTAGCGCTGTAGAGATAGAGACGGCCTGCGACGAAGCATGCTAAGAGCAGGATAAAAGATACATATGGACAATTTGTGCCTATTAAAGCTTAAATAGCAGGAGAGAAATTTGGTAATTCATCCCCTTAAATTTTTTAATGATGTAATCTAAAATCTGTTATTGTTTTGAATTGCCTCATGAACCTGTTGATTGATAGGTCTCCTATGGGGACATTCATTCTGTCAAAATATGCAGAGCATATTATTGGTCTTTGTGAAGAACTATATAGACGTGTCGAGCGTGCTCTGCAATCCTATCATTTAAAAAAAATACACATTTGTATTGTGTATTATTCTTCATGTCATGTTTCACACACTTTGCAATGCGTGGTCTTGTAGTCAAGAAAAGATAAGATACGATTGTGAACATGTAGTTAAGGAAAGATAGGTTTAAAGTGTTCGAGCCGCATGATAATAAATACTATAACATAATAATCATCTAGTAAGAATATGATGATATTTTTTGTGTGTTTTTTTATGTGGTTTCATTCGTCAGATATTATTTGCATGATATGCAATTTCAGGACAGCGCATTGAACAGCATTTTCACATGTAATCACATATTAATCAGGGAGTTGCACAAAAATTGGCAACTGTTCCTGTGTAACTGATGATATTATTATTTTTTTTAATTTTTGCTCATGCCGAATATATCCAGATGTCATTCAAATTCTAATAGGCAGAGGTGTCCATTGCTATTTGTAGTGGCAGATGATCTGCCGGCTGAGAAATATATGGGTTACATGCGGGACAAATACTTTGCTGAATAACATGCTGTTAATGTATTAATATTTATAGCAAACTCTACTGTAAGCTCCTCTAGTAAATTCCCTATTTAATTCAAACTTTCAAAAAATTTCTGAAAATCTAACACTATGCCTTTGGGTCTCCTGTTACAGGTATCCAGTCTCCTTTGGGATTAGTTTGCCTGAGTATATTTATCACTCCAAGAGTTTGTATAAAGGCAACTTTGACAACGATTTAACAGAATTATACATAAGGTGGAACACTGTATTTGACTTCTACATCTACTTCTACATCTAATTCACACAGTCCCTGTTATATTCGCCTGAAAAAAAAAAACCCTAAACAGATGGCTCAGTTCTTTTATTTGACATAAACAGAAACCCCTTATTAAGATGTCAGTGCTGCAATTAGTGAGTGCTGTGGGAGGTCTGGATCATTCGACTAAGTGCTCACTTACAATATAGAAATGACTGAACGCATCGTGACAGCTCCTATACAATGTGTGCATAGACGTCGAAATATCACAATCAAAACGTTCCCTTAGAAAGCCACTCGAGGCTGTCGAGCAGCACTGCAGTAATCCAGTAACAATTAACACAGTCAAAGTGAGACACTGAAACAAGATTCGGGTGAATATTTCAAGCTGTCTAATCCAGATTTCTTACCAAGACTCAAACACAGGCGTTCTAATGGAATATCATCATATATGTGGTTATCGTTTTGAAAATACACAGTTGTTTTCATAATGATATACAACCATGTTTAGTGGCGCAGCAAACCAGCTGACTGACACTTGACTGGACTTCCAGCAAATATCCCTTTTTTTTTTTTAGGTTCAAGGTTCAAGATTTGACATCTTGTGCATTCTGAGATGCTTTTCTGCTCACGATGGTTGTAAAGAGTGCTTATTTGCATTACTATAGCCTTCCTGTCACCTCAAAACACCATGACCATTCTCCTCTGGTCTCTCTCATTAACAAAGCCTTTCCGCCTGCAGAACTGCCGCATGCTGGATGTTATGTGTTTTTCTGTTGTTAAAACCTCAGGAGATCAACAGCTTCTGAAAAACTAAACCAACCCTTCTGGCACCAATACCCATGCCGTGCTCAAAGTCACTGAGATCACATTTTCCCCCATTTCTGATCATTAATATAAAGTGAATATTCACTTTATATTACATCTTGACCTGTAGCTGCATGATTTTATGCACTGGGTTGCTGCCACGTGATTGGCTGATTGGATAATTGCATGAATGTACAGGCGTACAGGTGTACCTATTAAAGTGGCCAGAGAGTGTAGACTCACAGACGCTGCTGACAGCGCTGGCATTTCTACAGCTGTACATCAGAGACACCAAGAGGAGACTAGGTTCAGGTTTTGAATGAAAGATTTCTCCGGTGGTGAAACACTTCCGACGTGACGGACATTACATTAATCACATGCTCCTCGTATCGCTAGCCGTATTTATGGGAGCAGTGAAGTGAGGAAACTCTGGAAGTTCTCGCAGAACTTTGGAAGCCTACAGAATGAACGTGATGCATGACAACCACTACAACACCGTCAACCATTTGGATTGTCTCTGCTAGCTCACCTCCTCCTGCCCCAGAAGCACTTTGTGCTCAGATGATAAAGGACTTTTGTCTGTAGTGATTTGAATGTATATACTTCAAATAAGGTGTTTTCCCAATCAGAAACAGTTCCTATCTGAAATAATCTGCGATTTTAAACGTGTAATAAATAAATATCAGCTTTGAAAAACATCCACATTTTTGGAAGTGAGTGAAGTTTGATGAACTCGCCGTCCATCAGGGTAACCAACTACTAACAAACAAACAGAAAAATAGAGTACATAATATAGATTACAGAAACAAAATTTACAAAATTAATGGAAACATATTAAAATAGCCAAACAGTAGAATAAGGCTGGTCAATATAGCAAAAAAAAACAAAACCATATCTCAGTATATTTCCCATTTCATTCCATATTGATAATTGTTAATAATCATGATGGAAATGTCTCGGTTTTAAGTGTAAATTTTAGCCAATTTATTAGCCAAAATATTCTGGTACAATATACACAATGTTACAACACGCAAATGCATGTTCTGCTTACAGTTAATGGCTAAATTATGTTCCTTTCTTTATACTGTATAAAGCAGAAAAAGCGCACATCGTCCCCTAGTAAGAACAGTAGACACTTTTATTTGCTTTTTTTTTATATATACTGACTTTTTTCAGGTTGATTTCTTAAACTGATCATCTGTGGATGTCCTGTTTGCTGTCCTCTGGCACAGAAATAATCTATTTTCCTTAGCTTTGCTTGAGCTAGTTCAGTTTTAAGACCATTAACTGTTCTGTCCACTGCTCCTCTCGTGAGCATGGGGCAGCGTGATGCCTGTCCCAATGGGCCTCTATTAACACTTGTTGCAGTTCCTGTTTTTGACCACTAGGTGCATTAATGAAAGTTGTGAAAATTATGAAAATTGTGATGCACAATGACATAAAAAAAATAAAAATAAAGGAAAATGAAACCATTGCTGATTGTCAGCTTATAAATACATGCATCACTAACAGGATTTTAATGCACATTTAAATAGAGTATCAGTTTGCTACAGCGTACTTTGCTACATCAGGAATAAACCGATGTGAGCATTTAGATTTTAGTTTCTGCGTAGTATAAAATCTTCACTTTTGTTTTCATTGTATTATTATTTTTTTATTATAATAAGATATCATGCAATGGGTTTTTATCTATGACTGTACCGTGAAGACTTTTACATCAACATCATCTGATTAACCTGATAATCATTTTCGAATCATAAAAATAAAAGTCTTCCCTTCTCACTGCCACCTATACAAGCAACACAGGTGTGTGGACATTTATTTCATTATGTGTGTGTGTGTGTGTGTGTGTTTGAGAGATAGCAAGCTCCTCCTGCTCTTTAATAGCATTCAGTCATACTTAATGTCTCCAATTTACTATTTTGTTTCTAACACTTTAACTCAGTCTAGTAGTGACGTGACTACATAGGCTTCAATAGCTACTCAGAACACACACAGGCACACACAGACCCTTTTTTTTTTTTTAGACTTCACACGTCATGGCACTAACATCCGCTGAGGAGCTTTTAAGTGTAATTAGCAAGCCTTCAGCAGATCAAAATAGGGAGCACACTTCTTCTATTAAATGCCTCGAAAGGAAGCCGTAAGAACTCTGCAGCTTTAATCTCAATCTTTAATTCCCACAAATTGGGTGATATTGTGTGCTACGCTTACTCTTTTCTTCAGCGTGAAAAGGTGGGTACGTCTCAGAGGCGTTCGTTTTCCTGCCTTTCCAGGGTTATTTCCTGTGCCACTAGTAATAGCAGAGTCGCATAAGTTTTAACACCCTTCTCTTTCTCTCAAAGCCCAATGACACCACATTTACATATTTACATGCATACTGTATATATTCCTTCTTTCATTCCTACCATAGTAATAAGTCCATAATGGTGGTATGAAGGCTCTTGGCAAAGTCTTCTCTTGGTGTATCAACTGTATAGTTCGTTTCAAATGTGTATCTAGGATTACCACATCTCAAATCAGGTTTAGGTATGTTGCCTGATAAACACCATCCCTACAGTGAAGCATGATGTTGGTAGTATCCCCATGGTTGCTTATCTGACTAATTCAGTCACTGGTCTTTTGTTGGACTCAACGTAGAGTCACTGTGGTGTAGAGTCACAAGTGAAAAAAGCAGGTCTAATCATTAAAGCAGCTGTGTTTCTTAAGATTTTCATTTACATCAGGAAGCAGAATGCTTACATTTGAGGTGTGCGCTGTGCAGATATACTGTCTTGGAAAATACAAATTTGGATTGGACTCAGATCAACAGATGTTCAATTTTAACTTAATTTATGGGCAAAGATCTATGAAGGTCTGTCTCTCTACGGTGGAACAGTATATCTATAATGTGAAAATGTCCATTGTAGAATAGTCTTTATAGATATATATTAGGGATTTTTACCCAAAAAGAATGGAACAACAAAGTGATGCATACAATGTGGCTAAGAGCCTGATCCAGGTTAAACAATTTTACTGTACTGTACAACATCCAAGCTATAAATTGAATGTTAAAAACAAAATTTACAAGACTGGCATCAGAGAGACATGGAAATAGTATCAGACCTCGGCAGGAACTTCTCCTACAACCTACATCGGGAGAATCTACCATCAAAACTCAGAGGAAACTTCCACCTATCTCCCATATCCTGCTCTGGGAGCATCTACCATCAGGTCTCTGGGAAACCTCCATCTATCAGCAGCACACAGCACTGGGAGAATCTACCATCAGATCTATTGGTGCCAGACCAAAAAACCAGAGGTGACTGCTCCTGGAGGAATTCTGGACTCTAAACAGAACTCCGTCTGTTAGAGTTTGAGATAAGAAGCAAAGGGGGACAATGAACAAAGGGCAGGGTGATCGAAGGCCTCTCATCTAGAAGGAGAGCACAGATCACACTGATAGGTGTGTGAGTGTTTCTCATGTCAGGGGAGGTCACTCAGACAAATATAATGGCATATTCTGTAAATGCTATTTCCTGGAACAGTATATTATTGTTGAAATCACCACCATGAAGTATGTGTTAAAATGATACCAAGACAATTAAGACCTTACTACTCAAGAGCAAGGACCTGTACAGGGCACCGTTGGTCTACAGGTTCTCACGTGCCAAACTATTAATAGGCCAAATGCCCCGGGCAACAGCCCAACCACTGGCCACCGAGTCAGCAGTGCGGCTGTAAAAATCAGAATGAGCAGCTACCATGCTTAGAAGAGCTGATACGAAATGGTCCTATATTGTTCAGGCTGGAGCAGAGGAATTACAGAGAAACACAGCTCACTTTCAAGCCTTTCCTCTGCAGCCGGCTGCTTTGAAGGTGACACAAGCATCTCAGGGGAGAAATGGCACTGAGGAAGCAGAACCAGCAAACGCCGTGCACCGTGAATGTGTTGACTTGCCAAGATGGCAGGTTCAATAGACTGTTCAATAAATAGATTCAGGAATAAACTATAAACAGAAAAAGGGCTGTGTGGCTGTTTAATGCATGCTTTTGTGGTTACTGAACTGGTAATTGTATGGATTTCAAGACAAAAAGAAGCTCAATTGAGCTCAATACCCAGTATAACAGTACTCAAGAGCATCTACGTTGTTTATCTATGTTGTTGAAGAATTTCCCTTTCTCTTGGCTTCATTTTCTCACGCTAACTGTTATAAACTATGTGGATGACACACCGACCGAGTAAATCATCAGCTCAAATCTGAGACATTCTGTAGGACATACTATATATTTTTATGTACGCAGTAGCGCATATGCCACTATATTACAGAAAAAAAATACATTAAATGAATGTCAGTGAATCTAACCCCTATGCTGGGAACAGCCGGGATGGTACTCCAGTCAATCACAAGGCACCTTGCACACACTTAATCAAACCTATCATCGCCGATCCACCAGTCTAAACCCCATGGAAGGAAGCTCATCTATCTGCTGTATTTACATATGATTTACATATCCCTTTGTCATAGTAGATTGGCAAGGCATTACGGGTGATGAGATGAGGCAGGAGACGAGCAGTGATTGCTGAAAGCCTCATTTCTGCACAGTATGTGTTTAACGGCCAGCAGCAAGTCTGATTTTCTGTGTGTTTAACTGATATAGACAAAGATTAAGAAGTAATAGAGTTTATATTTGTCCTGATATCTCCTCTCAAAAAATGATTATTACAGAGCATTACCGACCCACCAGCCAGCTGCACCCACTGCTAACCCACACACACACACACACACACAATAACACTCTCTGCAAGGTTACAAAATGAAAGCGAAAAGCCATCCATAAATCTATTTGTAAGCAATTTTTCATCATAAAGCGTATTAAAAACATTGTCTGTTTACTGTCTATATTTAAACAACACAACATTCCACCAGGTACTGCCTTCACCTGCTTTAGACAATATGCACATATACACACAGATCATACATACGCATGCAATATGTGCCGAACAATTCCCAAAGGCATGGGTGAAATGGAATAAAGGTGTGTATTGAGATTTAATTGAGACTGTTCCAGAGCCTCGGCACCTTGAGAGCAAAACCCTGATCGCCTTTGTATACAATCTGTATGTATACAAAGCGTATCTGCATATCTAAAGTTCGTGTCCATTTAGGACCTTAAAAAGAAACTATAGAACTTAATACTGAATCCTAAAATTAACTGGAAGCCAGTAAAGATGTAAAATGTTCACTCTTCTTTGTACCCAAAAGTAGCTGAGCTGCAGCATTTTAAAGTTACTGTCATGTGACAGATGACTGACTTTAATCCCATTAAAGTGCTTTTTTTCGGATATATAAGGAAAGAAATGGTTAATTTTGTTGATTCATTTGAGCAGAGAGAAGCTGCTTTGAACAACTGCATTGATTTGCTTTTTAAATTTTAATTTTTTAAAAATTTGGTGAAAAGATTACCCCGAGATTTTAAGATTAAAACTGAAGTAAGTAATTAGCATAAAGAATACGTATTATTCGCCAAAGTTTCTGTCCATGCTTCAAATCTCAATCCTAACAAAGGGGCCCGTGACTGACTCTTGCCCTTACGTAGATTTCCCAGGGTACCAAAAAATGGAATGATAATCCAACTTCTTTATTTTAAACTTTATTTATTTATTTATAAATAAAGTAAACAACGCACATACTGCATCACAGGGCTGCATAACACAGAAAGTGCTATCTACCCTCTTCCTCATACATGAGCTCACAGATGCGTATGATTGGCTAGCGTCGCTGTAACTGACACGGGAAAGACATTACGCCCCCCTCAGTCAGACAGCATGACCAATTTTTTTCAAACTTGTGATCTCCTGATAAGCAGTGAGGTTTCATTCAACATGTCGCTATATCTAAGTTATATAGAAGTGATTATCGCTCAAGGAAACATAATTTGTAAAACTTGTGCATAATAGTTAATAAACAAGACAATCCATAGAAAATACAGACATTTAGCTCCTACAGTTGTTTATGTACCTTTTTTGTCCATTTTCTATTTGGAGTCTTTGGTACTCTAAAAGCAAAAAAAAAAAAAATCAAATAAACATTTCATTATTCAAATGTTAGGTTCAAAAGTTTGGGAAAATTGCTTATCTAGTTTTATGTAGTCAATTAGTTTTTTACTTTTAGAACTCTTTACTTCCCTTTTCATAGACGGGCCTCAGAAATCTGGTATGAAGAAAATAAAATCTGCTAATTCTGCTAATGTTTGTGTCCAACTCACTGGATTTGTTTTTTTTCTGTTGTTGTTGCTTTTTTTACAGTAACTGCACACACTTTGCTCATAGTCTTTTCTTCCAGATCCTCCACATTATCTTGTCTTATAGAAGAGACACATATCCAAAGTATTCTCTCGAAGTCCTTTATCCTCCCTTAAAAAAAAAAAACTCTGACCTCGAAGATGAAGATTAAAATCTGAGCCTGATCTAAAAATTCATCAATCAATCAATCAACAAATCACTGATAATTGATTACGAGTGTAAAGGAAGTTTTTAAAAAAAAAAAATGTTTTTTATAAGGCATCACGTTTTCCTTTAGAGTGAAAGTGAGGCAGATGCAGCAAGGGAAGGAGAGAAATGATGGAAGGAGTGAGAGAGGGTGAGAGTGGAGGAAGGAAGGAAGGAAGGATGGATGGATCTGCATTGTGGAGCTGTCTATGTGAAGGAGGCCATTATTCTCACAAAAGGAGCCAAAGTCCTTTAATTCGGCTATTCCCAGGACAATAAGACCACTGCACGGACGGAGCAGATAGCAGAGCCTTTTAACCCGAGTGCTTTCCGCTTCCAAACACACACACACACACACACACACACACACACACACACACACACACACTTGCATTTCACTCCTTCACACTGAATGTCACCAGTTCCATCCTTCAGTTACAATTTCTATTTGTGTGTATGTGTGTGTGTGTGTGTGTGTGTGTGTGTGTGTGTGTGTGTGATTTGATAGCCTACATAATGCCAGTCAGTCTGTTTTTGGCCATGGACCCATTCACCCTACAGTAATCCATGTCGACGAAGTGTACACTGTCTTTTTGTGGTGGTAAAAGCATTATTGGCAGCCATTGTTTGTACAAGCGCAAAACAATTATTAGACAGAACAACAGCAGGAAGTGAGACGACGTACATGTATTTGCGTTTTTTGGGTTGAATATTGACTGGCAGGCAGTTGCTGGATTACGAGACTGATAGTGATGGACAGAATACGACTAACGTGATTTATTGTACTCACGTCGCACATAACTCACAGTGAGTAGAGGAAAATGAGAGCGGATTTTCTTTTACTTTATCTCTGTATGTGTGTATACTTACTTACGTACTTATGAATAATTCATCTGAAAGCACATACTAATTAGCTAATGAAGCAACGAACACCTGCTTCAGATATAACGGCATTGTAGAGTTTTTTTTGCACTTATAATCCAAGCAGGTTATACTGTATATACAACTGTACAACATACAAAATAATACATCAAAGTATTATGTCCCAATAGATATTGATATTCACATTACATAGTTGGAATACAGTGTCGTGCATAAGTATTCGCCCACCTTGATCTTTTCCATATTTTGTAGTGTCTACACACAATAGCCCATACTACTGAAATGTAGGGAGAAATCAATATAGTTTGCAAAAATATTTACAAACAAAAAAAAAGTAAAGGTTACATTTGGTGGAAACCCTTCGCCCCGAGAACACCATCCCCACAGTGAAGCATGGTGGTGGTAGCATCCTGTTGTAAGAATGCTTTTTGTCAGCAGGTATGGGGAAAATTCTCAGGATTGACAGCAAGATGGATGGAGCCAAATACAGGGCAAAGAGCGGAGTGGTTCAAACCAAGAACCGAAGCTAGGACGGCCCAGTCAAACCTCTTGAGCAAGACTTGCCAAGATGAATGGGCAAAAATATCAGGCATCCAGGTAATATCCAGATGTATAAAGCTGATAGAGGTGTAATCCTGAGGACTTGCTGTTAATACAGTCGAAGGTGATTCTATCAGATATTGACCAAGGGAGGAATAAGATACTAATAATTCAATATGAGTTTCATATCCTAATGTGTGTCTAAGAATTTTGTGTATCATCGCCAATTACGGACTAAAAAGTGTTAAGAAGTATATAATAATTCAATGTATGTACTACATTCTAAGGTCAAGCCCAGTTAATATGTTGTTCTGCAAACCGCTGAGCTTGAATTAACAGTCTAACCTTTTATATCTAGAGTAAGGATTAATGAGTGCTAAGATGCAGGTTAAAATCTATTCTTTGGCGTGTTGTTTTTTTTCTTTCGTAACATAACCACCTGTGGCTTTTAATGCAATGTTTAATCTATCGTGAAAAAAAAAAGGTATTTCCATTGATTCATGGTTCCGTCTCTGTTGGGTTTTTCGATTATTACACACTTCAGCTTGGGCAAAAATGGAAGATGACAAGCTCTGACTTTTATTGTTCATGTTATTATTTATTTAGTTGATGTATAGGCTAATTTAACTCCATGATGAACAGGGAGAGCTCTTAAAGCCATAAACTGCTACACATTATCTGCAATTATTAGTCATTTTTACATAACAGATCTCCAGATATGGAGCAATGGAGGCAGTCGAGAATAAACACTAATGCATTGTGAATAAACCTTATTTATGTTCCTTAAAATTAAGTGTGTATTAAGTATTAATGATACTAGGGTAAGAAATACAGTTAATGTGTTTGAGGGAAGGAGCAAGAGAACAAGTAGAATAGACCGATAATTGGTAGAATTGATGAACCTTAACTCCACAACCTGATGTTTCACTGTTTACTCATGTAACCATGTTTCAACAAGGTGAGAACCCAAATACAAATGACAAATTTCTTTTAACAAATCAAATAAGAACATGGATATAGCAATGAGAGGACTGTTTTCATGGGTGCTACAACAGTTCAGGCTCTATTAAGCTGTTTCTCCAGAGAATCTGAACCAGAAACCTGCAGGATTTGGTGATGACAGGACAACATCTCCCTCTAGTGGTTAGCAAACTGCTAGACGTCAACGCTTGCAGTTTGGTTTTCCCGGAAATCATTCTAAACTTGCTGATTCTGATACACAAATGACAGGGAAACAGGAAGTATTATGCTCATATGCTCAATATTATATCTCTGTACAATGAGACTTCAAGCTTATCCAACATATAAATAAATATAACCTCATATATAGCACAGGATAAAAATGATAAAAACATGAAGTCTTTTACAGGAGAAAGCCTTGGGGCCTTAACTCGCCAATGGGAACCCGTTGAGAGTCTTCAAACTGTTTTAGTCTTTCTCTCTTTCAATTAATCACACCACTTACACCACAAACCACCCGCAGCATGCAAAACTGTTCTGCTGATAAGCCAATTAACATTTTGTTCTGTCTCACAGAAGGAAGCAGCTGCCGGCCATGATGGATCACCAGAATGAAAGGGCTTTTGAAGGTCTAAACTGCTCCTCACTAGATGTCTGGCATTAATCCTTACCTAGGGGGTATTCTGGAAAAAGCACCACTTCAGACAGCACCTGTCATCATCAAGGAGGCCACAGTGTGATTTGTTCGGGGCTTCTTTGAGCGACACCTATGGCGTCATTCGAACGCTGATATGCGCAGTGTCTCCTCTGCCAAACACATGTTATTTTAATTGGACGTTTTGGACATCTGCTTGCTGGTTTCATCACACTGCGAGTGCTAAATACATTGTTCAACTCTTTTAGCATATGAAGTCTGGGTTTGGGTTGAGCGAAAATGACTTTGTACCATTTGGATTTGGTAATTAATGACCACATAATGAAACTTGTGTACTTGCAGAATGACAATAAATTTGTATATCCCCTCGATATCTTCTTGACGAGATGCATACCGTGACCTTCAGCAAAGTCTCAAAGTGACCTTATGTCACAGTATTTATTTTTAGATATAAAAACCATAGTCTGTTTCTTTTTCTTGCCTTCAAGATTGGGAGAATTGCATGCCTTGCCAGTAAGCTTGGCTTGATCCCAGGAAATTGATCTCACCTACTTTGTTAACCAATTAATTGGTCCAGTACAAATGCTGTGATATTATTTGGACCAGACAGCGAAGGTTTGATCATTAGATCAAGTTGTCACAGAGGAACTCACTGGAGCTCAGTGGGTGATGGATGTCTTCACCATGGCATTGCAGGTGGGCCATGACATGCCACTCTAGAAGCATCATCTCCACATGGGCATTATTTAGAGACTCTCCGGGTCGCCACTGTACACCTTCTTCTGGTTCTACATGTTTAACATCACCCCTCCCAGTGACGTCAGTGTGGCCATCATCTCTGAAAACCTTTCCACTTAGATCTTCAGGTTTCAATAAACCTTTGGCCATGTAGTGTATGTAACTGTGGTTCGATGGAGGCTGGATAACCACCAGTTCCTGTTTGTTGTTTGTTGGAACCAGGACCAATGCAGAAGGAACTTGGCAAAGAGGTTCCACTGAAACGACAGGTCTATGACAACAGTATGTTATAATTATACATCGTGACTTTGAAGGTTTCGACATGTGTGTTTTATGATAAATTAGTTCTATTGATGTGTTTGAATTATTTTTATTACAGTGGAATTAAATGGCGAGAGAAAGAGAGAGCGTATTTTGTCACCTAAAGTAGACACGGCCTTGGAAAGGACAGGAAAGGAAGACAGAAAGAGAAAAGAGGGAGAGTGACGGAGACACTGAGTGTTTGTTTGGGGGAAGGCTAATCCCTGACCACATGACCAGGACCAATGGCATGACCCGCTCTCATACTGTCCTACTTCACCGAAAGAGAAGCAAGAAAATGGCAGCAGCCAGGAAATGACATCAGTACAAATGGCTAGTTACTGGAAATGACCTGTGGGCCAAAATAATTGCAAATATATATATTTTACAGCAATTGGTTGTGTTTTGTGCAAAAAGTTGACGGAAAATTGCTTTAACACATTAACATTTTAGTTTCGTGTTGCCACATTTTTTCTTTCAAAAAAGAGCCTAGCAGTAAAACTAGCAACTTTATCAGCGGACGTTAGCGTCCTGCCCTCGATGCGGCTCTGTAGCGTGTTTGTCTTAAACACTCAGTAATAAAAGCGTGTTATTCCACCGCTTCATTTGGTCTGTGTTCTTGATAAAGTATTTTGTAAATGATTAATGATTAATTAATTATTACTTATAACTTGTTAGTTTGTGGTGCCATGAACAACGATGGCTGCTTTCTAGAAGAAATAAGTTTGAATCTATTAAGGCCTATTCTGATCAAATTCCCTTCTTTTCTAAGTGTCTTCAGAAAATTTTCCCTCTTCACCTACACTGTTTTTTTTTATATGCAAATGATCCTGACAAAATCAATGAATATGCACGTTAGGTTATGACGTCATCAAGCGACTTCTTAGGGAGTTTTTCAATATGTATTAGCTACTAGAGACTTTCCCCTGAAAAAAAAACAGCAATGCTGTTTTAAATTCTGCACTGTTTCTTTCTGTGTAATAGACATTATGAGTAACATAACAACCAATCAGAATTATAGTTTATACTAATTATAAACTAAATTATATACATGAGTCTCTGTGTGTGTGTGTGTGTGTGTGTGTGTGTGTGTGTGTGTGCAGGAGTCTCTCTCAGAGAGAGAGTGTGTGCAGGAGTCTGTGTGTGTGTTTGTGCGCGCACGAGTCTCTCTGTGTGTGTGTGTGTGTGTGCACGAGTCTCTGTGTGTGTGTGTGTGTGTGTGTGTGTAGGACTCTGTGTGTGTGTGTGTGTGTGTGCAGGAGTCTCTGTGTGTGTGTGTGTGTGTGTTTGTGCGCGCACGAGTCTGTGTGCAGGAGTCTCTCTCTCTCTCTCTCTCTCTCTCTCTCTCTCTCTGTGTGAGTGTGCAGGAGTCTGTGTGTGTGTGTGTGTTTGTGCGCGCACAAGTCTCACTGTGTGTGTGTGTGCGCGCGCCCGAGTCTCTGTGTGTGTGTGTGTGCACGAGTCTCTCTCTCTCTGTCTCTCTCTCTCTCTGTGTGTGTGTGTGTGTGTGTGTGTTTGTGCGCGCACGAGTCTGTGTGTGTGTGCGCGCGCGCGTGCAGGAGTCTCTCTTCACACATCGCAGCTCATGGATCTAACACGGTAAGAAGACTTTACTCTTTTTTACTCACTCCACCTTCTTTAAGCGTGAGTGTGGAGTTATAAAGTCTTCAGGCAGCGCGTCCATTAGACCTGCTGTCTGTCTGGCGCAAGTTGAAGGGAAAAGCGCGTTCTGGAGAGCCTGTGAGTCCAGTTTGGGGAACAGAGGTTTGTTTTTTTTATCCAAAAACTGTATCAAAACTGGACTTGGGGTGTAGCTTAAGTTTAAAAGCAATAAACTTTTGAAAAGTACTGCATTAAAAAGTAAACAATGATGTTATTGCTGCTGTTATATTTATTAGTAATTATTTATTATAATTATTCATTTGCTTGGTTAATGTAGTAGTGAATGATAATAATAATAGTTTACTATTTAATACAATGTGTTTACTACAAAGGTTTGCTGCTTTATTGTTATTATTATTAATAATAGTAGTAGTTTTACTACTACTACTACTACTACTAATAATAATAATAATAATAATAATAATAATAATGACCAATAATAAAAGTTAACAACAGTAATTATAACAAATATTTATTAGTAGTAGTGTTGTTGTTGTTGACAACAAACAATAATAACAATAACAATAGTTTTTCATGCAATGTGTTTTGTATGCTGTAGATAGATAGATAGATAGATAGATAGATAGAGAGATAGATAGATAGACATATTATAGATTGTATTAGAATTATTATTATTATTATTATGATTATTAATAAAACCTTATTGTTTATAGTGGTTTACATCAGAACCAAGAGTTTGAACAGAAATAAAGACAGAAAATTTACTACAAAAAGAAGAGCAAAGGACCTTTTCTTTCTTTGATTCTTTCATTCATCTTCAGTAATCGATTTATCCTGGTCAGGCTCATGGTGGGTTCAGAGCCTCTCCCAGGAACACTGGACACAAAGCAGGAATGCCCTCTAGATGGGACTGAACATTAACCTTCTCATGCTTTTCCACAGCATTATACTGTCAGTGCTCCTCCAGTGCGTGAGCGCCGTGTGGGCCCGAGTGCTCCTGCTGACCGACATGTACGGCACCATGCACTCGCCCGGCTTTCCCGAGCCGTATCCAAAGGACAGCGAGATGCAGTGGAACATCAGCGTTCCGGAAGGATATCAGATTCGCCTCTACTTCATGCACTTCGACGTCGAGCCGTCATACCTGTGCGAGTATGATTATGTAAAGGTGAGTCAAATTTTGACCGCTGTCTGTATTAAGGGTGTAACATAATGTCACGGTCTGTATCTGCATCTGTTTAGTGTGTATCTGCATCTGTTTAGTGTGTATCTGCATCTGTTTAGTGTGTATCTGCATCTGTTTAGTGTGTATCTGCATTCCGATTTAATCTCCGAGTTGGCATGGCCTAAACCAGGACGTTGTGAGCTCAAATCCCACAACAATCCGTGGTCACGAGCCGAGGGAGCAAAACTGGCTGTGCTGTCTGTGTGAGAGGGATGGAATACACTCTCTCACCTGTCAATCAAAGCGACACCAGACAATTGTGTGCATCTGTGAGTGCATGTATGCAGAAGAGGGCAGAAAGCACTCCCCTCCGAATGTGTTACGCTGCCCTGTGGGCAAAAAGAAGAGTTGGTTGGCTTCACGTGTCTCAGGAGAAGCATGTGTTGAGGATGTTGTTGTATGGTAGAGAGCTGGCTGGTGGGCGGGGATTGGCATGTTACCAAATTAACGAGCAAAATCAAAGAAACACTGGGGAAAAAAAGCGGGTAGAAATGAAGCACTGTCAGTATGGTGTGTGAATTCTGGCTCTAACAGTTCCTCAAGTTCAGGGTTTTCAGAAATAATCAACATTGGGATAGTAACATGAACTTCGTTTTGCGTCAGGCCACATCACACCACTCCACTGTTGGTTATTTTCCTATAACAGCAAGACACCAACTGTTTTATTCCTCACTTACTTCTCAGGGCCTCTTAACCACAGGGGCGATATTTATATTCAAAGGGTAAAAAAAAAAACACAAACCTGCCCTCTCACTGCCCCTACACTCAAATACCCATCTCAAACCAGGTGAAATGACAGTGATCAATGGTATTATGATAACTCAGCTCATTGTGTGTGTGTGTGTGTGTGTGTGTGTGTGTGTGTGTGTGTGTGTATCAGTTAGCCATGCATGACCCATCGTTCACTGACGCTTAGTGTAAACACCCAAACCAGGCAGATAGATAAGGGAAGTGTGTGTGTGTGTGTGTGTGTGTGCGTGTGTGTGCGTGTGTGCGTGTGTGTGTGCGTGTTAAAGAAACTGATAGAGAAGCTTCCAATATTTTGTATTTTATAGTGACATATAATATATACTATATATATATATATATATATATATACATATAACTTATTAAGAATAAGTTTTTAATTTTTTATGTGTTTGCATGTGTGTGTGTGTGTGTGTCTGTGTGTGTGTGTGTAGGTGTACTCAGACAGCGAAGAGCTAGCAGTGTTTTGTGGAAGAGAGAACACGGACACAGAGCGGGTTCCCGCTGACGATGTTATCTTATCACCGGGGAACATTCTCAGTGTGGCGTTTCGCTCAGACTTTTCCAACGAGGAGCATTACTCTGGATTTGAAGCACACTACAGTGCAGTGGGTAAAAATCACACACTCACACACACACACACACATACAAATTTACCTTACAGGGTTGCACATATTGGGCCTCATATGTGAAACTGGATATGAACAAATTTATTCAGAAATCATTCACAAGAGCATTTATCCAAGAAGTGTGATATTCAGGAAAATCCGTTTAGTTCGGAAAAACGTTCGCGTCCTACATTTGCTCCCGAGTTTGTGTAAATCTGCATGTAAGGAGACTCACTAACATCAATGTTGTTTGATTGGCTTCAAATTGTAGAATTGGTGTAATTCGGATGTTTCATATTAATGACTCAAAAGAAAGGAACACAAAAGAAAACCGTAAATTAAGACAAATTAATTGAATCAGGACAAAAGAAATAGCACCCCTCTAAACGGAGTCAGTGGTAGCCGACGCGCTGCAGTGGCTGAGCTGCGCTATTGGAAGATTTAGTGCATGCCCTGCTTAGGAGGTGCTCTTTCACTGTTTAGTCATCGTGCTGTTGTTTTCAGTTCTGTTAGCTTTGCCTTATAGGGAGTTTTGTGGGCGTCACTAAATTTAAATCAGCTGTGCTATGAACACATTTGATCATTTACATCTGGCATGTAATCAGTTTACGAAGAAAATTAGTAAAACTTTTACTTCAGGTTTGGCCCACGAGAGCAATTACACACAGCTTTATTAATGATTGATAAAGTTATCATGATCTGCTTCATTCTTTCTTTGTTGTTTTTGCGACTGTCCACAGATATAGATGAGTGTAGAGATAAAAACGACGAAGTTGGGGCCTGTGATCACTTTTGTCATAACTATATCGGCGGCTACTACTGCTCCTGTCGATATGGACACCAGCTTCATTCTGACAACCGAACATGCAAAGGTATAAAGATTTTTCATGCCATTAAAATGTAGACATTTATAACTCAAGATCCTGTTGATTCCTCAAAACCGAAGTAAAAATGTAGGTGCGTTTAGACGAACTTGTATGAGCCACTCAGCCAATCATACAGCAGGTCAAGGTCAAGGGAAAAAATGTGATCTCTGTATCTTTGATCCTAAACAGGCTGGTTTGAGTGTTTCAGAAATTGCTGATCTTCTGGTATTTTCACACATAATAGTCTGTAGAGTTTACACAGAATGGAGCGTAAAACAAAAAAACACCCAGGGAGTGGAAGTTCTGGGGGTGGAAACGCCTCGGTAATGAGAGAGATCAGAGGGAAATGGTCAGACTGGTTTGAGCTGACAGGAAGGCTATGATAACACAAATAATCACTCTTTACAACCGTGGTAAGCTGAAAAGCATCCCAGAATGCATAACATGCCAATCCTTAGGGCAGGTAGGCTACAAAAGCAGAAGACCACATCCTCTCAGCCAAGAACAGGAATCTAAGGCTATACCGGGCACAGGTTCACTGAAAATGGACGGTCTTTTTCCAAACTGGTGTACAAGAGTTCCAGTAGCGAGTGAGAGTTCATGCATTCAGAACAGTTTAAACAATTTGCCATTGAATGCCTTTGAATAACAGTGGCTTAGACTTTCGCAGGGTTTTTTTAAATCCTTCTTTGTTTTTTGGAGTTGAAAAGTTGAAACGTTTGTTATGTGCAGCTTTGGGAGAACAAATCCTATAAGTGTTTAATGCAAATACTTTAAGAAATGTTAATTGGCTCAGTTTGAGCCTGCTGACGTTGAAGATTAACAAGACACGAGATCCATTTGCTGCCGCACAAAAATAACTTTTTAGTAATCATTTTTTTTACCCTTTCCTTGTGGCTTTAGTGATTTAGAGGATTTAGTCATCTGTACACACTGATGCGTGTATATGTTATGTAGCTTTTTATTATTTCAGTTATTTTAAATGTATACCTTAAGGAATATACAATGGTTTTATAGAAATCATAGGGATTAGCTAGCTATAAACTCAGAGAGTCCTTGATTAAATGGGATTAGTGGTTGGAATTTCCTAAATAAATTCAGCTTTAGGAAAGCTGGGGTGTCATTTAGTTGTGTAATTCAAAGTAGTCGTGTTTTTAACGATGTAACAATTACTTCAATCACTTATTTTCTTTTTTCTTATTCTTTCTTTTTTCTTTTCTTCTTATTTTAGTTTTAAGCATCAAACTTTACATTAACATATAAAATAAACAACGGGTAGAAATATTTCTAACGTATATGTGTGTTTGTTGGGGGGTGGATTGTGCATCTGTTTTATGTCCACACTTTGGCCCAGCCACGCTGATCATATCTGAAAGATAAATGGCAAATGTTTACATTTGAGCTGCCGGGGAAATCTGAGAAATGCCTGTGAACCTCAGCCTATTAGCACTGTAGTAGGAGCAGGAAAGAGAAATCTTGTGATTCAGGGTTAAGAAATGTCATTTTTGAGTAAACACTGTAGATCTGTTTTCTTCTTGCAGCTAGCGGAGTACTCGTGTGTGTTCGCCTCCTTGCCGAGTGCTAAAATCAAAGTTGTCACCTCATGACCATGGCCCTATGGACAACCTCTGGACATCTATCTGTCTGTCTATAGGGCCAAGGCAATCTGATGGTGAATATTCTGAAAAAAAACAGCTTAGTCTGACCAGCTCCCAGTTGCCTGAGTGGATCAAACTGGTAGACCATCTTTGCCAGCTTTTTAATTATCTGAATTATTGCTACGGATGCTACATTTCTGACAAGAAAATACAACAGTAAGGCAATTAGAAAATCTAAAACAATAATTTGCTGGCAAATATGGCCGACCAGCTTGACCAGGACTGACGCAGTCTTGTGCACAGGCATTGGCAAACTCACAAGGAAGTAGTTCAACTAATTTGGAATGCCTTTTATTCTCAGTCTCACTATATTATTCTCAGTGTCCGATGTTACAACTTTACTCCCTGCAGAAAAGGGAGGAGGTATACAGATTAATGGCCATTGGTATAAAAGACCTCCTGTGGTACACCTCGGTGGTCTTAGTCTATGGCTGAAGGTTCTGTGATGTGCCTCCAGCGTGGTGTGCAGGGGATGAGAGGCATTGTCCATTATACTGAGTAGTTTCCTCAACATCCTCCTCTCTGACACCTCCACCCAAGACTCCTGTTCCACTCCCAGGACAGAACCCGCTTTCCTGATTAGCTTATCGAGTCTATTGGCATCGGCTGCCTTCACCCTGCTGCCCCAGCACACTACAGCGTAGAAGATGACGCTGGCCACCACCGTGTGATAAAATATCTGCCGCATAGTTCTGCAGACACTGAAAGACCGTGGTCTCCTGAGAAGATACAGGCAGCTCAGACCTTTCTTGAACAGAGCCTCAGTGTTTTTAGTCCAGGCCATCTTATTGTTTATATGGACACCCAGGTACTTGTAGTCCTTAACAATGTCCACCTCTGTTCCCCGGATGCTGATTGGGTTCGGGCGGTTTCTTTGCCTTCTGAAATCCACCACCAACTCCTTTGTCTCTGTGATGTTGAGTTGCAGGTGATTTAGTTCGCACCACTCAACAAAACTGTCCACCACATTCCTGTACTCAGCCTCCTGTCCTCTGCTGGTACAACCAACAATGGCAGAGTCATCAGCAAACTCCTGCAGATGGCAGGATTGTGAGTAGTATCTGAAGTCTGATGTGTAGAGTGTGAACAGAGAAAAGAGTAAAGAGTGGTTATTTGAGTTACTGGAGCCTTGGTGTCAGTTTGAACCAGTCTGGCCACTCTCTTCTGATCTCTCGCATCAACATGTGGGAACTGCCACCTACTGGATGATTTTTTGTACCATTCTGCATTCTAACTTTACAAATTGTTTTCCAAGAAAATCCCAGGAGATTAGCAGTCTCTGAAATAATCAAACCAGCCACCACCAACCATGCACCAGTCAAAGTCACTTTATAATCGTGTGTGTGTGTGTGTGTGTGTCCTCAGTGGAGTGCAGTGACAGCATGTACACCGAGGGTTCTGGACTGATCACCAGTCCAGATTTTACAAAGCCATACCCGAAAAGCTCAGACTGTCTCTACCGAATCAAGCTGGAGAAGGGTTTCTTGGTCACTCTGGATTTCGATGATACCTTTGACATAGAAGATCACCCCGACGTCACCTGCCCCTACGATTACATCAAGGTGAGGACCACAAGGAATTCCAAGGTTACCACATCTAATCCTTGTGGCTTTTCAAAAATATTTACAATGCCAAGGTGTGTCTAAACTGTTTAACAGCAAGAGTCGGTTGCTGCTGGTGGGGAACCAAGAACCAGTGATAATAGTGGCTTGGGGGTGGCACCATTTTGTTGCCATGATGAAGACTTGAATTATTCTCAAGACTGCTATTTATGGAATAAAACACTTGGGGGAACGTTAGAACATTAATCTGACCAATCAGATTCAAAAATTCAACACCACTATAAATATATGTAATGCTTCTATGCTAGTTGATGATAGCAAGCAAGCTAATATTGTGTACAAACAACTAAAGCGCTCTAGTCTTTAGAGTTATCCTAAAGTTAGGATTTTGGCAAGTTAGGATTTTTTCTGTGATCCTTTTTTTCCTCTGTGAAGTTAAAATAAAATAAAGAATTAGGAATTGTTTGTAGCACATAGCATGCATTAGCACTTATTACTTAATACTCAAAAGAATAATTGACTTTATTTCAATGCATCAATTTCAATCAGGAAGAAATGACATTATATACAAGTTCATATCACTGTATTGTGCAGGGAAACATCTTAATGTGTTCTCAGTGTCTGTTTTACTTGGAGATCTCCCTGAATGCCCAAAAAATCTAGAAAATGCACATTCCGAAACATTGCGCAATCTTTTCCACGCATATGTTATGAAATATGACTGCCTCCTCACTGTATTTAGACCAGTGGTATCAAATATGAAATGCAGTAAGACTGCTCCAGCAGAGACGACTCATTTGGATTCAGAAGCTCAGCTGAAACATCACACTGAGCAGTATTTCAGTGACCGAAAGAAGCTGAAAGAAGTATTTAGGATGTGGCCATATCTGACTCTGAATATCTCTCTTCTATGAACGTGGCCACCGATTTGGATTAAGTGTTGGGTGGGCAAAAACATTGTACAAAAGTTAAATAAATGATCGTCCAAACCTGAAGCGTCTTGTCGAAGCTTTCTTGGAAGGGTTTGGGATATACCCAACTTCCTCCATATTTACGCCATGACCTAGAGATTGAACGCTCGATTGATCGCAGGCTTGTGGTTCAGACTCAGGCATTAATACCTGTATTAAGGACAAATCTTAGATCTGGATATGAACTTGAAAGGAGTGTCATGTGACTTTTTTTTTTTTTGCTGTGCAACTAAAACTAATAAAAACTCCACTTGTCTAAATTTGTTTTGAAATGAGCTAACACGAGGTTATGGGTTAGCTAACTAGCTCGTACTGATGAGCGCATGCTTTACTTTCATGGTCCTATTGGAGATGTTAAAATTAAGGGGGAGGGGTATAGACACTTTTGTACATTTGTCAAACTCTTTCCCAGGTTTGGTTTTTGGAGCCAATGACACAGTGCACCTCCAACCCTCTAGATGGCGCCAATGTCTACGCATATTTAGGGAGAAGATAATAAGGATTATTAGCAGATGCTGCTGTTGATGACATTAATGATGACGACATTCTCTTTTTGCAGATTCAGGCAGGAGAGAAAGTGTTCGGCCCCTTCTGCGGAGACAGATCACCCGGCAGGATCCAGACAGGAAGTAACATCGTGAGCATCTTGTTTCACAGTGATAACTCAGGAGAGAACCTGGGCTGGAAGCTCACCTACACTTCTACAGGTAACGGACTGTAGGGATGAACAGGAAAATGTTTTTAGATTAAACTATAATTTTAAATTCTGTTTATTTTATTGTTGTTGTTTGTAGGCAGTGAGTGTGCAGTTCCTATGCTGCCACCTAATGGTCATTTAGAGCCACTACAGTCTAAGTACTTTTTCAAAGAACACATCACGGTGACCTGTGACCCTGGCTACTTGTTACAAAAGGTGATGATGCAGATTAGTTTTAAAGCAAAAAAACATACACCTTAATCTTTATCATTAAAATGATGTGATGTTCGACGGTGTCCACGATTTCTTTTTTAGTTTAAACCTCTTTCACTGACCTGTTGCTCTCTTTTCACATTGGCTCACGGTTTCCTACATTACCCACAATGCCACTCGACTACCTGCTGATAATGGGGCAGAGGGATTGATCCCTTGCGTCATCTCCACCTAAAGAGAGTGATGCAGCAGCGCTTTAGTCCTTTAGTCTAGCAGTGATGACAACGGCTGATTTTTTTTTCACAGCACCTTCCCAAACACTTAGCACCAGTATCGCTAAACACATCACAGACATTTCAGTATAAACATGTGGAGTTTTCCTTTAATACATGCAACTTTAAACAGACATGCTCATGCTCTCACTGGTTCTCAGGATGGAGAGGAGTTTGAGCATTACCAGATAGAGTGCCAGGCAGATGGAAACTGGAGCAGCCGAGTACCTCTCTGTAGAAGTAAGCAATTTTGCATGTTTTTTTTGTTTTGTTTTTGGCTTTGTGTACCGTATCTGTGCGCTTACCCATCACTAAAGGTTGCCTGTGTGTAATGGATTGTAATGCCAGGAGACCAAACGAATTTCACTTTATCCCTCAACAAATCAGTGCCACAACACTAGAGAAATTTCTGCCAGATGCTCTATAATAACCTACGAGGCCTAGAAAACGCATCAACTCTTAGTTGTTGGAACTGGAATATCATATAATATCATATAATATAATATAATAAAAGTATATAATATATAAATAAGAACATTTTCACATTGATTTGGTAAACATAATGTATATTTGTTTTCTTAAATTAGAGATGTAAAAGCATGTTTTTTTGGTTAGAAAATTCACGTTTGGTTAAAAAACAGGATTTTTCATCGTTCTTTCGCTATTTTTCCAAAATTCACCTACAGTGACATGCGACGAGTTTTTATACATTTATGTTTTAAATTCAAATCCCTGGCACTGACCAATTTAATTCCAGTGTATTTATTTAAACCTTTAAAAACTCTATAGCTGTTTAATACAATGTACTGATTAGTAGTTTACTTCTGTACATATTTTAAATCCATAAGTCAGTTCTGCAATCAATAAATCAAATAAATTCCTATTAAATCAGATAAATTCCTATTAACAAGAACAAAAAAAAAGAACTATGCCAGGCATCTTATGTTTGTTTTTTTTAATAAATATATGCAGTTTATGGAGTTGTGTTTAATTGCTTGAGGGTAATGGCTACAATACAGCATTTTATTGAGACATACAAGTTTTTAATAGCTATTCACATGTCTTAAAAGTCTGTTGTCTTTCTCACTTTCTTTCTCATTATCTCTTTCTTATCCCCTCCTCCTTTCTGTTCCCCCTTTCTCTCGTACTGGTTGTGCTTCATTTCTCTCCACTGCGAACCAGAGACGGAATCTCAAAGGAGCCTCCATTCAGTGGTTTAAGATGGGTTTTTTTTTCCTAGTACATTTGTAAAACAGTAAATTCCAACGTTGAACACAATTCGAGTCTGGTCTGTTATTTAAGCAGTAGTTATAGCACACACTCTGCGACAAGAGATAATCCAGTAAATGTTACAGTAGTGTCTTTAGCCTATGGATACCACCATCAAGCTTTTAGTAAATTCAAATTATAAAATAATATCATTGTCTTGATAATAAATCGTTGATGCATTCAGAGCTGTATTCAGACGTGCAGGGAAAGTTCCTTGTATTCAGAGTCGGGTTATGCACTCACTTTAGTTGATTTTCTCAGCTCTGCATTCAAATCATGCAAAAAAATAACCTGCGTGTAGCTCACGCCTCCGAGGGTGCCAGGTTTTTCTTGAGTAGAAGCTTTTTTTTCAAAAGCGTCTACACTGCCGATGTGTGCAATTTCGGAAATAACTCCTCACTGCACATCTCCAAATACAGCCCCAAGATTTTACTCAACAAACTCAACGCTAAAACGCTGAGTTTCATTTAACAGGTTTCTCCTGCCAATAAAATAGAAATAGCTCGGATTTACTTACAGTAAGCGGAGATACGGGCATCTGTAAACTGATGAACTTCTCATGGACATGGACAGAAGCTACATTTGAAGAGATGGATGCAGCAGAAGTAGGTACGGTTTTGGTTCAGTTTAATTCTGTCCATGGCTTAATTCAAAAAACCCATCCAAATTCCCACTGGAAATCATCTCTGCGAACAATTTAAGCAGTATGGACCAATCCAAATGAGTTAACTAGCTTTTTTTTGACAAACTGACCGTGCTAATTCAAATTCTTGCACCTTTCTAGCAGACTAACATCTTTCATCTGGTGTTAATCCGTCAAATCCTCCTCTTCAACAAACATATTATGCTTCTCAGAGAAAAGGAATATTGATTTCCATTATGATTTATGTTTAAATCTCTCTCTCTCTCTCTCTCTCTCTCTCTCTAGTGATTGACTGTGGTCCCATAGATGTGTCCTTAGGAGACGTGGTATATACTAACTCCAGCAACAGTACTACTGTTGGATCCAGGATCCTGTACAGCTGCAAGAGCTCTCCTGGAGAACAGAGTTTGGCTTTCACCCTCACTAGTCACTGAAATGACTAACAAGCAATTAAACCACTTCTTTTAAACATTATTTTCTTTGTTGCTTAATGCAGGTACATATACGTGTGATTGGAGTGGTGTGTGGATGAATGAGGATGGAGCCACTTTACCTACATGCCAACCAGGTGAAACTTTTCATGCGACGTTGTTTTCATGCAGCGTGTTTATTGCCCAGCGTGTTGGTCTGTTGTTTAAACAATTTGAGTGGAAATGTGTGTTCAGTATCTATAAATATACAGTATATAGCCAACCTCTGCAGTTTAGCCATAGCATTTATAGCGTTTGGTCCCTTGAGGTGATTTGGGAGATGCCTGAAAACTTCTCTGCTTTTCTGTTTTTTCGTGAATCAAATTCGGCAAATTCACTAAAGGGGAAAGGACAGGGGATGTGAAACACACATTTTTTTTCTGGTAGTGGTTACTTTTGCCTAATGGCAAGTTTATCTAGGTGAATTCACAAGCTTCTGTCTTGTTTGTTAATATAAAACAAGAAAACGGGACTGTGTACTCTTTGGTCGCTTTTGTTTAGCTGTTTTCTTACTGTTCTTACATCTAAAAAAAAAAACAATTAGCCATTTGTCCAGTGATATAAAGTAGGGCTTTTATGTTGAAATTCTGTTTTTTCTCTCTACCTGCAATGATTTTCTTCTAAGCAATGGGCCTCATTTATCAATCATTTAGTAAAGTTGTGTGTAAATGGTTTCTGGCCCAACTGAACTAAAAAATTTCGCCAGACTTACAGAAGTTTGTTGTCATTTATGGATTTGTTTTGGATCTTTTTTATGAAACGATACAAATTGTATATATTTTATACACTGCGCAATTGGGATTCACATTAGTATATCTGAAACTCAGGAGTTCTCATAGGAATTTTTCCAGCTAACAGGATTTTATCTTTTTTTTTATTAATATCAGATTACTCTGCAATTTTTTAATTAAATTCCTTCGTATAAAGTTTGATAAGTGAGGCTCAATGTTGGCACCTCTGATGTATAGTACAGTAGCTGTCCTTTATCTGGAGACTGGTGTCTCAGTTTTGTGGCTTGTAGTTGGATTTTCTGTCAGAATTTTGTATTAGGTGAAAGATTTTGGACTAAAAACATTACTCCGTATGATGTCACAGATCTGGAGAATACCACACAGTCAGATTCTGCATTCCAGTTGCCTACTACAACAGCTAAAGCCCAAGCAGGTAAGCTAAAACCTGCGACACACAACTGAATCTCTAAGGTTCATATGCTTTATCCTTATCCATCCATGTTTATACATGCAATACATGTGTGGTTAATGTATATTGTAAGTTTGTGTGCATTTGATTTGTGTGTAAGCATGCGGCGAGGAGTCACGGCCCTTCCCGTCCCTCCAAAAGCGGATTGTGGGCGGACGCGCAGCATTTCCGGGTCTTTTTCCCTGGCAGGTTCTCCTGTCCGTGGAGGATACGTCCCGGGTTCCTACAGGTCGCTGGTTTGGTAGTGGTGCTCTCTTGTCCCCATCATGGGTGCTCACAGCTGCACACGTGCTCCGCAGACAGCTCAGGGACCTGTCTGTTGTTCCTGTGGCTCCCGCACATGTGCACGCTACACTGGGGCTCACGGACGTCCGGGATCAAAGGCTGGCCATCAACTGCTCTGTCGAGATGCTTATCCTCCATCCAGAATTTGACCTGCACAACTACAACAACGACATCGCCCTGGTCAAACTTAGCCAAGACGTGGTACTGAATGAGCTGGTGAGGCCTGTTTGTTTGCCCTCACCATGGGTCAAAGGTCAGGCTCATACACCCTTGCCTAACACGCTAGGCGTGGTTGCTGGCTGGGGGATCAGCATGCCTAATTCCTCTGCCTTGTACAGCGGGATAACCTTTGATCTTGGTGTCGTGTCTGAGGTGCTGCAGTACGTGAAACTGCCGGTTGTGGCGCAGGAGGAGTGTGAAGCCAGCTACACCTCGCGTTCTGCAAGCTACAACATCACCGAGAACATGTTCTGTGCCGGGTTCTATGAAGGAGGACGTGATACATGCTTAGGGGACAGCGGGGGCGGATTTGTAATAAAGGATCCCCACAGTGGGAGATGGGTAGTGCAGGGTCTGGTGTCTTGGGGCGGGCCGGAGGGATGCGGCAGTCGACAGGTGTATGGGGTGTACACCCGAGTGGCAAACTACGCAAACTGGCTGCACAAAATGATGAACACAGAGTGCTGGTGGTGAGAGACGCAGGGATCCAGTGGGATTTTTGTCTCTGCATCTTTCAGTCTTCATGTCTATCTTCATTTCTCTGTCTGTCACTCTGTCTTTTAAAACATGGCTTCCTTTGTGTTCTTTTAACAGCTTCTATATTGTATAGTGCACGATTTTTATTTGATCATTATTTATGACTAATCTACAATCTGTAAGCACACAATGTTTGGTTGTGTAACTATTAACAGTGTAATTTGATTTCTAACTAATTTACTTGCATTTAACAGAAAGAACAATAAAATTAAATGTAAGGGTTGAACTGCATAGTGACGGCCTTTTTACGGCCAAAAGTGAAACACAAGGTGACACTTTACAACGAGGGAATATTAATAAACATTACTCGATAATTCGGTACCAAAATTGTGCACATTGGTATTCAGACCTCAGATGAACCCACAGCACTGTTCAGAAGTTGTGCAAGAGTTACGAGTAAAACAGATGCATGTCTCAGTTGAGTGCATTTTTCCTGCATGATATCTGCTTGATTGAGCAGCACTGTCTGACAGTTTGATGTAAACACAATATATTATGCTGAAATACACTCAGAAGACACTCGAAATGCCGTTTTAGTTCAAAATTGTAACCTATTAATTAATTAAGAGTATTAATGGTCCCTTTAAAGTCCACAAAAAAAGTTTGTTTTCACATCTTAATCAGAGACGCCGCCACACTCGAGGACCACATTTTTTACGGATTAAATTATGAACAACACTCACGTAAGTATAGCAGACGACTGCTGGGTCAGCTTCTCCTTCAAACTTTACAGGACAGCATATCGAATTAACCAAAATGTTGGAATTATTTAATTCATTTAACAAATCAATATAGCAAATTAAAAAGCATGAAAAAATTGATTATATCATGCACACACATGAGCATTTCAAGACCCTGATTTAGTGCAGTATCTTTTAGCTTCGTTAAATTGTGTGCATATTTAAAATAATATATAAAAAAATCTAATCAGATTGTCTTTTTTTCAGGCAGGTGACACAAGCAGGAGAATGTTGCTTCATCTGGTTGGTTCGGCTTCACAAGCAAGGATTTCTGGTCCATATTTGGTTGAGAAGCAGCTTAGTGCAATCTATTATGTAATTTGTCCTCTGGATAGGAAGTGTAAGACTCATGTCTGACATGTAATTATGTTGAAATTGTATGTGTTTAGACATTTTAAGCCTGAGCTTGCTACACCCTGTTTGTGGTTTCATATCATCAGAGCCTGTGGTGCTCTGTTATGCCTGTGTTGTATCTCCTCTCCCAGATCTACTCCAGGTTGGCTGGGGATTCAGCTCTAAAACAATATCTCAGTCAGCGAAGAACTTTTTGTGGAGCGTGTCTGTGATTGCTGCTGCTGACTTTGCACTGCTATTTAAGGTAGACGTGGAGGCGAGTGCGACTGCAGAAGGTGTGGTGTTGCTGTTGCAGGAAGACAGTGCTGATACTGATCATCCAACTTGTTTCAAGTATTAGCTAAACTACAGCACAGTAACGTCACCTTTGATAATGAAGCTCTGGTGCTTAATTCGTTCTGCCAGAAACATGTGCTCAGTGAAGTCCGAAGCTTGATTTCGGCACACGACCACATGTGACTGTTCTGGAAATGGATTCAAAAGAAGCACAAACCCTGGCATGTGTTTTGGAAGTCATGCAAGGGAATTTAGTTACAGTGATTAGCGATACAGAGATGCTTTGTTGTTATGGAACAAAGAAATGAAGGCTTTCTGAAGTTTGGGGAAAACTTTTTCCCCCCAAACGTTCCCAAGCTTTTATCAACAAATGTATTAATTGTATTAATAATGTGTAAGTGCTTAGCTTAGCCTATAAAACAAAAAATCCATATACAGGGATTGCTTTTTGTTTTTAATCGTAATACACAGCATTACTTAATGCTAGCAGTTGACTTTATTGTTAAAAAAAAAAAAAGCTTTTTCAAAGCATTGGAATTGCCAGATTTGTTCGCTGGAAACCAAAACCTGCTGCATGATCTACTAGGAGATGCACCACATCACTTGGACCACCAGATGCCACTAGCACACAGTGTTTTTTTTTTTTTTTTTTTGAAGGAACACTTCATTGTTTCAAAAAGCTTCATTTTGCCATCACTACTATAGCATGGTTGAAAGAGAGACTTTAATTTTGTTAAACTCATTTTTCCACTGGGATGTGGCGTAGCCAACAAAGTTGTTGGAAAAAGAAAAGGGGGCGGGGTTAAGGTTTTATGGAGGGAAAAGAACAATGGGCAGGGTGTGTTTTGGTGGCTGGGGAAAAAGAACTTAGGAGGAGGAAGTCAAACCCTAGATAGCTTATGTTAAGTAGGTAGTTTCTCTTTTACCCATGTAGTCAAGTAGCTTAAGGCTTAAAAAACTTGGGAAATCGTTGGATTAAGGGATGAACTGCTCTACTTGGACCATGTCCTGAAACTAGATTGTTTTGCATTCGGGGTGATCTGTTTTACAAGGTGAGATCAGTCCTTTTTCTTTTCAGTTTTTGGCTTTATTGAGGACTTTTTGTGAGAAGACTATCCATCAGAAATCTCTTTGGAAAACTTTGGGACACCTTTGGAGTCTATGAGTAGCTTCAACTAAAAATGGTAATCAGTAACACGTCATAGATATTTTACTAAGTGCTCAATTCTTTGGTCTGGTGGCCGTCTTTGGTTGGAAGGAAAGTCCACTATCTCATTCATGTTGCAGTCCACTCCTAAGGGGCCATAATGGTGCCATTTACTAATGGAGTACTAGAGCGGCTTGCCTAAGTATTCACCTCCTTGAGCTTTTTCACATTTTCCAGCATTGCAACCTGGAACTGTATTGGATTTAATTGGACGATATATTGAGCAAAACTGTTTACACATAAGAAACCTGAAAAGTTGCAATTGAAGAATATTCACTCCCATTGCTGGGAAACCCCTAAATTAGTTCTGGTGTAACTAATTACCTTCAGAAGTCACATAATTAACTGAATGTCACATGATCTCAAGATAAATTTTCCTGGAAGGCCCTAGAGTTTGTTAAAGAACATCATGAATCATGTTGAGGATCATGAAGACCAAACAGCTGTCAAAACAATTCCAGGACCAAGTTCTGGAAAACTATTAATCAGTGTTTGGTTTTGAAAAAAATATCCCAAAGTTTGAAAAATTGGAAAGAGTATAGTACAATGTGATTCTGCCTACATGTGTCCCTGCACCAATTAGCAGTGACCAGGTAAAAGAGGGCGTTAGACAGAGAAGCAAAAGGCTAAAGGTAACTATCAACTATCTACCACCACCATGCTTCAGTGTGTGGATGGTGTTCCCAGAGTGATGAGCGGTGTTGGGTTTCTGCCAAATGCAGCACTTCGGTCCAAGGCCAAAAACATACTACAAATATAAAGACAGTGAAAATTTTCACAACTTTTTTTGTTTATTCTTAAATGGTAACCATATAAAAGCATTAAGAACTGCTTTTCAGATTTTTTTTTTTTCCTCAGAAAACAAGAAAAGTAAACATGAACACAGAAAACGGATCATGCACGTAAACTGGACATGCCTTTTTGCACATCTATGACATGCAGAACAGCACAGTGCAAACACATTTCTAGTAACATCAAATGCCAGATGACACAGTGGACTGAAACATTACATTTAAGGCAGTACATTTAAACAATGCACGGAGCTAAGAGACCCATGCTCTCACATTCTTTACTTCACACAAACGAACCCTGCAAAACACCTTTAATAGACAAAAAACATGGAAGGAACATGGAACGTACTTGTATAACTTGAATAACTTTTTTTTTTTTAAAGAATCAAATAGCCTTTGGGGCTATGTGTATCATAAATTGTGTTTTATTAACAGAATTAATTGATATTAGAAAAAAAAAAAAAGCAGATTTTTTTTTTATAGAATAGATTTGGAAATATTATACCAGCTCATACAAATCTACAAATCCTTTAGAAATGACTAACAAGGAAAATTACTGGAGTTGCTCAGTGTGTGTGTGTGTGTGTGTGTGTGCGTGCGTGTGTGTGTGTGTGTGTGCACGCAAGAACGAGAGATATAGAGATTTATACAAACAGAATAATATAGTTTAGTTTTCAAGTTTACACCATAGTTTCTTTTTAAGCAAGTCAACATACTAAGTGTATCTAAATATCTCCGAAATATCAATCAATACCATTACTTCCATGACACGACCTCTAAAATTTAAAGACACAAAAATTGGAAATGCGTATTTAAAGGGTTAGAAATCTATATAAACATGTAATACAAAGCGTGACATTAAGGGAAATAATAAACGTGACTTTGGTAAACTTAATAAAGGCTGACCTCCATCTACAAACCTGTAAATTAGTTTAACTAGGCCAATGTACACATGAATAATTATTGCATTTAGGATGACTTTTTTTTTTTTTTTTTCTATTAATAGTTTTGTACATGCCCTCAAAAAAAAAAAGTCAGGTTATATATTGCACTTGTTGTCTCGATCCATTTGGGTTCCTGTTGTGTCCAGAGTAAAAATAGCAGAACCTATAACACAGTGCTGGTACATTACACAAGTAAAACACACACACACACACACACACACACAAACGAATCCCTAAGGCAATAATCAAGTTACACAAACATACCTGAAATAAACAAACCAAACCAAAAAAGCATTTCATTTAATTAATAACAGTCTGTTTGAACTGATCGCCAAGCTACAGTATGACGTGATCATTTCTGATAAATGGGCTTCGTGAATTTGGCAGGTTATGTATATTGAACGTACATTTTTTTGTATTACAAATCAATAATACAATTCAGTATTGGTGACTTTTTTTTTTTTTTTAATAAAAAAAAACATCTCAACCTTAACATATAATTATTACCTAAAAGGAAAAGCTGCAGATGTTCTTATAAATCCCTTGACGTTAAAGGGCACTTTAAACACTTGTATGGTTTAGGCATGTTTCATTTTCAGCACAAAAAGTAAACCCACTCCCAGGGATTTCAAGTTCTGAAATGTCCTTAAAACCTCAGACATGCTGCCAAGACAAAAAAGACAAGAAAACACAGGGGAAATTGATGTAATAATCTACTAGCAGCAGCAGCAGTTTTCTGCAACAGAAAATGCTAGAACACTTGAAGGGTCCAGACAACCATAATGCAAACGACAACAGCAATTAATTATAGTGCCTCAACACATTCAGGTTGGATTCTAAATGGCTTTCTGTTCTCTATATATAGTAGTGGGCTCAATAGATAAGTTACAGCATAAAAGCATTGAAAAAGCTACAATGCCATTAAGGGGCTAGAAAATGACTATGTGCGTAGTAAGGAGAAACAAACTTTTAGGGCATATGTGGGGTTTTTTTGTTTGTTTTTTGGTTGGTTGTTTTTTTTTTAGTAGATGTCTGTTTTTTCCATTTTTTTTCCATTTTATTTTCCTCCATTTTCTCCCCAATTTGGTCATCTGTCCATTCCCATCCATTAGCCAGCTCTCCGTTGTCTCGCTACAGTTACTAACTGGCCACGGAAAGCTGTGACATCATCAGAATTCAAGCTTGCGATTTCCCAACAACAGGGCAAATACTTTTCCGTTGCAGCACACAATTGTTTTTTTAATGAAAACTGTACTTCTAAAGGCTTACATTTTCAACTGGCTATAAAAGGAATGTGCTCTTAAAGATCAGAGTGTGGATTTTGCCTTTGAATAAATAAATAAATATTATGAAAACGTAAACAACACTGGTGGCACAGCTTTTAGCATTATTGTTACCCTACTCCTGAGCTTGGGTAACTGTCTGTGCAGAAATTCACGTTATTTTGGTGTATTTGTGGGTTTCCTCCGGGTTGCCCGGTTTCGTCCCACTGCCCAAAAACATGCCAGTGTGTAGATTGTGTGTGTGGATGCCCATGTGCCCCTAGGTGTGAATGTGTGTATGCATGGTGCCCTGCAATGGACTGGCATCTCATTCATTGTATATTCCCACCTTGTGCCTGGTGCTGTTGGGATAAGCTCCAGATCCACCACAACACTGACCAGGATAAAGTAGTGACTGAAGATGAATGAATGAATGAATTAAATAGCAACAGAACAGAAAAAAGCATAGCGACAGTTTTAAGTGGAAAGCATTACGCTAGAAGTCCCAATTTGTTGAATTTTGATAGCTGTACCTGCAGCGCTCTTTATTCGAGGTCCTCCCATAAGGACCGGCAGAACAAGATTATAGAGAAACACTAATCATTGCTATTGCTAAGACCAATCCATTTTGCAAGTGCCAACCACACCTTCAAGCGATATGCCGGGTAGTAGGACATGGGGTCCCAACCCTGGTCCTGGAGTACCCCCTATCCTGCACATGTGAGTATTTTGCCTGCTCTACCACACCCACTTCAACTCAAGAAGAGGTTATCAGCTGGTTGAGTCAGGTATGACGAGACTTTTATAGGCTCATGTGGTCGTCTAAGGTCTAGGATATAGCTGTGGTATGCTTGGACAGATTAATGCCCAATACATTGGACAGGGTGAGCCTGAAGCACTTCAGAAGACCAACACTCAAGGAGTCAGAAGGTATCTTCGAGAAGTCCTTGCCTGGATGCTGAGGACACTGCACTAATCCTGAACAAGACTTTCGGAAATTTGTCACAACTTGTAGGGGAGATGGCGCTGAAATCAGTGATGGGCAATAATGGAGCCAATTTGAGAAGGGCCACACCATAGAGTGCTTTGTGAGGTTCTGAACTGGAGGAAGCCTAATAGAGATTCATTTGGGCTGGGGGACAAATTTGGTTTGAACAAGTCGAGAGTGGTAGTTTTCCCAAGGTGAAATGCTTGCTGAATTTGATGGTAAAAATCTAAGTGACATTGTTAAGGACGGTGAGATTTGAGAAGCAAGGATGGTATGAGGGTTTACATGCATTTAAATTTGGTTTAAGGACAACGCCTTAAAAGGCAAGAAGAAAGATGGTTACTGTGGAAACAAATGCATGAGGAGATGCTTCCATATGATAGAGAAGTAAATGCAAAATTTGAACTGGCAAAAGTTTGAAGGGTGACAGTGAAGGCTCAGTGGTTAAAGCTCTGGGCTGTTGATTGGAAGATTGTGAGCTGGGCTCTTGAATAAGGACCTTAAGGTAACAAAGTTCAGAATTTCTTCTGAACTTTTGAGTAAGCCAGGTACAGGTTGATATTAGAAATAACTATATAATCATTTCCATATTTAAATGGAATAACTGGTAACTGCTGGCAAGTTTGATGACCAACAAAAGGCTTCAGGCTTAGGGATGTGGTGGAGTGTCCATTATTGACGTGGATAACTACTAAGTTATCAGAATTTGACTAAGTATACACCCAAGGAAGGACAGCAGTAATAGTGTGGAAGAAATTGCACAACGGGAATGGATAAAGCAGTATCTGTAAAGAGTGTTAAGGGGCAGCAGAACATGCTGGCAGATAAATGAGATACGGTTCAAGTGCTGAAGTTGAAGGAACCAAACAGGAAATTGGTATAATGTGGTACAATGCAAATCACACAGTTGAGGTGGACCAGAGGGGGAAGACTTTGGTGTATTGGGGGCATCTGAGGATGTAAGATAACGAAAGGACAATCCAGTTGGGAGGTCTGAAAGAAGACAGTGATCTAATGAATGAAGAATTACAGCATGGTAAAGGGGCCCTTAGTCTCTTCCAGAGAGAGGGGGAATGTCAAGATGATGGAAGGCTAAGATCAAGGTGAAAAGGCCTGCAATTGCAAGGAAATGAGGGGTGAGAAATGAGTCCTGAAGAAGGTGGAGAATCCCCAATGGGTCATTGGCAACAGCTGTAGTGTAAGAAGGCATGGGGCAATTTGTATAAAGAGGCAAAGAAACCAGCTGAGTTAAAGTTGTTACAGATAATTTGGATAACACAAAGGCCATCTGTAGCTTTCATGTTCACTGGAGGTGGTTAACAGAGGCACAGCGGAGGAGGCAGTAGCAACACGTGAAGGAGGAGGTTAAGTGGCAAATTTGGCAAAAAAAAACACAGTAATACAACACTAAATCCTAACTCTGTTTAGGTTTTGTTACACAGAAGTAGTTCTGCCTGAAAATCAGTCATCACAGAGAATCTGTTATATAACAACTGCTAGACTCAAAATCTTTAATCTGAAACAAAATTTGTATTTCAGCAGAAAATCATCCAAAGCACACTGCGAAAGCAACACTGGAACGTCTTAACGGTGTCCAAATTTTTCTGTTCTTAAATATACTCTTCAGTTGAAAATTTCTGACAAGACTTTCTATCACGTCACCCCAATAATTTGACCCAGCTTGAAAAAATTTAAGGACTAATGGACAAATATTGCTTTGAGTTTAAGTTAAAAAAAAAAAAAAAATGTATTCGAATACACTTATTGCTATACTGATGCCCAAGGTGGCAATGACGGAGGCGGAAAATACTTGTTAAATATGCATAAATTATTCTTTTACATAACACAAGGACTCACAAATATTGGGGGCGGGGAGACATTGATATTATCACACAAACGCAGGCTGAATACATTTTCAAGCCACCATAACATGCACCATGCTAAACTTGGATCTAATTGTGGAAAAAGTCAAGGCATAACAGAGGCTGTAATTATGACTGTGTACTGATTCCAAAACTGTTATATCTGTTATTTCTGCCATTTTAGAGGTATATACTAGACAGATTGCCTTCGAGTCATAGAATCTGTACTCTGGTGCAGTGCATATTGTCTACTGAACTAAATTAGCATTGTACATTTTATACAACCACCCATGCATGTCTTTCAAGTTCTGTCAAATAGTACTCCTACTGTACATGCATCTTTATGGGTAACTACTCAACAGATAAAAGACGACCAAACAAAACAGGAAAAAGCCTAGTCTTGCACAGAGAATAAAGACTGCCAAGAGCATGGCTTGGAGCTTAGCCTAGCACACTGTTCATTACAAACAAAAATAGACAGAACAATAGGTTTTTTTTAACCTTGCTTTATACACAATACTAAGTGCTGATACTGAGTGCTTTTATAATAGAACAAAAATTGAGACACTGGACCAATCAATACCCCACTTATTACATTCTACATTAATGATTCATCATGCTTAACAGCGCCAGGACTGGAATCCATGAAAATGCAAAATCGGTGTAGTGCACAGAGCAGTTTGTGTACCACACTGCAACTGTTACTCCCTCTACATTCATTACTAAAATATACTGCACTCTATATGCATGGTGGTGCAGCAGGTAGCGTTCCCACCTCACAGCTTCAAAACACAGCATTGGCTATACCAAATTGCCCCTGTGAGTATGCGAATGTGTGAGGGCATGATGCCCAGTGATGGACCCACTGAATCGCTGCTCAGGACAAAGCTGTTAATGAAGATGAATGAATGAACATGTGTGTTGTCACTTCACAGTTCCAGGGTCTTCGGCTTTATTCCACATGGGTTGCCTCCCAAAAACATGCCGGTAGGTGGATTAGCTATGCTAAATTGCACCTAGATGTGAGTGGGTGTGGGAATGTGTGTGCATGGTGCACAACATGGTATTCCCCAATTTAAGCCCAGTGTTCTCAGAATAAGCTTCAAAGATAAAGTGTTGCAACCGTTTTGAGTGGTTTTTAGATGTACCTTTGTTCAACTGTGTTTGATACAGCAGGTCTGCTTCCCGTCATCTGCAAGGCACACACAGTAGAGCTAATATCTTTAACCAGGTTTGGCAGGTTTCAGCTAAATTTCCATCCCAACCACATCTCAAAAACCACACAAAAGACCTGAAACAAGCCTAACATTTGCCTTGTTTTTCTCAGCCTTTGCATGGAAAACAAGGTCAATGTGTTTCCCATTTGCAATATATCTTAAAATAGAAATGGCTCTTGGCGGCAGAGGAGTATCTTTAAACTATCTCTATTTGGCATTTAATAAAAAAACATGACCCTGGCAACCCTGTAATTCCCTGCGTGATTCCTGCTCTAATGGGCCTCTATTAGCATTTGTTGCAGTTCCCATTTCTGACCACTAGGTGCAATAACTGCTAAATGGGGCAGTAAGCAAACATCTACGTAGAAAGATCACCAAATCAGTGGAACATCAGCTTGTATCTGTCAAATAGCAACAAATATTTGGTCCCTCAAAAGCGGTAATTAGCATTTCAATAGAATTTAAAACGTATGGACTTGTGAATGAGGACTTGTTTATGGTGGGGCTCTGGACTATCTGCCCCTATAGACAAGCCACATCTGGTTTGAACTGTTTTATGAAAGTTCAGTGTTTGAAATAGAATTTCCATGCACAGGTTTATGTTACAGGAAGAACACTGGACTTCAGTTACACAATTCAGGTACAGTATTATTCATAAAAGACCCCTCCAAGGTTTCCCAGGTCTTTCTACATTAGTTCAAAAGCCTCAATGCTCAGAACTCAGAATGCAGATCAACTTCAGCTGGGAACAGAGAAATTGCAGTATTTAAATATTCAAAACAACATTCTAATGTGAGCAGATGGCTGTAAAATTAACCGTCTGAGCCCACACTGGAGCAAGCTGTCACGCAATGAAGACTAGTTTGTTAGCGTGTTCTAGTCTTAGAACATTTATCAGCACATCGTTCATAGACATTTTGTATTTTCCAGACTGTAAGACCTGCATAAAGATCCTCCCTCTTTTTTTTTAAAAGCATCAGCTCTTAAAACTGACACACCTAAAAATAAATATCAATATAAATAATAGATTTAACAAACTGCTTTCAATACAAAAATAACAGATGATTACTGAGCTGCATGAGTCGGGTAATGCTTAGCAAAATACATGAGCAGTTAAATACACCATTAAGCACTGAATTAAAAAAAGTCTTGAACAGTTAATTTTTCAGTAAGAAGACACATGAGCATTCTGACTCCATTCAACACGGGGGTTGGAGCGAAGAAGAACCCAAAGGACCGAGGTGTAGTTCATTTTTCGGGGTTGTGAAGTTTCAAAACTACCTGTTGAACACTAACTTCAAATAAATACAAAAAAAAAAATGGTCATGAGAACACAAAATCAGTGTTTAGTCATGACCATCTCGATTCTAGTTACAGCATCCTTAGTAACTGCCTGGTCAGGGTCACAGTGGTTTAAATTAGACTAATAGTTTGTATATGCTTTGGGAAATAAAACCAACTAAATTCCCTCACAGGAACAAAGAAAAACAATAACTATGGGATTTTTTTTTTTATTGTCCCACTTGCATCTGTATTTGAGACCAGTTATGAACTGGAGTGATGTAGCTGAGGTTGAGGAACTGTCAGCGCTCACATTTCTAACTCTGGGTTTGGTTTGGTTTTGTTTTTCAGTCTTACCAGGCGCATAGTTTAAACCACTTTGGGTTTAAATCTGAACACAGACACACACATTTATGTTAAGACTGTAATGCAGCACTACACTACCAAATAACGGGATAAAAACTAACTCGCCTAATAGGAGTCTCTGACGTACCTTTTGAGAGGTAGTACATTATGTATTATGTACTATACTATTATAACATTATGTATAAATTCTTCCTGATACATTTATGCAAAATATACAATGAAGTGACTCAACCATACAATAAATGAGGGGTTTTTACGCTAGGTGGTGGAGCGGGACGGGGCTTATTGTCTGGAAAGTAGAGTACTGCTAGTTTATACATTATTGTAGTTCACAATTCCTTCATTTCTTCAACCATGGATCCTGGTGGATGACCATTACTCCTTGGTTTTCTTTTCTCTTTAAGTGATTTTAATTAGGGCTTTATGTCATATGTTTTTGACTTGTTTTTATTGATTGTGGTCTATATTCAGAGTTTAATTTCGGCTATACTAAAAAGTGCACAAAAGTATTCAGACCTCAGATGAAACTACAGACTTAGAAAGTTACACCAGAGCTGCGCATGCATGGTGGAGTTTGCCAAAAACAGAGGTGTGTCATAGTTACGCGTAATTCTGAATTTGAATTTTAATAAGGGCTTTTTTTTTTTCATGATAGCAGCTCAAGCGAGGAGCAGTATTGAGTCCAGAGCTACTGGCTGATGGTTTGATGTAGTCACAATGTCATGCTGAAAAGTTTTGGGCTGTAATATTGGAGGAGTCAGCATCTTAATCTTTGACATTGCTTATATTAATGACCAAATATTTGTGTTTACAGTTATCAAATACATTTACTTAAAGTGAGCCATAAGCATAGCAAATTAGTGCTTGGTCAGCTTATCCTTCAAACTGTGAGCACGTTTGCGTTACAGGAGAGCACATTGAATTAACAAAAACAATGGCTTTATTTGATTAATTTGACAAATCAAAATAGTGGAATAAAAGCTTGATTAAATCGATTCTATCCCATGCACACTTTGGCGGTTTCATGTCCTCGATTATGTTGTGACTTCATTAAGTTGTGTTACTTCAATTTATAGTAACAGCAAAAAGTTCTGCTTCTTGAGTCTGCACTTTCTATCCCTGATTTTTTTTTTTTGGATGCTTAAAGGCAAGTGTTTGTGTTTAAAGGTGGTGGTCGTAATACTTCTACTCAAGACAGATTTGCATACATTACGTCGGAATGACACACCCACAAAATCGACTTCACGATGTGCGTAAAACGGCTCTGAATATGAGTAACTTTCCCCAAGTAAATACTAAAGTCACTTGAACTTAAGTCAGAAAATCTGAATACACTCCTTCACACACAAAAAATACCATAGTTTATAACAAATATACCAAATTAATATTTTACCCTGCCTTGAAATGACAGTGAGAATGTAATTCTGGTTTGTTTTCACATTTTGGTTTATACATATAAATGGGAGAACTAACATACTGTATCTTAGCTACCATTTTCTGTTATATTCAATGCCTTTTTCATTTCCATCTTTGTTCACAAGACCCCAAGTTCAAAGTTTGTTTGTATTCTCAAAGTTTTATGCGATAAATGTGGGCAATTTAAGCATTCTTCATGCGTTTTTTTGTGTGTCTTACATCTGTTCTCTTAGCATTTAGTGTACAACTTTCTTTTAATTTTTTTTCTTTTCATCTGCAGAAAGTGCTCCAGAAAGCTTTGTAATTCACCAAGCTCATCTTAGCAACTTGGTATATTTTTATCTGAGCTGTCTGTATGGTGTGTAGTTTGTAGTAAATATCTGATTTGCAAGTCCTTCTTTGTATATGACCCGAAAGATTTAGAAGCCCTTGATGTGGCAGTAGGCCTCCAGGCTGGAGAAGAGAATGTAAAGAAGCCACAGACCCAAGAACAGCAATGTGGTAATGAGGCGTGGACCTCGAGGACCTCCTAGCTCACCCCCGATGGACGGCCGTCTCCGGAAGAGCAAAACAGCCATGCAGATGAAAGCAAAAATAGTGAAGAGGGTGACGGAGAAGGCCAGGGAGCCAGGCTCCACTTTAAAACTCTCGCCTTTTATTGACCAGTAGACTGCAGCGACTGACCATGCGACCCCGATTCCCAGGAACACGTTGACGGCGTTGCTGCCAGTGACGTTGCCAATGGATGCATCGGCATACTGGTCCTGGGTAGCAGCCACTTTACTAGCAAATGTGTCTGATAGCAAGACAGACAGAGAAAGAGTGGACAGGAAAGAAGGTGAGTGAGATGGTGTTCAAGAGAGAGAGAGAGCAGTGTAGATAAAAAGAGAAAGAAAAGAAAAGAGTAGATATGTGGCAGCTTGGGAAAACCCTTCAATTCTACTTCTTTAAAGCTAGAGTCTTTAAACATTGCAGGCAGACACCAAGGAAGGGTTAGAAAGTAGACTAAATAAAAAAAATAAAAAAAAACATCATTTTGGTAAAGGTCTGGGGGAAAATTCAGCCTCAGTTTTTCAAAAGTACATTACATATATAACACTTCAAGTCTTAATGCCATTAATTGATCAAATGCATCAGTTATTTTTAATAATATTTATGGTGTTTGATGCAAATATGACTCACCTGGAATGGAGGTCCCCAGAGCTACAAACACCACAGCCGTGACCGTGTCCTTGAGCCCCACGGTACAGCCGAAGTGGGAGGCCAGGTCTCCGATGATGGCCGTCAGAAGGCCGATGACAGTGATGGACACCATGAAGCAAGCCCATCCGTTCCAGTACTCGGTGGGAGGGACGCACGCGAACACGACCTTCCAGAACACCGTCAGAAAGTGCATGACATAGTCAGAGCAGGAAGGCGGATGCTCGCGTCCCTCTACTTCATCTTCTCCATCTCCTGGAGGACACGGACATACCAACAGGGTCATGAGCAGATAACGAATGATTCGATTAGCTTCGTTTGTTGAGAAACAGATGGGAGAGGAAGCGTGAAAGAGATCTCGTGTGTGTGCGTGTGTGTGTGTGTGTGTGTGTGTGTGTGTGTGTGTGTGTGTCAGTCACAGACCTGCACTGACTGTCACCGCGTCCACGAATTGCTCCCTCCAGGAATGCGTGCCAATCACCAGGGCCAGGTTAGTCTTCTTTATCAGCTTATCTACTGTGCTCTAGCAGTGACAGGAATGAGAAAGCTGTAGTACACAATTTCATGCCTTCAACGATTATAGCACAATATAACCGATAGTCTGCAGTTTCTGACTTGTTTTAGTGCCAAATATTTGTAGCACTACCGAAATTAGGGAAAAAAATATATTTAGATAGATAGATAGATAGATAGATTTGCATAATTTTCATTTTCAGCCTGTCAGTGCTAAATATATGGGCCTATTTATTTCTAACTAAAGCATATTGCGCAGTATGATTCCCGGTCTTTCACACTGCCTGTGGCTACAGTCAGGTCCAGAATTATTGGCACCCTCGGTAAGCCAGATGGGTGGATATTTCTTAATCTCACACTGAAAATAATGAGAGAACTGTAACCTTTAATTAAAATTTTAGTATATTTAATACTGATAATAATATAATAAAAGCTATTAAGAATATATTTGTGTATTTTTGTGTTATAATTATTTATGTGTATAAATTCTTATAAACAAAATGAAACCGAAGCATGTTTTATTTATATTTTAGTAAAATCTTGGCCGAATTCTATAACAGACCGTGTGATTAATATGATGATCCTCTAATGAAAGGCCTGTAATTAAGGAAAATTGCTGTACTCTGCGTATATCATCAATCACCATGATTAGCTCTGACTTGGCTGCAGATGACTGATGTGTTTGCCTTTTGGCTTCATTACTGTGTGATATTTTCCTTATTTTGTAGAGACAGAATCAAGTGGTTGTAGAAATCTGTACACACTACAGTAGGGGGTTGGGAAAGAGCCAAGTGTACCAACTCCCTGTTAACCCAAAAGGATTCCCTTACGGAAAAATCACATACGCATCATGGGAATATGAGGAAAAGCGTGTGAAGGTGCATTTCCAAACGGTATGTCCGGAAATTGAACACGAACATAAACGAGTTGTGTAAAGAAAAAAAAAAATCAAACATGCAACTAAATTAAAAATCAGATGAAAATAAATTAATTGTGAAAAAAGATATGGACAATAAAAACGTACTATCTGTGATAAATGTATGAAGTTCATCTGACTTTTCTGTAAAAGGTATTCGTCCCACCAAGGAAACAAGAAAATATTTGAAGGTATGCCTAATTATTTACAAGCAAAATGACATTCATATGACAGGAAATGACTGGAAATGATCTATCAGATGATTTATATCTCGGATTTATAGTACAGATGCTTCCGTGAAGAAGAGCTAGACACTGGTTTTATGACTGGAATGTTACCTTAAACTCGTAGGACTCCTCGATGACCACCTCCAGTCTGCTGTGCTCTCCCAGGATCGGCTTCCCCATCTCAGCTATTCTCTTCGCTTCCTCTTCCTCGGCGCTGAGCTGCCCTTCCTGGTCCTCTGGATACGAAAAAGCAGACAGAATGACAGTCGGGGGGAAAAAAAGGGGTGAAAGAGGTGATAACAGAATGACAGCAAGGGGGGAAAAAGAGGTGAAAACAGAATGACAGGAGGTCACAAAGCAGGGGAAGAGGGAAAAAAAGAGAAAATAAGACAAGAGGAACAGGAAGGAAGAGGCAGAAATACAGAATGAAGACTGGAGAAAAGCAAAAAGAAATATCAAAACATGTACACTGATACAACACATGCAAAACGAAAAGCATTTAATAGATAAATTGCACACATTAGTATTCAGACCTCTGATGTAAGCACTATTCAGTGTTCGACAGGAATTACAGACCGGGAGGAGTTTAATGAAAAAAGAGGCGTGTCTCAGTTACATATAATAGCGGACTTTTTTTCTTTCGCAATATTGACTTGAGCAAGGAACAATATTAAGTCCTGCACCACTGTCCACCATAATATGTCACTTATTATTATGAAATTTATGTTCTGAGCTGTAAAGATGCTTTAAAAAACTATGGAACGCCATGTGAGGTAGATTTTCTGGGCTCCCCACCTTATGTGCGTAACCCGAGTCTGAATACACATAACTTTCCCCACATAAATATTGACTTTTACACCTTAAAACACATTAAATACAGTGGATTTAAAAAGTCTACACACCCCTGTTAAATGAGATGGACAACAATGAATCCAAGATAGATCATGTCACAACTTTTTGCAGCCTGAATGTAAAATTACACTGTATAAAAATTAAGTGAAAAACAATCAGAAACATTTTAGGGATTAAAACAAGCTGAGGGCGTAAGCGTGCACGCCCTTTTATAACTGAGGATGTGGCTGTGTTCAGAGTGAACCAATCACATTCAATACAGCTGTCATCAATGAAATTATTCTGATTAAGCTCAGCTAAATCACCCCAGACCATGTGGCAAAATGTTATGGTCTGATGAGACCAATTCCAAAAGGTATAATAATTCCATAATTCCAAAAGGTATGTTTAGTGCAAAGAAAAGCACATCACCAGTAGAACACCATACCCACGGTGAAGCACGGTGGTGGCAGCGTCATGCTTTAGGGCTGTTTTTCTTGATCCAGATCATTGCTTCCAGCTACATTTTTTGGAGTTTGCCCTTAAATATGTCTGGATTGCCCTTGAATATGATATAATTTTTATGACCAATCGTGTTTTGCCCTTTGTATCTGTCTATACATTTTGTATCCTAGATTGTGTTTCTGCTCTCTTTGCCACAATGTGTATTAAACCTTTTGCAAATGGATCCCCATTCTTCCTCCCATGTTACACATGTTCTTTTCTCACGAACCATTTTCTGGCAACATTCAACTTCACATTAATGAGATTTCTAAATTAGTAGTAGTGGAGACAGCAAAACTAGGACACAAGGTCCCAGAATGCAATACAGCTATAAGACACAGGTGTGCTGAGTTACGGCCTAGACTCTTGTTAGCGATCTATGACATGATGATGAGCGCGATGGCACTAACGGTGGTATTAGCAAGAACGTTGAAGCTTTGGAAGTGTAGATGAGGATCTGAGAGAGCTAGACAGACTAAAGTACTAAAGAGCTGCTGCAACGCTTTCTAGATGGACGAAGTGATGGCTAAATCCCAGTAGCATCACTGTCAGCAGGTAGTCCAGTGGCATTGTGGATAATGCAGGAAACCGTTAACCAAAGTGCAAAAAAGATCAACATGCCAGTGAAAGAAGTTCAAACTTTAAAAAAAAAATAATAATAATAATAAGTAGAAGAAGAAGAAATAATTGCCATTTGGACACCACTGAAGATCTCATGTTAAGATCTCATGTTTAAAGATCATTAAAAAGTCTTTCAGGGTGGATTTTTCCTTTAACCATGGTTTGAGTCTGAAGCCTTACCTTGACTGAGCAGCAGAGCTGTAGGAGCGTGAGAGACAGAAGAAGAGATAAGAAGAACAGGTGAAAGAAAGAATGTTAGTTCTATTAGTGTCTTATTAGTAGTATTATTAGGATACTGTTATTAGAAATAGGTGTAATGCTACTGCTTATTCACTTTTCAATAGAACATGATGCACTAAGGTAAAAAAAAAAAAAAAAAAAAAAACTATTTAAGTGAACTGAGAGAGAGATAGAAGTGAGGGTGACCCAAGAGATGTCTAATCCTATTGATTGTGCTTTCAGTGCCTTAATCTGATGTGGAATTAAAGCAGCAGCTCAGAGCTCTTGCTTTCTCTTTCTCTCTCTCACTCACTCACTCACTCTTTCTCTCTCTCTCAATCACTCACTCACACACACACACACACACACACACACACACACACACACAACCCTACCGGAGATTCCTCTCTTCATCCACTGTGGTTCCTCAAGGACAATGTAGAAGTTCTCATGCTTCTCATATTCTTCATCGTCAATGATCCTAATCTGAATGGTTTGCCTGAACACAAACACACACAAGCGAGCACCAAATTATGCATTCAGGCGATGCTCTAAATTGGGGCTAAATGTCGAAGAGCAGAGAAAAGGTAACTGCTAAATGAGACAAACACGCTGAAATATATTCAGAGTCGGCGGCTAAAGTTCAAAAGTTGCATGAATACTGGCGCAGGGAAAGTTTAAGTAAGTCACATCCATTTATAAATTTACTGGCTGGTACATTTTTACATACATTTCTTTACTTCCCCTTGCATAGGCTCATGGAGCACTTCATTAGGAACACCTGTACACCTACTCATTCATGCAATTATGCAACCATCAGAATGGCGGAAAAATGTGATCTCAGTGATTTTGACTGTGGCATGACTGTTGGTGCCAGACAGGCTGGTTTGAGTATTTTTATAAATGCTGATGATCTGGGATTTTCATGCACAATAGTCTCTAGAGTTTACTCAGAATGGTGCAAAAGAGAAAAAATATCCAGCGAGCGGTAGTTCTGTGAACGGAAACGCCTTGTTGATGAGAGAGGTCAGCGGAGAACGGCCAGACTGGTTCGAGCTGACACAAAGGATACAGTAACTCATATAACCACTCTGTACAACTGTGGTAAGCAGAAAAGCATCTCAGAATGCACAACATGTCCAACCTTGAGTGGATGAGCTACAACAGGAGGAGACCACGTCGGGTTCCGCTTCTCTCAGCCAAGAACAGGAAGCTGAGGCTGCAGGGGGGCACAGACTCGCCAAAACTGGACAGCCGAATACTGGAAAAACGTAGCCTGGTCTGATGAATCTCAATTTCTGCTGAGGCACACAGATGGTAGGGTCAGAATTTGGCACCAACAGCATGACTCCATGGAGTTCACACTGCCTTGTGTGAACAGTCCAGGCTGGTGGAGGTGGTGTGATGGTGTGGGGAATGTTTTCTTGGCACACTTTGGTCCGTTAATAGTAATCAATCATCACAGGTGTTTAGCCATCTTCTAATAGCTACTTCCAGCATGATAATGCACCACGTCTCAAACTGTTTTCATGAACATCATGATGAGTTCAATGTTCTTCTGTGGCTTTCCCAGTCATCAGATCTGAATCCAGTAAAACACGTTTGGGACGTGGTAGAACGGGAGATTGACAGCATGAAAAATGCACCTGAAAAATCTGCAGAGATTGCGTGATGCAATCATGTCAACATCGACCAGAATCTCAAAGGAATTTTCGAACATTTCGTGGAATCCATGCCACAAACAATTGAGGCTGTTTTGAGAGCAAAGGAAGGACCTACCCAGTATTAGTATAGTGTTCCTAATAAAGTGCTCAGTGAGTGTATTCTGATTTTAGTGAGGTTTTAGTGCATGGGTTTGTTCCAAACAGTTTTATTATTCCATTATTCTTTCATTTATATACAGCCCTGATGAATTTGCGACATCATAGGCCATAGCATCATCAGTGCCAATTTTGTTAATGTTCTCCCACTTATATTCCTGCCAGACAAGAAACGCTGTCCAGGATGCCACTATGTATGACTAATAATAATGATAGTACATTAAGAACTCAACTGTACCGCAGGCCACATCATCAAGGCAAAAAAAAAAAAAAAAAAAGTGCCAAAGCCCAAAATAGCAAATGTGACGCTTTTAACAATCTTAACAAGAAATCATTGGTGAGAAGATGAGCAGGAATGAAGCAGATGCACTCCAGAGAGCTGCTGTGCCTCCAATCGCTGGTTTCCTTTCGCTGCAGTGAACTGTTTGTTTGGGGAAAAGCTAGAAACAGGGAAATTCACTTATATAATCTTCTTGTGCAAAAAGGTAAAATCATGATAATGATTAAAATGTTTGATGTAAAATTAAAACTACATGCCTGGGTGTACAAAACTTTCCAAAAATATCTTCTGGGATTTTTTTTATTAAAAGATGAGTGATTATCTGGTTATCTGCTGCACCTGATGCAGCTCATCAAGAGCCACAAGACTTCAACATTTACAGAAATCAGAGGGAAAAGCTGAGCTCCAAACTGAGCTCCTTCATCTCTCTGCTTCATTCCTGCTCATTTCCTGACCAGTGATCTGTTGTTGAGATCATTAAAAGCTTAATACGTTCCCATTTTGGGTCTGGCCCCCTTTTTTTTTTTTTTTGCCCAGGAGTGTAGAATATTATTCATGCATCTGTTCTCTAATCTCTTAATGGGCATGTTTAACACATTAATTTTTGTTTCATAATGATGACGGGGGGAAAAATCACACCACCCCTTCTTTTTTAACGCATCAGTACAGAAGAAATCATACTTTCTTTGCTAACAATGTATTTGTCCTCAGTCTTCTTCCTACCGCTCTCACCTTTGTGCTCCAAAATCTTGGTTTTTTTCAACATTTCTGTGAGACTTTACGGTAGCTGATACATGTGGAGTCAATCATATCGAAGGTCAATCCTCATTATCATGTTTCATGGACGCTGTTTAACATTCAGGTGTCAGCTCTCATTATAAAAAAAAAAAAAGCCCAGGATTTTATGTTAATTGTCTGTCAAAGTGCAAGCGCAGCCCTGAGAGAGAAAAGCTATCACAACATCACTGGCAAGTAAAACCGAAATAGAAAACAGAAATAATTGAGTGATTTCCACACAACATCGTACATCATAATATGCACAGAAAATGATGTCAGATTCAAAAGCAATCCCAATGGTGAAACGTGAAACCTTCATGGCATTGCTCTTATATCTCTTGATATCTCTTCAGTGAAACACAATCAGCATGGTATCGCTATTTTTACATCAGAAGTGAAAGTAATCCACCCTGTGTATTGTATCTCACTGAGTGATGCTTCCAGTTGCATTTCACTAGAGTGTGGGAATCATGCCATACTGAAATGCAATCACTGTCCAACAACAGCCCTAAAGCTGTACTCAGGGGTTGTGGTTGTAACCGGAGCAGCGCCTACGGGTCAGACTGCCTCTGGGAGCTTGGGTATTAATTTCCAGGAGGCGTTACCATCCATTTAAAATTTAAATTGCCTTACTGATGAACTCGTAATCATCAAGCTTTTAAGAATTACTACAAAAACAAAGGAAGCAGTGAAGCTGGGGCTGATTTCCTTTTAGCCCAGACTCTAAACTCATGCAACGTTAAAATTAGTGACAGTCATGTCAGGTGACTTCTTCTTCTTCTTCTTCTTCTTCTTCTTCTTCTTCTTTCGGCTTTTCCCTTCAGGGGTCGCCACAGCGAATCATC
>CM074987.1:1339289-1354705 GCA_037576825.1 Pangasius krempfi
TTTGTGTAAAGCTGCTTTGAGACAATGACCTTTGTAAAAAAAAAAGCGCTATACAAATAAAAATGAATTGAATTGAATTGAATATAGCGATTTGATACACAATATAGCAGTAAGCATTCTGGGACAGATTCCATGAGCGCACATGTTTGAACTACCTGATGATGATGAGTCAAGTGTGTGTTTTAGTCTTTCCATGGCCTCCTCCCTAATTAATATTAATTTATGTTTTGTGCTGGCTAGCCAAAGATTCAATCCTTAATAGTGCTTCATTAAAATGCTGTGTGTTACTTTTAAACAGTACAACACACTCTGCAATGCCATTTATGCTCCTTGCTCTTTCAAGACATGTTCTATTGAACCTTCAAAACAACCAAAAGTCAATAACAGGCTATCTCAGTAGAATGAATCGTAAATTGTTCAGGCTGTTCGGGTCTGATACCGATGCTTAACGCAAAAACTAGAGTAATCGAATGTGTGCGTGTCAAACAATCTGTCTTTGTCCTGCCGCTGATAAAGATGGAATTTGACAATTTCTAGATCACAGCATGTCCTCGTCAATGTCAACACTCGTAGGAAGTACTGACTTGCCAGGTTAAAATGTTATCACATGATAAAACCTGTCTTCTCCATTACTTTGAAGGGATACGTTGAGAAATCATTCATCTGAAAGCTTTGAAACGGATGCATGAAGTGTTCTCCTGTGGCAGTTTCGCATTTCCTCGCAGGATTAAGGGACCGAACGGTGAAATGTAACTGCCTTTCATGCTTTTCTGTCTTGCACAAATGAGTCTTACCTTCCTGCTGTGGGGTTATCAATGATTAATACAGTCATCATTTATATATGTAGTCTTTAGGTGCTTAGTTATTCCATTCGAGTTACTGATGCATTCAAACGGTAGTAGGTTTACGTGCTTCATCTATATATTTAATTGTTCAGGTTATTTACAAATAACAGGTTATTTTATATGCACTGTTTTTATTTACGGGACGTTACAAGATGCCTGTGCAATTCAGAAAACACTCCTTATAATAAATGTTCCACCCACTGAGGAAGATTTGGATCTTAGTTCTATTTTTTAATTCCTTTTTCATCCATTTTTTTTAACCAAAATGCAATTTATATAATAATAATCAGCTGTCGATCTCATGTCCGATGAAAATGGAAGACCAATGTGGATATTACGGTTTTTCCTCGATTGCTAACACACTATAACTGATTCAACTGGCTTCATCAACTATTCATTCAGTTCTCAGACATTTCTCAAAACTATAAACACATTTCACCTGTTTTCACACACATTCCAATTTCCTCCGTGTTTTCTGCTAAACGTTATATAAAAATGCCCTAACTGACTGTAATGCACAGGCTTAACCATGTTCTCAATCAGACACCGCGAGCACACTGTAAAATTAACTCAAGCCATCGCAAGCTGAACTCAATTACAGTATCTCTCAATCGCTTTGGTTCAGTTCTCAAGCGGAAACTGAAGGTCGATGCTATGCTGGCACACATCATCATGCAGTCAAGGCATGCGACAGAAATGAGCCAGAAGTGTTGAAGGTTTTTTTTTTTATGGCTATGTTAAATGTTTCTGCTTATTTATTCACTCTGTTGGTTATTACCTTGTTTTAATAAAAGAATAAAAAATAAATGCAAACAGGCTAGAAATGATAAATAAGTGAGACCATTTTCTCAGCAGTGTATCACAAAGGTGAGAAATGCAAATGTCTCTCAGGTGTGAAAATGTTCCCAGGCAGAACATCGCAAGACATTGCTCACCATGGCAACTAATGACTTTACATGGAAAATAATTTCAGAAAACATGTTTTAGCACTTGGAAGAAAAACGCTGTAATGGCTGTTTAATAATCTAAACGGTATTAAAACACAGAACTAAGACTTCATACAGACAGATTACCGACTCTTTGTCATTAACAGAAAATCGATTCTGCTTGGGATGGATTTTTTTTTTTCTCATTTGGGGCAAATGTGCTTTAATGTGCTGCTTTATTAATTGGGATTAAAAAGCATCAATTAATATGAACTGTAATACTTGCATATAATATAGGCACATGCTGTTCCAGTTATCTATTCTGTTGACTGCATCACCTCATTTTGCACGAATGACTGCTGAATTTCCTGCTTTTCATGGCATTAATAAAGCACTACATGTATTCATAAACTTCCAGACTGCCACAGATACCCCTCTTCATATCGCAGTTCCCAAATGCTCATGTTTTAGTTTCTCTTCTAGTCCTGTCTCCAGCCCTGTCCTGTGACTGGTTTGTTGCCCTATTGTGTCCACCTGTTATATGTTAATTCTTAATTAGTTTGTCTATCTATACCCTGCTATTTTTTTGCTTCGTCGCGAAGTCTTTCCATGCACTTTTTAGTCCAAGCCTTGTTTTCTACTTGTTTCCCAATATTTTTAACCCTCACCTTTTTTCACCACCATTTTGATTATGGATTATTGCTGTTTGATGTTGTGGTAGAACCGATTTTGCAAACGTACGAGCGTCTTGGGATCCTGATGTCAAAAAGTAGACTTTATTGCCTAAACAACAAATAACAACAAAGCCGAGCCGGTCTGCAGAGCAACTGAAAAACACAATCTCAGCACACTCTTTTTATAGACTCTTACAATACTTATCTCATCAGGACGGGTTTTCCCTGTTCTTTCCTTAAATCACTCCGTGGCCTCGCGCCCCCATTATTTCCTCATCCTGGGCTTCCCTCTCCGACTCCATTTTAATGGTGGTGTGAGTACAGCTAGCTTATTTTTTAAAAAGCTTATTATTGTAAAAATGTATTTATACATTGATTAGCATTCAGCTATACTCTTAATCCTAAATTTTAGTGGATTAACTCCTGTCTTTAATTATAACTTGTTTCTTTAATTAATCATGTATTGATACTTACCCAGAATACTTGCGCCCTGCTTCATTTACTCATGTGAACTATAGTCAACTATAGTCTCACTCACTTTTACGGCGGTACTAATCCTACAGTTAAATCTTAGATGCATCGATTACTGGGTAAATAAGACACTCCCCACCGTTAGCATATTAGCATATTGGTGAGGATATTATGGCTGCAGTTCATTAATCATGACTATACTTCTTCCCAATGTTTCACCCTTTAAAATGAGAAATCCGAAGGGTTTCCCTCCACAGGGGGTTAAAAGTAAAAGCCATTTAGCTACTTACAGGTTTAAACATATTTAATATTTATATGTAAGATCAGACAACATCCTATACTTACATTTTTAATTAGAAAAGTAACACATTATTAAAAATGCAGAGAAAACAGATCACGCTATAACACATGCGTTTATTGAGAGCCTTTTTCCTACGTGAAGCGACGAGGGTCATAGAAAGACAATGGAAACTTTTACGTACAGAATATTGAGTGTTCTGACTTTGACTTTGACTTGTTTCTGGTGGTTATATATGCACACATTATGAAATTTCCAAGAGTATTCAAACAGAGAAATTAGCTCTGACAGCTCATGAACACACACACACACACACACACACACACACGACCTCATTCAGTTCCAGTAGGCATGAGCGAGTGTTTGCGCAGCTTCTTTTCACTCTAATCTCCTACAGTATAAACTACACTGGCATTAGCAGTTCTGTTCTGCTGCCAAAATGACTCCACTGCCTCAAAACCTGGAGCTTTAGGGTGTCAGGATGGATTTCATTGGTTGAACACTATTAAAAATTCATATATATATATATATATATATATATATATATATATATATATACATTTTTTCAAATCCACAACCGAATGTGTAAGAGCCCACGCCGCCACTTTAGAGTCTTTAAGGAGCCTCTAACATCAGTCCATTGTAACAGCTAGTTAGTAGGTTTTTTTCTTACTGTCTCCAGGTCAAAGGAGTTTGAACACCACCACAGATTAAGTTGATTGTTTTCCTATAACAGCACACCCTGTCTTGTTTTATTCCTTATTTCACATGTCCTGCTCTGGTCCATGCCAAAAACAATTTAACTCAGCAACTGAAGATGTAAAGATGTACATTCGTAACCACGTAACCGCATTTCAAAACCATATTTCTTAAAAACCACAAAGAAATATTCTGTATCTGAATCTCAGGGACACTTTCACACCCCGTTGTTTTGGAGGTGTTGTCTTTTTTTTTAACTGATTGATGGACATGTGGCATTTGAAGAGCGTAATGCGCTCATCAGTTAACTGAAATTCTTCAGGATCTACCGCTGAACAGGTTTTCTCAAGTGTGTCTAACACTGGCCTGATGTCAGTATAGGAGCGTATCAGCGTTTCCTCACTCCAATTATCGATCCGTTCAAACCTGTTAACATCACGCTATTAATTCGACACAAAGCCCTTCCTCTGATGATATACGCCCTGACCACATAGCTTTTACTGGACAAGATTTACATTCTTCGTATTTCCAAGACAGATTTTCAACTTGGTTCATGCAAATCGAATTCATCTTAATGAGTTCTTCAGGAAACCGATGCAAAAAATACATCTACAGGTTCAGTTCCCTTAAAATTCACTTTGCATTCTCAAGGCAAGTTTCCCTCATACTGGCTGTCTGCTGTCTGTTTTTTTTTTTTTTTTCTCCTGACATTCCTGTTTTTATTCTGCTCCAGAATGCTGTCAGGCAGCTCATCCTCACCTCAGCATCCTCATTTCCGCTGTCACTGCGGCTAATGCTGGCTGATCCACGCTCATCTGGAGCTTTTCAACCAAATATAGACCTGAAATACGATTAGTTTAATGGACGCATTGTTACTCGTATCTTACTGCTGTTCCTTAGATGTTACGTTTTATGCTTGTTTTAAGGATTGAACAGTGACCGAGAACCAGAACAGTTCAAGCTCTAGATAATTAATTTTTAGGAACAGCACCTTATTGCGAACTCTTCCAATATACATACTGTATATATGAAATATTTAGAGGATGATTTTTTTTCAGAAATGGTTAGAAACAGTAGTTACGGGAGACAACATCTGGACGAGGTAGTCGAGGCTACACACCACAACCTACCTCCTGCTTTTCCTGCTGATGTGTTTTATTGCAGCAGAGACACAGTAAACAGTGACAAGAAAGCATAATGTAAATATAATTGCAGTTTCCAGCAGAATGATTCACAACATTTGTATTGACAATTTTATTGACAAACATTTTTCATATAAAATCCCTTTTATAAAATAACCTAGCTAGTCATTTATAGTCAAGAATTTCCATCCAGAATAATAACAGAATAATAATTGTAGAATAGTGTAGAATAATTTTATTCAAAATGGGCAAGATTTCTTGTTTCTTAGCAAGACGACATCTAATTTGTGGTCAGATGTGTGCTTCTGAATGCCTTCTACAGTCCTAGTATCACTCTAGCTAGGTGCTATCACCATGGCAACCAGCAGCAAGTTAACACCCACTGGAGCGCAACTTGAGAGACGTGAGGTGAAAGAAATCAGTGTCTGTGCGAAAGCAGTATAACTGTGTTAAGTGCGGTGGGTGAGAAGTGGCTCTGAAGCAACAAAGTAAAATGTCAAACTCAGCATCACACAAGAATCACGTGGAATAATTCAATTGTACAATCAGGTTACTTTTTCATCGTGTTCGCTAGCTGGTGACTTAACGGCCACAAAGTAATAAGTTACAGAAACATGAGTATGACAGCAACCCCACAATACACACACACACACACACACACACACAAAGTATCAGCATGTATTAGTTCATATGAATACACGCACACAGCATGTAACACACGTCTCCTCTCGCTGAAGTTTCGCTCCTCGATATCTTTCACGCGCTAGAATTTTTTTAAAAATATTTTTTCTCCCATTTTTTTCAAAACTGGGTTTGTCAATGAGTATGTGCACATGTGCATAATATATATTTTTTCTTTTCTTTTTATCCTTTTTTTCCTGCTCTTCTTTTTCCTCCTTCTTCCCTTTTTTTCTCTCCTTCTCTTACAAGTGGCTTCAGTATTCCATAAAAAATAAGAAAGGCCAGAAAAGACAAATATATTATGCACGTAATATTTTTTATTAGTAGTAGTATTATGCTTTTCTTTTTTATTCTTTTTCTTTCTCTTCATTTCATTTCCTTCTAATTTTTCTAATTCCTCTCGTAGGAGTGGTTTAAATAGTCCATAAAAATGAAACTTTATACAGTATATTGCAAATTTTTATACTGACCTCCAAAGAGGATGGAGTGGTGGGGTAAAATAAAAAAAAAGTGGTACTTAGAAGCAGACAGTAGACAAGCATGTGCATAGATGGGGCTCGAGGTTCTGCCTTTTTGCCCTCAGACTGTAAAAGTGCCCTCTTGGCTGGTGTGTATAGCCATTATAATTTATGCCTTTTGCATTTTTCCTGAAGCAAAGCTGTAGCCTGGGGTCAGCCTGCAGCTCCAGCCGAAATTGTGCCGTAATTGGCTCGGCCCTGTCTGGGTGCGGACCTTTTTCACACTTCCTTGTTTACGAATGTGGGAACATTTCAAAACTATGTGGTGAGATAGTGACCGATGGCTGAAAATACAGCTCATGATCACTGACGCGTCCCTAAATGCACCAATAATTAACGAAAAACAGCCAAACATTTTAAGAATGCATTAAGGGAATACAGCTGTAGCCAGAATTCTCAAACAATCTGTTTCAGAAAACCCAGCAATGTGTGTAGGACCTGCTCCTGCTGCAAACCGTGACCACGCAGCTGTTCCTCCTCTAGCTCAGTGAGCTAACGACGCTAAAAACAGTATAAAGTGACCCTTTTCATCATGCTTGGCAATCATCATTCATCATGCAAGTTCATGAACTGCGTTCAGGCAATCGGTTTAAATTAGCTAGCTGGCTAGCAAACATGAAAAACGTAGCTAGCTCACTCATGCACTACAGTACGTAAACAATGTTCAAAATGGCAGCCGGGAACGCTACTATTCATTAGCAGATATGACGACACGGTCATTGCGAGAAAGGTCTATAGTGTGAGTTTGGTCCACTTGGATCCATTACCGGCTTATATTCGAATATGAAATAAGAATTTCATGTTTACCTTTTTTGCACAATTTAATCGCAAAATCACAGTTTGTACAATATGTGAGATCATATACTATCTTTTCTAAGCTAACTGGCTAGAAGTAGATGAAAACTAGCTGATTACAAGTTCGCTTCTTTATCACAAAGAGACAGATCTTACTCATTCGTGCTTTTCAAGAAAAAGATTGCCGTTTTGGTCAATGAACACTTCATCAGCAATCAGTCACCCAATTGTTGTTTGAGTACAAAGTGAATAAACGGTTTATGAAGATATTTTGACATTAAGCCTGTATTTAAAAGCTAAATTAAGCATAACTGAGAGTCTTTTAGTTTAAATAAAGGCTTTTTAACCATTTATAGTTATATTTAATGTTATAGAACGTTCACAAGACAAGTTAGTTCGTGTTATCACTTACGTTATAGCAGCTGTAAACACGTAAAACACATCATGCCTCTCTTTTTTCTCTAAGCTAAGCAGATTAAAAACGCAGCTTGTCAAGGTAACGAGAAACCAGAAAGCACAAACTCCTCTGTCTTGAAGAAAACATCACTATAATCAGCGATTATACATTTATTTGTTCAATTATTTATTTAACTATATAAACTATTTATTAGCCTTAGACTACTACGAAGACTGTATTCCGTCACTCTATTAGGTTGTTCCTATAGAAACGAAAATATATTACAAATGTATTAATGTATTAATATCGAAAAATAAGCAACACCAATCAGCTCTGTTGCAGCAGAATTCAGCAGCACCGCTGTATAAATGTCCTGTAACACATTGCTAACGGTGTCATGGGAAATCACAGATCCATACTTGACATAAGAGAGAAATGGACGGATCTTGACAGCCGCATTAAACAACAAGTCCGTGTGCAGAAAGCAGCTCAGGCAGGCAGGAGGCTGGAACGAATGGAAATATGTCAGCGATGATGAGAGGAGGGTATTAGTGATGATAGGTGGTGACGTAAGTCGGTTTAGACAAGTGCAGTGGAGCCAGCCGTGCACACGTCAACTCCGGGCTGTCTACGCCGTATAGGTACCGGGCCTGGCATAAGTATTCACCCCCTTGAACTTTCCCACATTTTGTAAAGCTACAACCTGCAACTGAAATGGACTTAACTGGCATCATATGTCATGAATCTACACAAAATAGCTTGCAATATTATATCAAAAAATAATCTGCTAAATTATTTGCAAATTTTTTTTTTTTAAAATGTCAACGTTTCCACCGCATAAGTATTAACCCCTCGTTGTTGTTCTGGTGCAAAATGTTGCCCCCAGAAGTCACATGATTAGTTGATTAGTGTATGCAATTGAATTGTCATGTGACCTCAATAAATACAGTACACTGAATAACAAAATTATTTACTAATATCTGGTCCTGAAAGGCTCCAGAGTATGGCAACATATTTCAGCATATTTCAACATATTTCATTCAAATTCAAACAAATGCAGTTTTCCCTTGAGCGCACGTAATTTAAGATATGTTAACAATTCAATCGCAAAACTTATATTTACAGTTGAATTTTCATGACAAAAGCAGTCTCTACATTTGCGATTGCGCCTTCTGTCAATCAGACATGATGGGAGGGACCGTTTGGTACGGGTCCCGGGTTTCAGAGGCGAGACGTGAAGCACAGCGCATCACGAAACCTTTTTTAGCTAAATATGGATAAATCTATTGACTCCCTTGATGTTTGCCGTTGCAGCCACTTCTCTGAGAAGTTGAAAAGAGATTTATCCCTTTTCCCTATAATTTAACACAAACTGTTTTGTGATGATGCTGTCAGGTTGTGCACACAGTTTTATCAGACGTGGCATCCCCTGAAACCCCATGCTTCCATACCTAGAGTTTGTTAGAGAACATACCTGAAGAAACAACATCATGAAGACCAAAGAGTGACAGAAATCCAGGAAAAATCCCTGGAAATCGGAGATCAGTTATTAAAAAAAAGTATCCGAAACTCTGAACATCATGTGAAGGACCCTTAAATCATTTAAGTTCAGTACAATCAGTAAAAAATGGATGAATATGACACAACCACGACGCTGCCTAGAGGAAGCTGTCCACCAAAAGTCAGTGATTGAGTAAAGAGGGGATTATTCAGAGACGCAACCAAGAGGCCACTTTAATATTACGGGCTATTTTGTGTAGATTCACAACATATAATCTTAATTATATGTATTTCAGTTATAACACTAATGCTAATGCAAAGCTGTATAGTGGCTAATCGTAGCTAAAATGCAGAATTAAATACATAAATACGAACACACGCTCCCAAGCTGAGAGATCACACATTCGCTATAGTGCTCATGGCACTGAAGTACTGGTGGGTGACAAGGGGAAACTGACAAAGAGCCTTAGACGAGTCACTGCTGCTGAGCTCCTTTGTGATGAAAAGGCCTGGCTGTGTATTGAAAATGAGAGGCTTTCATTAGAGAAAGAGAGACTGATGTGTGAAAAACTGAGTTTCCAGGCAGAGAAGGAAAATCTATGTTTGTTCACAGAGTGCACAAAAAAACAAGAGGGCATTAAATGCTGTCTCTTGTTTTTTTTTGTTTTGTTTTGGTTTTTTTTTTACATTAAGTTTATGTCAAGACATTTTCTGAAACATTTCTGAGACCTGTGTGGGAAAATCCTAGCAAATCACTTGCTTAAAACAAGCCCCAGAACACCGTATTCAATACATAAAGCATGATTTAAAATTGATTTGTGCCTGCATGCTGTACTTTCCAGCTGGAAGGATATAGCCGTTTTATTTTGATTTGATTTTACCTACATCTGAGATCTGAAAACCAAAAACATGATGGTTACTGCACACCAATGTTTTTTTATTTTTAGCACTGGGAAATATAAAATATAAAATATGGTTATAATGTGGAAAATGGAAAGGTACGTTTTGGAATTCAGGCTTGTGTCACTGAATCGTTTGAAATGTATTCACTGTGAATACACACTCGACAGCCACTGAACCTCTGCTCATTCACGCAAATAACCAATCAGCCAATAATGTTTCAGCGGCGCACTGCATAAAGGCATGCAGATACAGGTCAAGAGGTTTAGTTAATATTCACCTCAAACATCAACTCTCAGTGATTTCAGTGACTTTCACTGTGCCATGGTTGTTGGTGCCAGATGGGCAGGATTGTGTATTTCAGAACCTGCTGCTCCCCTGAAATTTTCACACACAACTTACACAGAATTGTGCGAAAAACAAAAAAACATCCTGTGAGCAGCAATTCTGTGGGTGGAAATGCCTTCTGGATGAGAGAGGTCTGAGAAGAACGACCAAACTGATTCGAGCTGACAAGAAGGCTACAGTAACTCACATAAGCACTCTTTACAACCGTGGTGAGCAGAAAAGCATCTCAGAATGCACAATACGTCAGACCATGAGGCAGATGGGCGGCAGGAGAAGACCACATCGGGTTCCACCTGCTGTCAGCCAAGAACAGGAATCAGACGCTACAGTGGGCACAGGATCAAGGAAACTGGACCAGGTGAAAAAGAACAACGCGATGAGATGGAGATTACATCAAACCTCAAAGCCAAAATGTTGGCCAATGACTTTTTTTGTTGTTGCTCTTTTTGTCAAAGGCACAAAAACGATGTGCTGTGTGGTTAGAAGGATAATAATCATAAATTCGTTCATTTTTAAATTCAAATGTATGTTTCACTTAATCTATATTAATGCATTTAATGTATTTAGTAAACTAACCCACCATAATCATACGTTATTATATTATATTAGCTACCAGTCAATTTCCAGGTATTCAGCACACTGTCAGGAATTTCCCCCTCTCGCCAAGCGCTGTGTGCAGAAGCGCAACAACACGCATAACAGCACGCACTTCTGTGTTTTCATGTCCTTGTCATGTGGTTTTCATGTTTCTGTCAGGACATGTGGTTCATGTCCTGTCTCCACACATGTCCCATCACTGGTTGTTTCCCTCACGTCTTTATTACTCATACTACTCAGTTTACCCTTTAATTAGTTTGTATATTTAAACCCTTGTGTTTCTCTGTTCTGTGCAAACTATTGTTCAGTGTTTACCCTCCTGTCTATACCGAGCCATTTTTGTTCTGTGTCACATTACTCCGGTTCTTGATCTTGTTTTCGCTTCCTGGTTCATGTGTTTGGATTAACCTTGACATTGCTGTTTGCTGATCACTGAACCTCTGCCTGTTTCCCGTTCTCGATTTGGATTCACGTTTGGATTTGTCTGCCTGCCTTTCTAATAAAAGCCTAACTGCACTTGCATTCGTCTCACCTCTCATTCCCTGACACATACTGGATCTTCTACTTGCCTGGTGGGCTAGCTAATGAATTTACAATTTGTTCACCTCCAGTATTGATTTTTCAAGGAATAATGAGTTTCAGTCGCACACAATTTACCAATTTTCTCCAGTAAACCTTTCGAAATGATATGAGCTTTTTCTAATAACTAATCACCAAGCATACCTATAGACTCAGAACACTGTAGGAAGCTTGAGCACAAAGGCATTTTATGGGACAATCAGGGGCTGGAGATTGTTTTGGGGCAGAGTATATGAGCCCCAACTAATGAGAACGGGCATTATGCTTTCACACTGGTGAACTATTTGAGTAATAGAGGGTTATTACACTGGACACATCTCAGCAGATTAGTCTTTCTGCCTTTTTCTCTCACTATTGAGAAAATAGAAAAAGATTAGATGTTAATTACATTCCCCTGAATAAGTGATTCCCATTTTTTTTCTTGCACAATCTCAATTATCTGCTGTCTTGACTTAGCCAACTATAATGTATTAAAGCATTAATTAGACGATCTAGCGTTCTAACACTGAGGGCCCTGGTAGACTATTCACATGCTGGTTATATATAGTATACAGCATTCAGCCATAACATTAAACCGCTTGCCTAATATAGTGTAGGTCCCCCTAGTGCCAGCAAAAGAGCTCTGACCCATCAAGGCATGGACTCCACAAGACCTCGGAAGGTGTGCTGTGGTATCCGGAACCAAGACGTTAGCAGCAGATCCTTTAAGTCTTGTAAGTTGGGAGATGGGGTCTCCATGGATTGGACTTGTTTGTCCAGCACATCCCACAGACACTCAATCGGAGGCCAAGTCAACACCTTGAACTCTTTGTCTGTTCCTCAAACCATTCCTGAACAATTTTTGCAGTGTGGCAGGGCGCATTATCCTGCTGAAAGAGGCCAGTGCCATTAGGGAATACCGTTGCCATGAAGCGGTGTACTTGGGTTGTTTAAATAGGAGGTACTTGTCAAAGTAACATCTACATGAATGTCAGGACCCAAGGCTTCCCAGCAGAACGTTGCCCAGAACATCACACTGCCTCCACCGGCTTGCCTTCTTCCCATAGTGCATCCTGGTGCCATTTCTTCCCCAGGTAAGCGACGCACACGCACCCGGCCATCCACTTGATGTAAAAGAAAACGTGATTCATCAGACCAGGCCACTGCTCCATGGTCCAGGTCTGGTGCTCACCTGTCCATTTCATCGGTGGACAGGGGTCAGCATGGGCACTCTGACCAGTCCGTGGCTACGCAGCCCCATACATAGCAAGCTGCAATGCACTGTGTGTTCTGACACCTTCCTATCATAGGCAGCATCAGCAATTAGTGCTACAGTAGCTCTTCTGTGAGATCGGACCAGACAGGCTAGCTTTCGTTCACCATGCACATCAATGAGCCTTGAGAACCCAGGACCCTGTCACCAGTTCACTGGTTGTCCTTCCTTGGACCACTTTTGTAAGTATTAACCACTGCATACCAGGAACACCCTACAAGACCTGCCGTTTTGGAGATGCTCTGACCCAGTCGTCTAGACATCACAATTTGGCCCTTGTCAAAGTCACTCAGATCCTTACACTTGCCCATTTTCCTGCTTCCAACACATCAACTTTGAGAACTGACTGTCACACCTTGACAGGTACCATTGTAACAAGATAATCAACGTTATTCACTTCATCTGTCAGTGGTTTTAATGTTACATCTGATTAGTGTATGTAATATAATGAGCCTCAGTATATAAAAAAAATTAAATGACTTTCTCAAGTGAAATCAGTGTACTGTGTATGTGCCATTTTGTTTTCCACTCTGTCGACGCATATTTTCTCTGCAGTCTAATAGATATAATGCAAGCAATGACAGTGATTGAGGACTGGGAGAGAGAGAGTCAGCTCTGCTCATGATTCAAAGTCCATAAATAAAAGAACAAGTCTATCCAAAATCCATAATTGAAATGAGACTTACATTCAAAATCAATAACGCATTAAACAAAAGGAAAGCGGTGAAAAAAGAAGGAAAATAAGCTCTGAGAAGGTGAACACCTGAGAAAGCATATATGCGTAATATTATCACTAACACAGCTACCGGTAAAGAACAGCACACACTCAATTTATATTTATTTGAATTTGTACTGTATTTAGTGCTAGTATTTAGTAATAGCAATTTCATAATTTTGTAGATGGAAAGTTATTACAATACTGAAGAAAAAAATGCTAAGGAGGAAAAAAGAACAAAAGATGGCAAAATTAATACCAAATGAAAAGGTGTAGACTTTTTTCTTTTGGTGAACACAGACAGACATAAATTTAAAAAAAACTAATAACCCGGACACTATATATGCTTGTGATGTATCCACCAAGATGTGCAAATATGTTGTGCTGCTAGAAAGACAACAAGAGTTTAAAACCCCAGGAGACAGGGTTCAGAGAGAGCAATGCTGACATTTTTTTTCTCTAAGTGCTTTAAAAAAAAAAAAACTAAATCACCACTCACAAGAATAAAGAAAAAGGCACACACACAGTTTCTGCTGTAGTCAGTCTGTTCACAATCAGAGTTATGGTCAGGTTCAACTCTGTGTGCATCGACTCCCTCTCTCCTCTCGCTACAAGACAAAATCAAATAAACATGTTTCATTATTAAACACAGGTGTAACCACTCACTCATTACCCGCTCATTCTCTGTGACTTCTCCCATTCACAGCTGGTGCTTGACCAGACCCTTGATACCACAAAGAGAAAATCTTTCAAACACACAAAGAACGGGAAACACATGTAATCAGATTTCTGGCCTGGAGCAAATATTCAAGATCAGTGTTGGAAGTAAATCCAGGGAGCAAATCTTGAGATGCAGTGGAAGGCGTCACTTGTTTAAACTGAAAGAGCAATGAGGAGATTCTTGTGTGATCACTCTTTAGACTGTGTGCGATTTTCATCCAGATTTTGCTGATGTAGCCAGAACTTGACACATCATAAAATAATTCTTCGGGTGTGAGTTGAGATCAGCAGTCTTCGAATACATAATGTGGTGCCATCAATAGGAGGATGGAAAAGGATTACGCAAAACTCGCGGGACAGCTATAAATAGTGGCAAATGTCAAAACAAATAAAACAGGCTAATGGACAGAAAAAAACACCCTTATCAACTCAAGCTCACGTTTGTTTCTTTTTATGAATGTAATTTATGATGTAAGCAGAACGTCATTAGAGGATCTTCATTGTATAATCTGTTTATTATACAGAATATAATCGAATTATTATATATTATATAGAATTCAGCTTGGAGTTTAATAGAATCATCTCCTACAGTGTGACAAGTAATAATCTTCACTTATCTGACAGTGCAGTCAGGGCAGTCAGAGGAGATGATGTGCTATCATACCAAATAAAATTTTAAAAAGCACATCTCTCTGGCTCTGCCCTACTGAACTGCTAAGCCTCATTACTTTTCAGAACGCGTGCATGTGCGTGTGTGTGTGTGTGTGTGTGTGTGTGTGTGTAGAGAGAGAGAGAGAAACCGAGATAGCAAACAAGCAAGACTGATACGCAAAAGTGTCAAGTGTGTGCATGGAGAGAGAGAGAGAAGGAGAGAAAGAGCAGGCTACAAGGGCTAATTTATATTTCTGCACATAAAAATGCACATAAATATAAATATAAAAATATAAATAAGATGCAGAAATGGGGTTTATGGGTAAGCACAGAAGAATTACTAGGGATTAAATGACATCCTGTTCTTAGCCATATAACATTTTCTCCATGTGTGTAATTACTCATGATCTTGTAAATCAAAGTGATATTGAAATGAAATGATACTTTCATTTTTATATACAGTCAGGTCCATAAATATTGGGACATCGACACACTTCTAACATTTTTGGCTCTATACACCAACACAATGGATTTCAAATGAAACGAACAAGATGTGCTTTAACTGCAGAGTGTCAGCTTTAATTTGAGGGTATTAACATCAAAATCAGGTGAACGGTGTAGGAATTACAAGAGTTTGCATATGTGCCTCCCACTTGTTAAGGGACCAAAAGTAATGGGACAGAATAATAATCATAAATCAAACTTTCA
>CM074987.1:1354805-1397131 GCA_037576825.1 Pangasius krempfi
ATTGTGGTGGTGTATAGAGCCAAAAATGTTAGAATTGTGTCGATGTCCCAATATTTATGGACCTGACTGTATATATAAATAAACTACAAGTAATTGCTAGGGTGCATGTTAGTGTAACAGCTTATTACTCAAACCAGCTAGACTTTCTGTATTTCCAGCAGATTTAAAAATGTTAAAATGACGGGTTTCTGTGACGTAAAACAAATGAAACCAAGATAAATCATGTCAGATCTTTTTCCACCTTTTAATGTGGCACTTCTGCAGATACCTTCACTATTACGTTGTTAAAGCACCTTTTGATTGTAATACCGCACTCAGTCTTTTTGTGTAAGCGTCTACTGACTTAGCACATCTTGATTTGGAAATTTTATTCTCTAACTCTTCCTTGCAATAATGCCCCAGATCTATCATACTGCACGGAGATCTCCTGTGCACCGCCCTATTCAAGCCATTCCACAGTTTTTCAGTAGGATTTAGATCGAAGTTCTGAATGATCTAAACTTTTTCTTCTAAAGTCATTCATTTGTCTACTTGGATTTGTGTTCTGGTTCATTATCATGCAGAAAAGTGAAATTTCCTTCATTTTCAGGGTTTGTGCCAAAATAGATCGGTATTTGGATCTATCCATGATTCTCTTTATCTTGACTAGAACCCCAGTCCCAGCTGAAGAGAAGCAGCCCCATAGCATGATGCTGCCACCACCATGCTTCACCGTGGATATGGTGTTCTTTGGGTGATAAGATGTTTTGTTTTGTGCCAAATATGTCTTTTAGAATGATGCGCAAAATATTCCACCTTGGTCTCATTTTGCCACATGGTTTGGCATGTTTTAGGAGCGCTTGGATGTTTCTGTTTTTTTGGGGTTTTTTTTCCATAATAAAGGTTTTCCCTCCCTTATAACCCAGACATGTGAAGAACAGGAGACATTGTTGTCACAAGGAATGGCCAGTACTTGCCAGATATTCCTGCAATTGGAGGGACATCCTGTTCTTGGTAAATTCACTGTGGTGCTGTATATCACATTCATGATGGAAAAAGATCTGACATAATTTCTTTGGTTTCATGTTTTTGCATCATAAAAAGCTGCAATTGTAACAGGAAGGTGTAGATTTCTTATATCAACTTTATATGCTTAGATTTGCCTACAGTTGCCTATTTTGTTGAATGAAAATCATTTTGCAAAAGCGTAGTTAAAGATGACTTTTTATCAGGCGTTTATCAGGTGTTCAGTGACTGTGCTGTATGTGCTGCAGGCTGCGTGTGTGACATGAATGTTAACGAGTTTGAGTCCAACCGAAACGAGGCAGTTACTCAGAACACGTCCACCTCTTTCTGATAAATGAGCAAACTGCATTGAACGCATTCCCCGCACCACTTCCGTGTCCATTTTTTTCCCTCTGTTCCTCGTATATAATATTATGCTCATCGTTAAAGCTGAGCGCTTGCTGCTTGTCAGCATTGTTCAGCCTGAGGGGACTAGAAATGGAACTGACATTTAACTTTGGACTTGTGAGGACCTCGTATAATGTATTATAGGGTGATTTCAGCCCTAGGTGTAATTTATTCATGTAATTTCACGTTCAAGTTGTTGCTCTTCATTCACTCGTTCATTCATTCTTGAGTAAGCGCTTTTTTCTGGTCAGGATCACGGTGGATCTCGGTAACACTGGACGTGAGGCAGGATACACACTTGTCAGATCTAGTTTGCACCCCTGGTTGTTATCACGGACTTTTTTATCTGATGATTCTTGATATCTGATCTTTCCTCTTGAAGTCTCTCATCTCAAGAACATATTATATTATATTACAGAAAATGTTGTGGATGCTAGCAACTGAACGACGGGAATGACGCTATCTGATACCGATCCTGATTCATCCACCACAAGTGACTCATTCAAACCTTATGAAAAATAACTCAAGTGTTTCTATATTAAACTACACTGCCTCTGTAGTGACTCATAGCTTTTAGAGCTTGTAGCGAGCTTTTATAATTTATGGTGAACTTTATCATATTATAACCCTTTGTATAGTTGAAGTGTATAGACTGTAGCTTTCTTATATTTGGTGGTAATTTCACAATACAATCCATTGGCATCTCTCTATTTCTATTTTAATATTTCTACTTTAATAATAGCTCAACTCTGATTTTATAGTGTTTACTTGCCAAATAAATGCCACTGTTCCGTGTATCGTAGAACTCTTTAATACATGCAATCAAGGAATGCACCTGCTTCCCAAAAACAGCCTGTCTAATTAAAAAGCAGGAATAAATTTACTACAGTTTGGTTTTTTTTCTTTTTTGTTTGTTTGTTGTTTTTGATAGGATAGCCATGTCGCAGTATCTTATTTCTTAATATCTCAGAACACACTGGACTGAAAGCGTAAGCCAAAAAGAAAATTTATTCTTTTCATTTTTCTTTTTTTTGCCTGAATGAAAGCTAATCAGAAAAATTCAAGGTAATTAGGGGGAAAAAAAAAAACATCAATTCTATGATAAAGCAGGTTCTTCATTATTATAAAACTGACAATAAATAAAAACATAAAGCGCAAAATAAAACAATAAAGGAAACAAACAGTATTTTAAATCACGTTCTAATTTTTATTTTTACCATTAAAAATTATTTGTAATAAGATCTGACACTTGTTGTGGGATATATTCTTTCCTGCCTTGTCATGACATTTTTCAGGATTTTCAGTGAATTAAATTTTAGTGCATCTCTAATCTCCATGGTAACAATACCTAAACCGCTGTTAACATTTCCTCTCTACCCCGACATCATCAGCCTAGAGGACAACTAGAACAAGGACTTCACAATGAAAGTAATATATTTACTTTAATATACTTTAATATGTTTAATATATTTATGTGATGTGTAGTTTAATGATTGTTTTAATATCAGTGAAACTACTATTTTTTTTCTCTTTTCAAACACCTCTATGGGCAGAGATACACCGATACACCACCAGCTGTACTACAGTCCCAAATACACACGTCGGCAAGTTTCCATCATGACCTGGAAGTGATCTGCGAGCTGTTCACTGTCCTGAATTTTAAAGGTCACCGGATTCGGTGAAGCTTCCTCCGAGTAGCCAGTCTGCGAAACAAACAAGGAAGGGAGACACGATGTTCACAGTGGGGAGAGGACACCCAATCACGATGGCCGACTGGGAGACACCTGCTCCCGCAGAGACTGGACGACGGCCACCGGGACGGAGTAGGCGGAGGTGGTGGAGGAGAGTGGATTGAAGCTTAAACTCCACGGCATCGTAGCAGGGTTTATTTCTTTAATCCATCACAATGAAGAATGATCTGTTGCCAAAAAAAGGGTTGGGTTTGCGACAAGCAAGTGCTACTGCGTCAGGAAATATGAGCGCCTATCAATTTTGTAATATGCAAATGGGTTCTAGGAGTATACGAAACTTTACAGCAGTTAACCAAAGAAAATTCTCGAATTCCCAAATCCGATTGGTGGTCAGAAGGTGTTGATTAGTTTTCTACAACAGAATAGCTCTGACACTACCAGTTCAGGCTGTAATCCAAATCGCAGGGTTATATTAATGCGCTCGTCCTCATGCGTTACTATCACTCACAGGGACGCTCTCATGATGTAACTAATAAAAAATGTGTCATTATTTAATACCGAAAAATGCTTCAAAAATCGCTGATGAAAACGTTTTCTCTCATTTATTTCACATTTATGGAAGGAGTCTCCGGTGTCAGAGCTTTGTAACAACTCGGTACCTTTTTCCACCACAGGAAAGTCTTCAAGACAGAAGAGTTTGTACCTTTTTTTTTAATTGATAACAGGAACTACCTTATCACCTTATCATACCTTACCTTATGACCACATAAAAATTGCACTTCTTGGGAAATCGCTGTGGTATAAAAGGAATAAAACACTTCAGGACTGTCTCCACACCCTGTTGTGTTTTATTCCTTACTTATCTTTTTTTAATGGCTAAGAAAAATCATCGTCATATAACCTGTGAGTGGGGTGGGAGGAATTGAGCTCCAGGTTTATTATGTGAAGCTGAATATAGTACACAAAAGGATTTTAATCCACTCCATACTGTATTCCAGATGCATTCAGTAGTCATGACTTCAACAAAGAAAAGCCACACCCATACATACATGCGTCATCTATTTGCTTTTAATAGTGTAGGTAATATGTGTGTGTGTGTGTGTGTGTGTGTGTGTGTGTGTGTGTGTGTGTGTGTGTGTGTCTGCCAATTGAACAATTTATTTCAGGCCAACCAAGCAAGTAATTGGCTTGATGAGGAAACCCAGCAACGGATCCCAATGGAGAAGGAAGAGGAGAGCACTGAAGAGATTGACCACACCACACCCAACCAGACAGCACTGAGTGTGTGTGTGTGTGTGTGAGAGAGAGAGAGAGAGAGAGAGTGTGTGAGTGTGTGAGAGAGAGAGAGTGAAGCAGCATGGTGTGATGAGTGAGCAAGTGTGTGACTGCCGCTGATGAAGCCAGATTTCATCTTTTCCCCCTGTTCATGTCCTTCTCAATCCAAGCCGCTGTGCATTGCTTTTAAATGAAGGAGTTACCCAAAGCTGCTTCAAGTGAGCAAAGAGGGGAAAAGATCTCAAGCATAAGGACACTGTTGTGGTGTGCAGTGAGCTGTATGGTGGGGATGGAGGGAGGGAGGGACGGACGGAGGGATGGAGGGAGGGAGGGGTAAACCCTATCTGCAGCACACTCCACATACGAGGAAAGCCCTCCTGTATGGTGTATCCCCGTCACGTCCCGGTTCCTGCTTCAGCACCACCCACCACATCAATGCGCCATCACAAGTGCGTAATTGCTTATCCATTCTGCGCCTTTTTTTTTTTTTATTCTTAAGCCTTAGGATAGCACTTGATTCCTCGCAGATGCTAAGATCCTAAGATGTGCATGTTGTTCATGCAGCCAAACAAGTCAGCAAGGCTTTCCCGTTAAAAAAAAAAAAAAAAAGCGGACTGATTGTGGCGCGAGCTTGTGTTGCCGCGCCGACATTAAAACATCCGGCACAGGGATTGAATGCATAATCAATCGCACTGCACCCGAATCCAAAGCAAACGAATCATTCATAAGGGACGCGTTCTCTTGCGTTCACTCTCCGAATCGCACGTGAACGCGCACTACATGCACAACAACTACACCGGGAAAGTAGTAAGTGCATGTTCATGCACTGTAATGGAGTGCGTTTGCATCCAAACTTACAACCACAACGTACCAGAGGAGTAGGAATCAACAGGACAGAGCACGCGCATGAGAATACAAACCAAACTGCTGTATTTGGAAATCCGACAAACTTTGCATGCGTCTTTATTCTGCATTAAGATACCCGGTCCATGCAGTCCTGATGCTCATCTGGAAGCTGATATCAAACCGCAAGATAAACAACAACAACAACAACAACAACAGCAACAACAAAATTCTTCTTACCTTAACCTTAATAATATGACGTGCAGTTCAAGGCGAGCGGAGGCACGAGCATGGTGCTGGAGCGCACGCTGAAAACCGCCTCCGTTATTGAAGTCTTATATTTTATTTATTTTTTTATTTTTTTCCTTTTGTGGTTGCACTCGCTGTCACACTGTTGACACTCTGTGCTTTCTTGTCTACACTGTGGCTCGCGCTGACAAGCATCCGGGCAGCCGCGCGCGAGCAGGGAGGGCAGGGTAGCACGAGCACGCGTGCTGAGCCGAGCAAAGTGATGAGCACGCGCATTTTCCTTCCCCCCTTTTTTTTTTTGCACCTAGATTTATCATGGAGAGGCTGAGAGTGCCGGTGTGGAATAAATAAATAAATAAATAAACAAACAAATAAATAAACAAACTGGGTGCATAATTAAAATCGTTAAATAGTAACCTGATTAATTTAATGATGTAATTATTATTTTTTTTTTTTAAATACCCTTAATTTATTTAAATGGAATATATTTAATTGTTTATCTCAACATTGACTTCATGCTGAGGCCTTGATGCGTACCATGATGAATAGATGAATGAGTGATGAATTGTTTTATCTGTCCATCAAAACCCCTGGGTGGGATCGAACCTCGGATCCACTGGACCGCAGTCATGACTAATCGATACCAGACTGCTCGAGATGGGTCAACGTCACTCCGATGAAAAATCCTGCTTAAGCCGGTTTCACAGTGTGCGATTCCAGCAGACATTTTACGATTATTGCTTGTCACACTATACGAGGGTCCCTGGAGGACTAGTGGTTAGGTGGGAGCAGCCGAAAGAACAACAACTTGTCACAGATGATCCCAATAAGAATTCTCCAACAGACTGTGCGATAATATGTGTTCCACGTGTCACATTAAACGATGACGATAGCTACTAAGTTCTGCCATACTGGCTGCACACAGTTTGTAGCTCTTCAACTCCAAAATAGTTACACGTTGTCATAAAAGTAAATCTATGAAAAGAGCGCCTGCATGCTGATTAGCTAGCTACACATCGGGAAGCTATACTGTATATCATCCTCTATTTCTTTCCATGTAGCCATGGCCGTTTTTTTTTTTTTTGGTCCTGTCTTGATATAACTGCGATGAGACATTATTGCGACTTTCTGCCTGCTGCCGCAATTCAACAAAATCCAGTGTTTTGCTGACGTTTCGCCATTGCCACTACCTGTCCCGTGAGTTTTGTGTAATCGTATGACGTCCTCCTATTGGTGGATTGGAGCCGAGTGTCGTAGCAGCACTCACGCTCTGAGAATTTTGCCAGAACTTTGTCATCGACAGTCTTCGGGCGGAGTGGCACTAAATCGGTCACATTATACGTACATAAGAAAACCGATCTCAACTCACGACCTAAGAGTATCCTTTACGATGAATGATCGTGCCTTCGACATCGTACAGCGCAAACCCAGCTTTAGTCGAACCGTCCAAGCTGGTCAGAGTGGAGGCTGTCTTTCCCAGCTGACAGATTTCTGAATTACTGCTATTAATGCTATCTCATAGACGAGCTTTAAATTTCAAACATTGATCAAGCAAGCTGGTAAACATGGTCTACCACTTTGACTAGCTCAGCCTGCGATTTGGCAGCTGCTGTGTTTTTACAGCAGAGAGAATATGCACAGTAATACTGATTCAAGCAGTCTGCGATGCTAAAGCCTGATTTACGGTTCCATTCGTTGAGTGAATGGCAGTGTGAGTGCAGACTGAGCCTGACACCGTCTCCTCCGCCAACACTTTATTACCGACTCTGCTGATCATAGCGAATAGATCAGGTTAATAGTGACGTGGAAGCATCTTTCTCTCTTCTCTCTGAGGCAAATGGTGAAACTTTTTTGTTGACTGAATCAACTCAGTCAAATTCAGTAAAAAAAAAAAAACATAAAAAACATTTTTGGTATAGTCTTTTTACAAATCGGTTGTCTATTGTCTTGTTTCCACACATTAAAATTATAGTAAAGTGTTAGATTTGACTCTATGTTGTAGGCCTATTTAATTTTCTGAAATGTTTCAATGGCCAAAATTTTGATGCACGAATAACCCTAATAAATAAATAGCGATAATTAACTCGTGTTAAAAATATTCTTCTTTAATGTTAGCCAAGTCGGATATACCTTGACAGATTATATATCTCAATAATGAACTCAAAACATTCTCCTTGATTCTACCCTGAAAGAATTAAGGAGGAAGCCACATTTTTCAAGCAAAAAAAAAAGTCGAGACGAAAGCAGCGGCCAAAAGATTACTCATGCGAGATGGGGAGGAAGGGGGCGGGGCTTCCAGGGAGTCAGTTAATATCAGCGAGTTCTGTTATTTTTTGCTGGGGGAGAAAAGCAAGACTGTGTGATTATGGATACTCACAGGGTGGTGCAGTGGCTAGGGTCAGCAGGGTAGGCCATCTTTGCTAGGTTCACAGGGTTCATGGTTCTGAATCCTGAGCTCAGGTTCCTGTCTGTGGTGAAGAGTTCTCCCTGGGTCCGAGTAGGTTTCCTTCCACCTCCAGAAAACCTAGACTAATTGTCGAATGCGTGTGTATAGGGCCCAGCTCCTAATCCAAATATGTAAAAGTTGGCAGATCTCTAAGCTTTGTTTCATTTTATCTATTCTGCATGTTTCTGAACTGATAAATGAACATGGAGGATAAGTGACGTGTTTATATCGGCTACTCAATCATGAAAATAAATTACAAACATTTCTCTGTTAGTGCAACTAATTGTTTATGGGCTCTAATTAATTCTGGACAAGATTGAGACAGAAAGCCACAAATCATGCTTTTCAGATTAATGTTTCCTTTGTGTAATCTTTCTCAAATCAGGCCACAGAAGAATTTGTACATGCAACCATACACATCATGTCTTAAAAAAAAAAAAACAACCTGTGAATGCTCAGGGCTTTCCCAGCTTTGCTTCTGAGGCTTCTCCGAAAAAGCGCTGATGAAGCATAAACAGCTTCGAAGCAGCCCTTTAACCAAATTCAGATAATTAAACAGTGGCTGAGCACACAAATCAATTAATCAATTCGAATAGATAATCCAATCAAGACGGGTCCCTCTCATTAGCTTTGATGGATGATGTTGAGCGATTTAGTTAATTCATGGCATGCACCAAGGCTTCAGCGTGAACGAAGTGAATAGTTGGTTAAAGAAATAATTCAATGCAAAAATAATTCAATAAATATTGACATTAAATACATTTCATTTCGAAATGTAATTTTTTTAATTTAACATTTTAGAACTGAATCGATTCAAATAATTATTTCACGCTTTAAAATATTTACTTATGCATATGCAGTACTGTGTAAAAGTCTTAGGCACCTTTTTTTTAGTACAAACTTTGTTATAGATTTTTATTTTATGACTTCTACATTACTGAGTCAGTACAAAAACATTTTAAGTTTCCAAGCATTAGTTTTCCAGCACAAAATGAAATGTTTGTATGAAAATTCTTGCAAACGGCTATGCCCAGAACAAGTTTATAGGAGTAGACGTACATGATCTTTTCTTGAAAATATTTGATATAAATTTTTACCTACCAGCGACGACTGGTCGCGATATTCAGTGCGACTGAGCAACATCTTCTTGTACAAACCTGCTTCCCTGTTTTCCATCTTGTAGTGATATAGCTCTTCTACTTAACGTTTAATCACATCCAAGCAGCCTACTAGACCAAACAGATTTTTAACATTAGTCAGTGGCTTATTTGACAGATTTTTCCTGTTTGATTTGAGAACCTCTGTTTAATCACATGTGTAAACTTCATCTCTGGCTTTAATTTACTGCTGCTGCTGCTGCTTAGAGAAATCTCCACTCTTTATGTAACAGGCAGTTGTTCTTTGTCACTGTCACCCATGTTTGTCATTCGTGTTACGTGCACAGGCTTCTTTAAAACTGCTTTGTGTTAAGGTTTGCATAAAAAAATACTATAGGAAGAAATTCGAATTGAATAAAATATTACCTATGGTTTAGCTTTTCTACATAAACAATGTAAGTAAGCTTTTCTGAGAAATAGGGCCATTTGTCTGGATGTGTATATAGAAGACTGGGTTTTATCCACACAGTTGATATAACACTGAGGGACTGGGGGGAAACTCTTGAGCAAACTGGACTACTACTGTGAATTTTAGGAAAGGTCAAAGCACAGGCAGAACCCAACAAAATAGAGAGTCTCGCATCTCCAAGGTTGGGCACTCGATTCCCGTTTCTACCCTGTGTGCATGGAGTTTGCATGTTCTGCCTGTGCCTTGGGGGTTTCTTCAGGGTACTCTGGTTTCCTCCCCAGTCCAAAAACATGTGTTGTAGGCTGACTGGCATCTCTAAATTGTGTGAATGTGTGTCTGTGTGCATTTGTGCCCTGAAAAGGGTTGGCACCCTGTCCAGGGTGTCCCCTGCCTTGTGCCCTGAGTTCCCTAGGCTCCTGTGACCCTGTGTAGGATAACTGGTACAAATATATATACACACAGTCTATAGATAGATACACACTAGAACCGAACCAGTTACTTTGCACTGGTCGAGCTACAAGAAATAAAAAGGGGGAGGGAATCACCTTCTTTGCAAATAATCAGAATTGATCTAGTACTACCAACAAAAATAATCATGCACAAACAAAATGGTGTTTCTTTCAACATGTTTCTCAAACATTTCTGACATTTTGTCAGACACAAGCCCCAGACATTGCAAGTCATTTACAAACATATATATATACATACATACAATTCAGCAAGTTTTCCATAAGCAAGAGTACATGGATGTGTAGGGAATTGAAATGACCAGCACAGTCCGCTGCAGAGTTATGAAGGCTGATGATAAAAGTCCTAAACTTGGATGTCTGGTTGACATGAAAGTTTCCTCCAAAGACACCAAAGGAGTTGCTTCAGCAATCTAGTAAGGCAATTGTCCATAAACACAAAGAGGTAGCCCCAGTACTTGATCAAGAGGTTTGAGGTTTGAGCTGGAAACATAAAGGTTTCTCAAACAGGATTAGGATGTAGGACACAGGCTACCATGAAGCAGCTCCAAACAGAACCTAACACTTACTCTACTACTTCCTGTTTTTATTTAATACAGGGTGATCTACATGGGTCCCCCTAGTGGCTAGGATGAACATAACATGAGCATGAACATAACTGTGACAGACGCTGACTGTTACATATCCGTCCCCTCATTTGAGAACGTTTTCAGTGCCAAAATAAGGTTTTAAGTTCTGTACTTGAAAAGAATCTACATGTTCGGGCTGACCAATAAAAGACACGCAGTAATTAACAGGACCAAGACACTTAACCACTTTGGCAGGACCTTTCCATTTGGCTGCAGGTTTAGCCATAAAACCTTCATCAGCAAGTGACAGAGGATACATACGAACCCACACCAAATCTCCAACTTGGAAGTGAACTTGTTGTAGCTCTTTTGACTTTTCCAGGATAGGATAGGATGGGCTATCTGGGTCAGATGGCTTTGGGATGGCTCTTTCCAGAAGACCAAGCATGACTTCAGCTGGGGTGAGTCCAATACTCTCTTGCCATGTCGTGTTGATAGCAAACCTGAACTCTGCTAATCACTTGTCCCAATGGCGATGATGGTCTTGCACATATCAGGAAACAAGCTTTCTAGGGATATATATATATATATATATATGACATGACATGAGTAAAGCCAATAGGGTTAACCTAAATCCTTCTTCAAACCTGCTCAGCTTCAGATAATGTGGTGGTTCTGAATGGACAAAAACAGTGAAATAAACACAGTGCAATTTTTTTTGTATTACAACAGTATTACTACTAGAGTAGACGTTCCAATTTATCAAATCGCATGAAGAATTACTGAAATAAAATGACTCTTTTCTTGCCTTAAGAAATAATTTGAAGTATGTCATTACCACCAAAGCAATCGTTGGTTACAACATAAAAGGAAAAATGTCCCCCACTGAAATGGGATGGTGGTGGTCCCTTTTTCAAAAATTCATTTTGGTCATTGACTGAAGGCATGCCGCTCTGCATAGTCCTCAAGAGTACTTATTTTAATATGTGTGCTTGCTGCCTGCCACTTGAGCTGTTAATCCTTTATATTTAATAACCAAAGCAGAGGCACATAGTGAAAAATGTCTTCTCAAATGTTTAGCTTAATAACAGCCACCAGCTAAAGCTAACATCTTTGTCACTGAGCACTACCTAATCCTGATTGTGTATGTGTGCTACTTTTATTCTCCATCATAGTTTATTCAAAAAAACAATGTACATTTCAGGTTGCCTAGCAGTGCACACACGGTGGAAATTCTGATGATTATAGTATTTACCTTAGAGCCTATGCTTTATTTAACAGTAATTGCTGAGGATCTGGAGCAGTGTTGCAAAGTGAAACACTTGATAACTCCTTACTAATGACTAATTAATTAGTAGTTTTCCAGGAGATATATATATATATACACACTGGTTAATTATTGTGTAGTTCTTAATGATCTACCAAACCATTACTTTATTATTACTTACTGAGTAATTACCCAGTATTCATTAGTAAATAATAATAGTGACTTAAGTATTAATATAGTGCTACCCTTTTGTTCTCGCTTGGTCACTGCATAGATACAGTATGTATTAGTCATTGAACAGTATTGTAAAGTATTATTAAGTACTAGGGAAAAAAAATTAGGCTAATTTGCACATGTGCAAATTTAACTTGTTGCCACTGTACTTCAGCTAATGCAAAGACACCCATTTGAGATAGTTAGCAGGCTATGAAGTTGTTGTACTGACTAAATCAAATTTAATTTAGGCATGTGGGAAGTATTCTTGCAAACTGAATGTGAAATTGTGATTCTTTTTAAAGGGGCTCTAAGGCTTGTGTGCATGTACCCTATCAGCCATATTGTTCTACATCAAGTTGTATAGCCAAGTGATGAATTGTTTCCTGTTAGCAAATGGCTCAAAGCAACGCAATGTAGTTCTACTGTATGGGATAATGGAAATAACACACATACACACAGAGACTGAAACAAATGGCCTAATCGAGCACTAACTGCATAGAAGCAGTGTTACCAACAAAGACATTAACCTTAGTGTATCTGCTATTAGCAGAGCTGAATAAAGAGGTCCCTGCTGGAGAGGCTGCAGAGCTTTTCTTCTTGCTGTTTGCTATTTTTTTCTTGCCAATTCTGTGGCTGGTATCTCTGCTTTTCTTTAGCACAAGCCTCTTTGATTGACTATTCTATTGTTTAAACAAGATGTTTCCTCATCAAATGGACTCCTGCTTACCGTCACTCCATTTCTGCTCAAAAGGAAAGTATTCTTCAAGGGGAAATATTCCCACTGAACCACTGGAAGTACTTTTAGACATCATGTTATTCAATCACTCAGACAATGTGATTGGATTACCTCTGATTTAGGGCTTCTCCAGGCCTGTGTAAAAACATCATGTAGGACAGGGGCTCAAACGGTAAAAAGGGCACCACCCATCAACCCTCATCCGCCCGCACATGCTCCATTCGCACTACAAATACTGCGAATGATTAAAAATCAGTAATAGCCATAAATAACCATGCACCCTATAACTATAAACGCTTGAAATACGTCTGATTCCCAGTCAATGCACCAGACTGTCCTTCACTGCACATTATAGCCATATTTTCTACTCATATTTGCTTATTATTTTCAAATGGCCAAAACAATTCTATACTTCCTGTGTGTGTCAAGTGTGCCAGGGTGTGCCTGTGCCATCAGAATTTAATTCAATTAGCGATCATACTTTTCAAATGTTCAATATCTTATATACGCTATAAGATTATATATATATAATGTTACAATAACTTGGTTGGATCTAGTTGCCTAGTCTAGTAAACACACCCTAAACAGTTCTCAACATTGTTCAGCACCCTGAGCACACCATGCCTACAGTGAAGCATGGTGGTGGTAGCATCATGTTGTGGTGATGCTTTGTTTTGTTTTGGGTTTTTTTAACCAATAAAGACTGGGAAACTGGTCAAGGTTGACGGCCAGATAGATGGAGTTAAATAGAGGGCAGTCCTAGAAAAACAAACCGTTCCAATCTGCAAGTGATTTGAGACTGCCACAATGGAGCGGTTCAAAACCAAAAACCAGAATAAGGTAGAATAGCCCAGACCTCAAACTAATTGTGAATCTGTGGCAAAAAAAACATAGATAGATAGATAGATAGATCACTTTACTAAAAATTATTGCATAAATATGTACAAATCCTAAAAATGTACACTCAGATTCCAACAAGGGCAGTACAACTTAGACCAAATGAGGAGTCCATAAACACAAATAGTTTCTGGAAGCGCTATAACACACTAAAGAAACAAAAATCACAAGAATTGGTCATTCAGAATGGTGATATATGAAACATTTTAAAGAACTTGCTAATTATCTCACCACTGACACAGAACGTGAATACAACAAACATATTAGAAATAGCAATAAAGACTCCCAGAACCCCCTTGGTGTAACAGCGCAGCCCCACCAATAGAGGTCAGTGTCTACAGAATTTTAATCAGTTGCTTATTTCCTGTTTATTTCCTGGATTGTCCCTATATAAGCACATGGTTTTCTGTTAGTTGTTGCGAAGTCTTTCCCATCTCCCGTGTTTTCCCTGTTTGCCTTTTCTTTGCTTTGACCATCTTGCTAGAATTTCTTCAACTAATCTTTGGATTGCTTGGATTGTTTGATGATTATTGCCTTTACTCTGTTTGACCTGAGTGTGCAGAAGATCTGGTCACAGTGTCATGTCCTGGACCCTGAAAGTCCATCTCAAAAAGACCAAAACTCATTTTCCAGAAAAGAGCAAGTTTTTTTTGTTTGTTTGTTTTTTTATTCGCAGTTGCACAGCAGACTCCTTATTGACTTCTGACTTTCGCAAAAACAATTTTTCATTTAAACTTTATGTGCTTCACTGTCCAAATCCTGCCAGCTGCTGCACCACCCACACCAGCTAAAGTTTTTACTAGACTGATTAGTTAACTCTTTTCTGAATCAGGAACACACAGGTGACAGAAAATAAAGACGCTAGCCGGACCACTTGCTGACATTTTGTCGAGGCAAACGTCGTGTGTTACACAGAAACTTTCATAGAATAGACTCATTAACATATAGTCCACTTCATTTGTCTCTGGATTAATGCACTTAATTAGCTAAATAGCTCACCATACGTTTTTACATTACAGTATATTAGCGACCACAAAACAAAACATGGGACCGGGCAGCACAGTGGAGACTTTACTCGCTTGTATGGTAGGCTTTCATGATTATATACGGTAGTGATGTGTAGGGCCTACTCACCAACCAACACGTCAACCAATGGGGCAAACACCTAGCCAACATTTTATACACTGAATTCTTTTTCGAAAGCCTTCTGCAAGTGCACAGAAACACATCATATAACAGCTGTTGCACTGAATTAGGCCGATTAGCACGATTACTCTAAATTCAAAAATGAACCATTAAATTCTGACTCCATTTAAAGAGCAGTGAGCCGTAGTCATACCGTCATAAATCCCTGCAATGCCAAGAGCTGAGTGTCAAGACAGAGTCCCGTCATTGAGCTGGTCCTGAACCTCAGCACAGTAAAACACCAACACTGCACAAACACACAGGTGCACGCTGACAGAATACAGACCAGATGTGGAAAAAGGCTGGCCATGGAGATGAGCTGGGCCAGGATAAGAAGTGTTTCCCTACAGAGGACGGAGTGTTCACACAGTGCAACAGCAACAATGAGACCGAGCTGCACATCTCAACTGAGTGTCAAAGATACAGCCATTTTGAGCAAATCTACAATTTCAGAATGTTCCTGCTCAATTCTCCACTCACACTCATTCTGTTAGGAGAGCAGAAGGAGAGCAGAGCTCTGGCAACATGGTACGTATCAGCCTGTAACAATCCGAGAGACAATGAGTGACACACACACCCACACACACACACACACACACACACGCGCGCGCACACAGCCCTGATTGACACTGAGTGATTATTCATGTGCATTTGTTTTTTTTCTCCTTTATTTATTAATATGTGTATCATGTTATCCCCAATTTCACATGTACCTAAATTCATATAGATCATGTGAGCAATATGAGATTATGTGAAAATAGATGAATCCTCTGAGAAAATCACGTGAAAAATTTAATCACGTGGCCTATGTGTAAAAAAATTAACAAGAAAAGAAACAATCCATGTGAAAATTTTAGATATAAATAAATATTACAATATATATTATATGAATATAATAAAAACTGACACCGGGGCTAAATATTTGGACCTGTTTCTCTTCTAGTGTTTTCTTTTTTTTTTTTTTTTTTCATATTTCCACACACACACACACACACACACACACACACACACACACACACACACACACAAGAGTAGAGTACAAAAAAAAAACCCTTAAGTAGGCCTACATTTTTTTTAAGAACGCAAGAGGAAAGAGGGCGCCCTCTGGTGGACTATAGACTCATTGCACTGTTCCAATAATATAAAGTATATTACGTTTAAATAAACATACATTAAATTAATGTTGAATATATTCAAGGGAACTCTGGTGGGATCTCAGGGTGCCAAAGCAACTGCAAAATGTTTCTGAGACTTCTGGGGCTACGACATGGATGATGGCGTAATAGCGGTGGTTAAAATCTCAAAATCTCACAAAAAAAAATAATAATAATTGCAAACAGAGATGTTATTAATGTTATGTGCATCACTGTTCATGTTTCTCCTTCATTCTGATCATAAAATGGTGCTTGTGTTGAGATGAGAAAATGGCATAATACATTGAACTAAGATTATTAAGTCAAAATAATGAGCTTTTAGTTGAAATAACATATAATTGTATATAATAACATATAATATAATAATATATACTATCTTGAAATACTGAGATATTATGCCAGAATATTAAGATATTAAAATTAAAATAAGAACAACTTAAGGTTCAGGGATTCTGTAAATTAGAAATGAAGCATCTTCAAACTAGATTTAAAGCATGGCAAAGAAGTGTGGAAGTCTCTCTCTCTCGCTCTCTCTCTCTCTCTCTCTCTCTCTCTCTCTCACACACACACACACACACACACACACACACACACAGTTAAAGTGATCATCAGTGCTAAAATTTACAGAGCAAACAGCTTATCTGTCTGACCTTTTAGCGTCTATAAAGTGAACTGTATAGGTATGTGTAGGTGGTGGAATGTGTGTGTGAGATAAAGAGAGAGAGAGAGAGAGAGAGAGAGAGAGAGAGAGAGAGAGAGAGAGAGACTCCATCCACTCTAACCTGAGCAGGTGTGCTTATAGACAATGAACAGGTGGAATCAAATGTGAAAAAAGTTCACATTTTGATTATCCTTATCTGGACCTTTGCTTGGCCTCACGCTCCGCAAGTAGGTGCGAGTAATAAAAATAACAGTATAATAAATGCTAATTATATTGCATGCTTATACAAAACACCTTCATAAACCAGACACTATTCTGATACTATAACTATATGTAGTGTATAAGTATATGCATGTAGTGAAGAGGTGTGTGACACCACTCAAGGTTCTGCTTATTCAACTTCAGATAAATGAGGGTCAATATACAAAGCTCCTGCTCACATGACCTTTTATATTGTTGTTGTTGTTGTTGTTGTTGTTGAGATCCAAGTCCACATCTTTAGCCTCAAACTGAACCTTTCTGGAAAGCTTTCTTTAAAAAAATGATCAGTGCACCACCCCTTGCACCTCTAACCAGGACAAAGTGTTACTGAAGATAAATGAAGTTTACAAAAGTTCACTCGTTTCCAATCATTTCCCAGTCTAACTCCCTACACCCACACACACACACACACACACACACACACACACACACACTTTTGCAGAGAGGCTTCCTCCTACCCTTTGTTATCCTCTGCCATTGCTTCTATCTCTAATTCTGTCATGATAAACTGTAAATCATAAAATCATAAATCATAATAAAATGCAAATAAAAATCTAAATAAAATGCATTTCAGATCATACTGGAGAATTTAAAAGAAATTAAGTACATATGTGTAATAAAATGTAATACAAAGAGGACTAGATAGACATAAGAATGTATAATCCATTTAAACGTGGTTCATTCATTTATTTTTATTATCCTCTTTATCCGTGGCGAATCCGGAGCCAATCCCAGGAACACTAGGTGTGAGGCAGGAATACACCCTGCATGGGGTCCCAGTTCAGACTTTCATTCACACCGAGGGGCAATTTAGAGTAGCAGCCTGTTTTTTGGGGGGTAAGAGAACACCAGAGAACCCAGATAAAACCCAGACGGACAGTAACCCGAGCTCAGGCTCAAACCTGGGACTCTGTGAGGCAGAAATCATTACACCTACCAAAGTTCATCTGATGAGATTCCAAAACAGGAAGAATGGACATCAATATGCAGAGGGACAGGAAGAAGAAAGTCCATCTCGGACAGAGTTAGAGATAGAAGCAGAGGCAGAGGATGACAAAGGCTAGGAGGAAGGCTCTCTGTGACCCTGTCACTGACTGGCATGTGACGAGAGAGTACGAAGTTTATGAACACCGTATGTAATGTGATCGAAATGCAAAGAGTCGGAGTGTAGATGTTTGTTTTTTTTTACACTGCAATGTTGAGTGCAATTTGCTGTAGAAATTACTATCGCTTGACTTTGAGGTGAGTGTTAATAGGTTACTCATATTGCTTACAATGTGTGAGGATTTGGAGGGGGGAAAACGTGTGTTTGGAAAGTGTTGTTGAGAAATGTGTTATGAGAAATGTGTTATGCTTCGAGAACAGAAACGTTACTTCTTAAAAAGTGTGTAAACAAAAAAAAAAACGTGTGGAAAGCTTTTATCATTTCAGACGCTTTGTTCAGTGTTGTGGCAGTTGAAAGATGGGGAGTTGATTGACAGCTGAATAGCGTAGAATTACAGGAACAAAAGTGACAGAGCTATGGCCTGATGTGTGTGTGTGTGTGTGTGAGAGAGAGAGAGAGAGAGAGAGAGAGAGAGCTCCCCTGCAGAGAGAAAGGTTGTGTAATGTGATAATGCCACATTCCAAGCACATTTGCCACGCGACAGCAGCAATATGATCCACAGAATAGAACGACACCCACACACATACTTCACGCTTACATTTGATTGCTCTATCGCAATTCACGATCTCTTCTATTCTCTGCCTTTTATCGTCCTCTTCCTTCTCCTGCTCTGCTGTCGTTTCACTTTATTGAATGTCTCTTTAACTCGTTCTTTGTCTTCTTAACTTTCAGACAATCCTTCCCCTACTCCCTGATGTCTGCTCACTCTGATTAAGGGTCCAGGTTCCAGGGCTCAGCAATTCATTTGAGATCATGGATTAGATTCAATTTATATATTAGTTCATCTAATGGAATCCAAGACTTTGCTTAAACTTGATATTGAAGGCCACTAGGTGGTGTGCTGACGTTGTGCTAGGAGGATTTCACGTGTTTCCTGCCCTCAAATCAATTAACACAGCCATCTGAACGCACTCCTAATTGTGCAGAAGACAGTGATTCCAGTTCTGTTGCAAATGAAATACTATTTTCTTCTCAGTTTGCATTTTTAAAGTGGTAACAGTTGGTTAAGGCTTTGGGCTACGGATCAGAAGGTTGTGAATTCAAATCCCAGCGCTGTCAAGCTGCTACTGCTGGGTCCTTCAGCAAGAGAAAAGCATCAGCCAAATGAATAAATATAAATATAAATATAAATAATGCATTATTCTAAAACTATACAGGGACACTGAAGATAAGACATATTATACTGCACTGTTTGTAAAATACTCTTTTGCAAAAGAAGCTATGGAAAAAAGGAAATATTTTATGGTTCTGACCTAAAATAAATTGCAGTAGGAACAAGAAATAGTTTTCTCACATTTTCTCAACCACTGCTAGGGAAAAAACGCACTTTTGTGAATCCGGATTTGACATTCATTTGCCTTATTGTCTCCATAATCCTATACCATGGCCTGTAGAAGTCTCATGTGAAAGAACCAAGCCAAAAAAATGAATGTAACTGAACAAAAAAAACACTTCATATGCGTGTTGAGGACTGGCCATGAACAGAGCCATTAATAAATAGACAAACAGGAGGGCACAACGAGTTATGGTGAGGATGAAGTTCAGGTGCAAGATAAGAACCGGGCCTCTCCATAAACACCCCAAAGCCTAAAGGAAATGTTGACATAGAGGAAATGCCTTATATGGTAAATCCCCAGAGGCCAGGGAGAAAGAAAGAGCAGTTCAACAAGTACAAGGCCAAAGACCTTGCTCCAGCTATTGGCCAAAGGGGGAGAGAGAGAGAGAGAGAGAGAGAGAGAGTTAGTGGATGGTCAGTATAGAAGATGACGAGGAAAAATCGTCAGATGTGGAGCCGGCAAAAAAGGCAGGAGCACGAACAGCAGAGATCCTCACGCTAACCTCAGCCCTGGAGTACTGTGTAGGGGTCTACTACCAACAGCTGGGAAGTCTATAAGAGCATCAAGGCGAAATAAAAAACACATAATCGTGATTTTTTTAAAAATCTGAATAAGTAGTGGATCATAAAAGTATGGGCCCACACCAAATAACTTCACAGACAGCGAAAAGAAACATGTGGGTTGGTCAAGAAGTCAGGAAAATGACTGCAGAGAAACGGCCTAGAAATCGGGACAAAATAAGGTATACTGAAATCCTTCCAAAGAGATGGAGCAAAGCGGTGTCCCGATTCAAAGGTAGACAGAAATACAGTAAGGACAAATAAGAGTGGGAAAACAAGTAAGCAACGTTCTAGCAGATCTCAGAGAACAGCCCCCATACACGGATGCCTTGAAGAAGCAAGTAAAGGCCCTCAGCCGACAGATTTCACCAGGCAAACCTGCACTGGTTATCCCCACCACCGGAGCGAGACTATCCGTGAAGCAGCCGTCTGTCCATCACAGCCGAAGGAGGGCAAGGAGCAGAGTGCTTACTCCTGATATGTGGAAGACAAGGCAGCCTGAAAAAGGCGTGGAAACTGGAGGACAGCCCGCGGGGTGTGTTGTTTAGCTTGATTCTTTTGCTATTCAAACTATTCAAAACTGCCTTTTGGAGCATTTAGCTCTGCCAACTATACGAAACCTACTTTTGTAAACTAGTCCAATCTTCACGACTTTGGTGTCAAACTGCAAACTACGACATTTGATACTTATCGAGGTTCATGTTGAGATTTATAAACAGTATAGCCACTACACGTCGATCAGTTCTAAGGAGGTGGAGCCGGTTTCCTTAAGTAGATGTAATGCATGATTGGTCATAAGGATTTGAACCAAACTTGAAATACATGTTCAGTAACAAGGTTCTGAGGACATCTGTAAAGATTGGGGTGTGGCCATAGATAAGGGGTCCAGTTAGCTGTTTCTTAGGAAGTCCAAATAAGCTGAAATTGCGTGTACTGCATCGATCTGCTAAACTATAACTGGATTGTTAAAAACTAGGACTTTTAAATCATGATAAGTATGTTCATCTATTGTATCTTATATATATTATTTTACTTATCTGGGCAAGAACTGGCCACTTGGGGTCCTGTGTGTGAGGAGTGCTTGGGCCCCGCAGATCGCCAGTTATTATTTGAGATCCTTCTTCTTTGTTCTTTTCCTCTCCGTGCTATTCCTCCCTTTCCACCTGTCTTGTCCCTCTTTTCGCACCTATTTTACTTCCTCCACGCCTGATTTGTGCGAATTGCATCAAAAGGTATTGTTTTTGATAACTATATATTACAGGTTTTAGGTGACAGTGTGACTGCTTTCAAAACATGGACACATTATGTAATTTCCAGGAAATCTCTGAAACTGTACCATGTAGTTTGCAGAAGGATTTTCATGACACCAAAGTAGAAAAATAAAATTCACTTCAATTTTTTCTCACTCTCATTTACATGGTTCGTTTTAGTCTTATAGATCATTCAATACACACACAAGCACACAGTATTTATTTATTTATTTATTTATTTATTTATTTAACATCTTTGCATTGATTCAATTATTAATGGATCTTTCTCATTAAAACTCTAGAAAACTCCCTAGAAAACTACCAGTTATGCATTTAGACAGGAAGTCATGCCTGATTAGTTATGTCCCGTATCCTTAAAGTCTATTTTCTAAACTGAAACTTTCTGAACCATCTGTGTACAGATCCAATGCGAATGACGCAGCTGCTTAAGGAAATTATTCTTACACAAGACGTAACACCATGTTTTATGTACTCAGGTCCGACGTGTGTTTGTGTTGTACATTTATTTGTGTGTGTGATTACACCAGCCTCAGTGGATAGATCTACATTAACCATTAAACCAGCCTGGCCTTGCGTTTCTGCACTCACTGGCTTATACATGACATATTACTGCAGACCAATTATGGAAGACAGTAAGAGGGCACTCTTAATTAGAGGCACACTCTTCCTGGTAAAATTTTAACTTAATTCTCTCTCTCTCTCTCTCTCTCTCTCTCTCTCTCTCTCTCTCTCTCTCTCTCTCTCTCTCTCTCTCTCTCTCTCTCTCAATCTCCTACCACATTCAATACTGCATACAAAAGCGTTCATTTTGTGTCGTTCTCCCAGGAAGCATATACAAATCATGTTCCTATTGGAACCCTCAGTTCTTCATCAGCAAGCTTGCTTTCCAGGAACTACAACATATATAAGGTGTGCCGTAGGCATTGTGTTTAAAGTTTAATGCAATAGTTGATATACGAGTTTTTGGAGGCTGCACATCCTGTTCTTAGATTACAGTTTCTGACTCCAAAGTTCTTGTCTATAGTTTAAGTAAATATCTAGAGAAGACCTCTGTTGTTGTTGTTCTTCTTCTTCTTCCTTCAGCTGCTCCTGTTAGGGGTCACTACAGCTGATCATCGGTCTGCATATTTGATTTGGCACAGTTTTTACACCGGATGCCCTTCCTGACTCAACCATCCCCAATTTTATCCGGGCTTGGGAATGGCACTGGGAGCGCACTGTCGTGTGGAACACCAGTAGCTGGGGTTGGTTCCCTGGCCGAGGATCGAACCAGAGCTGCGGCGGTGAGAGCGCTGAGGCCTAACCACTAGTCCTCCAGGGATCCTCCGAGGAGACATATGTATTGTGCTATTATTATCATTTCAGTGGAAGATGTGTAGCAGCACTGGGGTCCCTCATTCAATCCTGAGCTCAAGTTACGGTCTGGGTTGAGTTTCTCCCCGTATCCGCGTGGGTTTTCTCCAGCTTCCTCCCACACCTCCCAAAAAACAGTGTGAATGAGTGTGTGTGTGTGTGTGTGTGTGTGTGTATCGTGCCTTGTGATGGACTGGCTTCTCATCCATGGTGCACAGTGTTCCCAGGACTCTGGATCCACCACATCACTGATTAGGATGAAGCGGTTAATAAAGATGAATGAATGGTGCACCGCATGAGGGGTGAAAGGATCAAAAGATTTTAAGAATGAATTGATTACAATAGATTGAGTTGATTAAAATGCAAGCGAGTTAAAAACGTTAACTGATTTAACGTCCATTTAATTTTAGAAATTCAAGATTTAATTAAAACAGAACAGATTAATTAAAATAGGAGCCGTGCTCATTATTTATCCTTCAGGATTTTTCATTTAACCACAAAACCACCACTAACATGCAGGGGGGGGGGTCAGAAGGGTGGAAGGAACAAATGTTCTTTGATTTAAAAAAAAAAAAAAACAAAGGTGATGGAAAAAAAGCATGTGAATTAAAAACTCAGTTGCCATTAGAAATTTGATGATAATCATTTCTCATTGTATTGGGTAATTTCTGTTTAATCATTTAACAAGCCATTTTCGTCCGCTTCATTCCTCATTCCAGAGCGGCTATTTTTGCTTTTGCTCATTTTTATTTTCGTTGATTCCAACTTTATAAATTTGGGGGTGTGCTGTAATAGGAAACTCATCAGTGATGGGGTGGTGTAACAGCTCATCCCAAAGTGTCTTATTCCTCGTCCATATCCATTTGCCATAGATTAAGATTTGCTCATTTATTAATGAGCGACATGTTGCGCTTTTATCAGTTTATAGTTACCTTTAATGTTGTGAAACATCCTTGAGACACTATCTCCTGTTATCGCTTACAGTTGTTCCTCTTTCTTTTGCTCTTTCTTGAAGTTAATCAGAAAAAAGCGCAGCATGTCACGTTACCAAGAAACCGGAAAGCGCAAACTCTTCTGTCCTGAAGCCTGGAGCGGAAAACTTACTGAGTGTGAGAGCTGACACTGGAGACTCCTTCCATAAATGTTACTCATCTCCTTACAGAAAACTTCAATATATTAATGACTATATGTCATACATGTCATTACAATGTCGCATTAGAATAAGGACATTTTTGTACATAAACATGTGATTTGCTTTAAAGCTGAGCAGCCAGAAGTACTGTCTGAGACACTCTCTGTCCAATCAGATTTGAGAATTCATCAGCACTATGATAGTTTAAATTGTGGGAGGTTTTGGGGCACAAATGTTAACCAAGGGGGTGAAAAGAACAGAGGTGATTAGTCAAGGTGACACACTGACTGAGGCAGAAGTTTCAAAATGATAAATTAAAGCATTTTATAAAATGACGTTTAATCACCGTTCTTTCGAATACTTGTTACTTTCCTTCTGTGTGACCGCCGCTGCGTGCTGAAGGCCGGAACGCGGTGCTCTGTAATAAACACGCTTGATCAAATCTGCATTGTTTTATAGCTAAAAGACTTGAATGAAAAACACTTGTCTTTGCTCAGTTTGTACTGCTGCATTTTAATCAATTCATCTTTGCTAGTGTTCCCCTTTACAGCACTGTGGGAGACGTGTGCGTCCATGAGTGATGGCATGAAGCCTGCAGATGATGTGTATCCATTCTTACAGCTCTTTAAGGGTTAATGAACAGCTGCCAAATAAATGTTTGTATGCACGTGTGTGTGCATATCTGCAACTAAATATGCGATCATGTGGCAGAAATTATGCATGCATGTATGTGTGTGTGTGTGTGTGTGTGTGTGTGTGTGGTAGGATCCCCTGTTAATGTTACACTTTTGCCTTTTTCACTTAAAATGGACTGCTTGCATAAGTGAGTATTACATGTTCCTTTTATCACTAAAACATCTTTTAAAGAATTACTTGCACACGTTCTTAGGTTTCCTGCAATCCCTTACTCTTTCTCTTTTTTCTCCCAACCACAATATACACTATGCTTGGTGTATGCAGTATGTCTCCATCCATGTCCACTAGCACCTCTCTGATATCCTTGTTAGCTGGAGCAGGTGATGAGATCGAGCTAAACGTGTATCTCTGGTAGGAGAACACCAATAGATATATCAGTATAAGGCTTCGTTTTGTTTGGCATTGACTTCAGATTATTTGCTGATACCAAATGTCTCGGGGTGTAGCTTCATTGCGGCTTATAGGTGACTTCGTGTCAGGTGATTACACAGAGTGAAAGAGATTTGAGCTCCAATTGCACTGTTATTTTTCAGCCTCTGTAACACAACAGCAGCAGGGATCGAGAAGCCGTATGTAAAATACAGTCGCCGGCGTAATAAAACGTGAACGAGGTGGATTATTAACTCTATTGTTTGGAATGGAAAAGAAATTAAAACGTTAATAGACTTTCAAAGCACAAATTTCTGTACACAAAAGGACAGATATCATACGTTTAGTGTATACTTGTTTGGGGTTTTGTGTGTGTGTGTGTGTGTGTGTGTAATGCACAAAAGGGTTACAGCTTTTTACCATTTTCTGGTATTCAGAAGAAACATAACACTTAAAACAAACACTTTAAAAAGTTAAAAGTCCTGAACGCACGTGCCTATCCGTGCTTTCGGTGTGTTTTTATAATCGTTTGCCCCCCACATCGCTGTTATTATGTCATTGATGAGACCTCGTGATACAACGCATTGCTCGACCCTATTTGTCAAGCTTTTGACAGAGATCGGATTTTAGCCTCCTGTCTAGTCGTCGCTGACACCAGAGCCTTGTGAAGGGTCACGTTGTGTTTCTATGTTTATGACTAAGGAAGTCTCAGAGGCAGACTCCCATTTGCAGTCAGTGGCAGAACATATAATTATATGCTGATCTGATCATAATGAGCTGCAATATGAGAGTATGGTGAGGGTTGAGGAAGTATCAGCTTCATCAGTTATCTAATGACCGACCCTTTTATGACCCCTTTGTAAACCTACTGGGTTCATCGAGTCCTGGGACATCTCTCTCTCCCTCTCTCTCTCTCTCTCTCTCTCTCTCTCTCGTTCTGTCTGCACTTTTCCTTTCTCTTACCCCTTATGCATTGCCCCAACCTGCTCTTTACTTCTCCTTCCAATCTGGTGGGCATCTGCAGGGGGATTAACCGTGTCATTAAACACAGACCACTCACCCGGTTCCTCCGCGCCTAGCTTCAGCGCCCCAACTTTCCCTGCCATTCTCAGTTCCCTCGGGGACGGAGTGGGTAGCACCAGGCTGAGCGAGGGAGGGATAGAGGGTTGGAAGCATCCCGTTTTAGATCTCCCCCAGGGGGGATGCGGGCCATCTCAGACCCACAGGGCAGATCAGGGAGGCAGACTCCCCTGAGACCTGGAACACCCCCCCACTCCCCTCTTCTTTTGTCTTTTAGAGGCGGGAGAAACAGTGGAGAAGCTGAGGGGAGAAAGAGAGTGGGAGGGAAAGAGTGAGGGAAAGGAGGGAAAGACTGAAACAGGTGTGAAGGAGAAATGACAGGTTAGGGTTAACATCCAGACAGGAGTATCGAAAGAAGAATAGAGGCTGATCTGAGCACTTTGTGGAGTTGATTTATTGTCAGATAAAATACTAGATATGTGTTAACGTGTGAGAGGAGGAAAAGCTTTTCAAAAGTTTGTCAAACGTGTGCCAAAATGTTGAGAAAGTTGAGAAATTAGCCAACACGAGGTACTTGTATTATTGTTTATTGATGATTATGTTTTTTTCTAAGCATCTAATAGGACAGAATAGAAAGATTCTGTGTTAATCACGTGTTAATCAGTCAAATTATGTCAGGGCCAGATTTAAAAATAATACCAATATTTCTTCACATATATCATATATAGTTGATTCATATTATTTATACGAATGGTTTCATGGTCAGCTTCCTTTTGTCTCATGCCACGTCTCATATTTATTCATTGCTATCCCCAGTGTCCCAGAACTGTTTTTTTTTTTTTATATATATATAGATTCGTAATATCCCCTTCACATATTCATTTTAAGAACACTGTTTAGGCACCCAGGTGAAATTCCATCCACCTTGTGAGTCTCTGCGTGTGAAAGCCTGTCCTTGTGGGAAAGTGTGGGTCTTGACGCTGTTCTGTGGACTCAGCGACATGCTGAATGCTAAGTCCATTCTGCTGCGCGTTGTGTGCGGCGTGGAGGACAGCGCGCCCTCGTCCGCTGATGGACTGGAGAAGCCGTGGCTGCGATGGTGCCGCTCTGAGCTCGGGACGTGCGAACGCTGAGGAGTTGACGCTGCCTTGGGAGGGGTGAAGTGTCCGGTAGGAACTTCCATACCTTGAAGCGAGCCCGTAGATGTGACGGTGTACATCCGTGACGCGCCAAGAGTCAAATAATCTGCGCTATCGTCCATGCTGTGGCCGAAGCCACATGACGACTCTATGGCACTGCTGTATTCGCAGTGGCTGTCCGAATAAGGGCTGTACATGGTGCTGTCCTGCACCGCAGGGCTGAAGTGGTCGGTGCTCGGCGCTGGAGAGCTGAAGGAAGGAGTGTGCTCTGTTGTAGGGCTGCCGAAACTGCTGTCTGTGTTGATGGTGTCTTCGTCCTGCAGTCCCAGTGTTTCCAGAACCCAGGAGTCCAGCGGCGGCGTGGCAGCCACCTCGTCGGCGGAGCAGAACTCCAGAGAGAGGTTACGGCACGTCCGCTTTCCCTCGCCGCCCTGCAGCAGCCGACTCACATTGAGGAAGTCTCGCTCTTCGTGTAGAGCTCTTTTCCTCTGCCGCACGTCTGCGCTTCTCTGAACAGAGAAAAGCCTCTACGTGAGGCGGAGAACGAACAAATTAAGGACCGGTTACTAATTTACTTAATTAATTCAAACTGTTTTCAAACCATAAACGTGCAAATGTACTGCACATACTTTTGACTTGTCTTCAAGAGACTTCACATATGATGAGTTTAGAAACTCTTTGAGTTTGTTATTCTCTTCCTGGAGTCTCGCGAGTTCTTCTTCTTTCTGCATCAAGGTGTCCTGAAGCTGATAAGAAAACCAGTGTTAGCATTTTCACTTAAATATCGGCTATGTGTCGCTCTTTTGTTTCATGAGGAATACAGCGTGCTGTAGCGGACCTGCTTGTTCCGCTGGAGGTGAGGGGACAGTTGGTCGGGCCAGACGGAGTCATGCAGAGCACCGTGCGCTGGAACCAGCTGTGGGACTGAAAGACGCAAAAGTGATACAGAGTTAAAATCGTTCCATTACAAATTTGACAAAAATCTGAATTTGAATGCTATTATTTTGAATTTGTATACCATCTGGAAAAAAAAAATCAGGATTTGCAAAAAAAACAATCTAAAAATCTGAAACTTAAGGATGTGTGATCGAAATTCAAAATTGAAACGTGTGCATATTCAGTTTCTAAAAATCCTTTCTAAAAGATTTCTAAAAAAATTCACATTTTTAGAATCGCTTTAAAAATTAATTGCAGACAAAAGCAGTCACATACAGATCCCCTCTTCCCTCACACACACACACACACACACACACACAAACACACAAACGCTTATTGCAGCATGGTAAATGTACAGTGAGAATATGGACACAGGATCTTTCAGAGGGTATGAAACAAAATCTGAACTACGATGGTGAATCAAATGAAAATCTTAAAAGTGCAGCATAAATTAGAATTGAATCAAATTTTTTGTTCTAGAGGAATCCGGACACTGAACAAGTGCATCCAAAGAAATGGAGATTATGTAGAAGAACACACACACAGCACACTTTTGTGACACCTATTTGCAATAAACAATGCAAAAAAAAAATTTTTTAAATAATAATAATAAGAAGAAGAAGCAGGTTTTCATTTGACTCGCTCTCGTAATAACGTGTGATATCATTCAGATTTAGATTTATGTCTACAAATTCAAATTTCTGATGGCATTATTCTCTATTTATAATCTCTCTACAACTCCAACATGCCACCCAGTCAGTTAATCTTATGTTTCAAATAAGATTCATTAAGACTCATTAAGACTCATTAAAGGGAGGGTGGAGGTGTTCTGTGTTCGACTGCTTTTGCCTGCAAAGTTTCCCAAAAAAGCAAATCTGAAAAAACAAAGTGTTTTGAATCTGAAATGTTCCCTCACAAAGCATGACATTTGGTTTCAGATTGCTTTTTTTTGGCAAAGCACAACATTCCTTTTCAGATGGTACGACACAAATATCTGAACACAAAGCGTGAGTCAAATGAAAACCTTGAAAAAGTGAAAAAAAAAAAGTGAAAAATGAAAAAGTGTGACCTAAATTACGTTTTTGTTCTAGAGGCATCCGGACACTCGTTAAGCGCTGGAACACTTCCACTGAACGAAATGGAGATTATGCAGAAAACTGATATTGACATATTCGCAATAAACAAAGCAGAACTTTTTTTAAATTAAGGTTTTCTTTTGACTCACCACCATATCAACATTCAAATTTTTTTCAAATTCCTAATGGCAGTGTTCTCTATCTATAATCTCTCTATAACTTCATACCACCGCAGTCATGAATTACGGTATGAAAAAAATGTTTTTATCTTCTTTTAATATGGCGGATAACACAAAAAAAAGGTTCTAACATTTTAAATAAAATTCGTGAAGATTCATTAAACAGGAGACAGGAAGCGTTCTGTGATGGACTGCTTCTGCCTGGGAGTTTAGATATTTTGAAATCAAATAAAAAAAATGTAAAAAAGGAAAGAATGAAAGAATGAATGAATGAAAGAATGAATGCTTTGTAGAAATCGATTATGATTCATTCTGAATTTCAAATGCACTTTTCGGTTCAAAATTCAATTTCAGAGAGTTAGATACAAAATTCCAAATAATGCAAAATAACTTTTGTAAAAATGTGTGATCTAACTGTGTGACTGGTGCAGTATTGTAACTAAACTTTCTAATAATAATAATAATAATAATAATAATGCTATTACAGGACAGAGATTAAAAAGTAGTAGTGACTTCGGAACTCTTTCTACAGTAACAGGGCAGAGAAACACAGCAGCCAGTGGAAGTGAACTTCGACATGGCGAGGCTGAGTGCGTGAGTGGCGCGCAACAGCCGGGAAAAGCTCTCGCGCCTCTCATCCCGCACTTTGGTGCCACTCACGCTCGCGCTGGCAACCCGCGTCGTCCAAGCGACCGGCGTCCCAGAGGGAGACGAGCGTTGCCGTGGAAACGTCAACAGTGGCGCGAGCCGACGCAGAGGCGGTGTAGGCGCAGTCGAAGCGCGCGTCTCGGCAGGACAGGATGGAGCTCTGCAAATAATAATAATAATAATAATAATAATAATAATAATAATAATAACAATAATCAGGCAAATGCACAGCAACAGAGTGAACCTGCGAGCTGAATGAGAGCTTCATTTACACTCCGTGTTTATGCCCAGAAACATATCCAAGAACTTCTACAGAACTTCTCTCTCTCTCTCTCTCCATCTATATATATATATATATCACTCTATCACTCTATCACTCTCTGCATTACTACTAAAGCTATGTTTCCACCTATATTTATCCAGGATAGTCACACTGACTCTGTCTTTATGAAGAAATCTGCACAACAGTTACCCCTCAGACCCTGAACACATCACAGTTTACTCTAAACCTAAACTTCCCTTAGCCTATAAATAGCTTCACTTCTGCTCATGAGAAGACTTGCACGAGGTGTAGATGTTTCTGCACGTTATTCCATGATGATGATGATGATGATGATGAAGTGCTGTTAGTAAAAGCTGTCACTTTAACGCACGAGCAATTAATCCATTTAACTTAAACTTTAATCCATTTGACGTTATACTCAACTTCCGGTTGTGGGATTAGATTTGCCCTGTAATGTAACACACCTCACACTCCTGCTTGGGATATATATATATTTATATATTGGGTATATATAAATATAAATATTATAAATATAAATCACGAATTAACACAGCATGCACACTCTAACTGAGAGCATAAGCTGCATGAAACAAAGTGCAAACGCAAAAAAAAAAAAATGAATAAATAAACATGCAAAAAAAATAAAATAAAAAATAAAAACGTCACGCTGGATAAAAGTTCCAGGATGAATACTATGGTGTTTTGCTTTTAAGTAATTAGGCTCCAACACTCACCATGTCGCAGGCAGGACGTTAGGAGCAAGGCGCGAGCTGGAAGCGCGACACAAGTCCCGGGAGCTCGCGAAAAAAAAAAAACCTTTGGGGAGGAGGAGAGGAGAAGAGAAGAGAAGAGAGGAGAGGAGAAGAGGAGAAGAGAAGAGAGGAGAGAGCGCGCGCGCTGGGACGAAATCAGAGTTTCATTCTAGCGCTCCGATTCAGGCGGTCAGGGAGGTCACGTGACGCGCCGGGTCGTTGGTCTCCAGATGCGCAACAACTGTCCTGTGTTATTGCGCTTTGCTTCAAGGAGAGAAGGAGCGCTTTTAACGTCTGGCTCCGAGTGATCCTGCTGCAGCAGAAGTGCAGGCGCGTGTACGTGTACGTGTGTGTGTGTGCGTGTGTGTGTGTGTGTGTGTTTGTGTGTGTGAGTGTGTGTGTGTGTGACGGGATGAAGATGGAAGGACACCAATGCGCACCTGTTGCACTGCACACTGATGAGTGTCAGTTAATGTGTAAGCCCAGTAGAGGCAGCTCAGAGGCGTGATGAATTCATGTGGCTGCTCGGGTGAAGGCTGGACACGCGTCTCGCAGCCACCCCCAAACTCAGGGCTGAGAGAAACGCGCATTCCTCCGAGAGACACATTAACACTAACATTACTTCTGCGCACAAATGACAAGCACCTCTGCACACCTGCATGCTTTCTGCTGTCAGGAGACACTTCTTTTACACATCTTTTGTGTAGGTTTGTGTAGAGGAAGGGTGTCGAACTCGCAGTACATTACAAGTGGGCTGGACCAATAATAATAATAATAATAATAATAATAATAATAATAATAAACGTAGAACTATAACACATCAACAAATGTGCAAATAATAAAAGTTGGGATTGCGTCACTAATAGAACCCTGTTGGTGTGAAACCCTGAAATTGGGTCTTCTGGAAAGAGACATGGTTCAACATTTGATTTAAAAGTATGATTTCGTATAATTAGTTGATGGCCCTGAGTTTAGTTCCGGATTTTTCTCCCTAGGGTTTTTTTTTTTTCCCAAATATTGTTGATTGTAATTTAAAACACAGATTAATTTTTGTGTCCCGGTCCCAGTCCCAGTCCACAGAGCACATGACTGTTAGACACCTCAGGTGTAAAGTCACCACAATACCTCTGATCCGGTTCTGTTGTCCTGTGTATGTGTTGTACACTTGTGCACTCGACTCGACATTATCGACATTACGTAGCTCTGTGTACCATGAAAGTGCATTGTTATGTGTTGTTGTTTTTTTTTTTAAAAAAAGTTCATTTTGTTCCAATGTGTACAAGTTACATATATAGAGGAATGACAGTAAAAACCCACTTGACTTCTGCAAGCAAACTTTACATAAATTTACCATTACGCTCTCAGACAAAAGCGACTTAAACGTCACCCTTTTGTACCTTTAATATATATTTTTTTCCACATAAATGTACTTTAATTATTTTTAGGTCAAAGCTTTAAAGATGCACTACTGTATATGCACCATTCTATGTAAAAGACACTCTAATGTTGAAAGATACATACTCAAGGTACAGAACATATTTGGTAGCTTCCGGCTCATATTTACCTCCTCGGATCCACCTTTCTAGGTAAAAGATAGACACTAAAGCTACAGAAGGTGTACGATTGAGGAAACAGTACAATTTAGAACCCTTTCCCCCCTGAAAGTGTGCGTACATACAGTGCGTCACGTTTATTTCCACCTCTTGGTGTACACTTGGTGTGGTTTCAGGTTGCCAGTTGTCAGTGTGTGTTCTTTATTAGCGGAAAAGCTTCATACGTGCTCACCATTATCCAAAGCATATACCTCTATCTTCCTTCTTCAGCCATAAAACACAGCTGCATCCCACCTTATCAGCTTTAGCGCTTCGCAAAACCGCCATAAACATTCTAATGATCATTCTTGTCCATTCTTGCATGACGTTGCCTGATATATCTGAAATTGACACGCATATTATTACAATAGGTTGTATGTCTATGTATTTGTGTTTGTACCGTTTGTTTAATGAGGAAGGAGCAGAACGTATGAACTCCATCGTGCCTGGTCTTGCGCTCTTACTTGCTTCGTATGACTTGAATCCGTTAAAGCTATTAATGCCAACGGCTTGGTTTATTAGGATGTGACGAGGCGGTTGGCTTATCCATGGAGATCCACCGAAGCAGCATTGCTAGTTCGTTCAGGTTTCTCAACAATCTCATTGCTGAAGTGCAATAAACATTTAGAGTTTAGTTCAGAGTTATGTGAATCCCACTGAGACACACACACACACACACACGTTTGTCTTGATATGCTTGTGAGGACCTTCCATTGGCATAATTATTAATGCAGCTAATTAATGCTATGCTACACCTAAATCTAATCCTAACCTTAATCTCAGTCACCAAAAGGAAATTAAAGTTTTTGTATTTAAAAAAAAAAAGATTTCCTCATATGAACCAAGACAAAGCTCGAAACTGTGAAACATTCATATACTTGTGGGGACATTTGGTCCCCAACAAGATATAAAAACATGCACACACACACACACACACACACACACACACACACACACACACACACACGCTTTTTTCTTAAACTTGCCTATAAATATAAATTCTTGTTTTCTCATATAAAATAGCCACAGAATTATGGGTTATTTTCTTTACAGCAGTATCGGGGCAAGGGATTAACTCTGAAAACGTGTTTCTTTCCTCCTGCAAAGCTATTCTTATAAAAGCAGAGTGTGTGTGTGTGTGTGTGTGTGTGTGTGTGTTTGCAGAAAAAAGGTCCACACACATATCCCTACAACTTCAAATTGATGCAAGTGCCACAAACAGGCTTTCACGTTCTTAATGTAGTTTTCTGGGCATTGTGGGTATGGAAGGATTTTGAATGAAGAGATTTAGAGAAGAAATGAGACGCTTGAGAGGCAGGACAAGAAAAAGAGGCAGGAGAGGCGTGGGTATTAGTGTTTATTTCACCTCACTCTAACAATTAAACAAGGTAGTGTTCTTCCTCTTTTCACCTGATACCCTTTTGTCTGTATGCGGTGTGTGGATGTGGGTGCATGTGTGGGTGGATGTGAGGGTGTGCCCGGTGGTGTAGATGAAAGATCTACAAGTAATTGCTTAAAGTTACTACATGCTGATGTATAAATGCTGAAGCTCTTGAGTAATGAATGAACTCACTTCACTTATTCTTGTATTGCCCAATCAGGTCTACAGTTTTAGTGGCATGTTATAATGACAACATATCATCAAACAACAAAAAAGGCTTCCATTTAACACTTCTAAATTTCTTAGCTAGATTTTTTCAGACATTTTAAATGATCAAGTGGAGTTTAGCATGTTCTCTCCTTATGTGTCCTTATGAGTTGTCTCCAGGTTCTCTGGTTTCCTCCCATCTCCCAGAAACTGGTGGATTGGCATCTCTAAATTTTTCCATGTCCCTTCTTAACTCCTCCCATGCCCTGGCTTTTGCTTCTGAAACACTTCTGTCTCTCCTACAGTATGTCTCTTATTTGTATCAGGAAAGCCCTCCATGAGCACTACGTGCAGAAGGCTCCTGTAAAAATGTCCAACAAACAGGTCAGCATTAAACAAGGCTTAGAACTTGGAACTAGAATACAGCGGTTGGACACGGCGGCTCGGTGATTAACACTGTTGCCTCTCACCTCCGGGGATGGTAGTTTGATTCCTGCCTCCTGCCCTGTGTGTGTGTGTGTGTGTGTGTGTGTGTAGGTTCTGGGGTTCTGGTGTTCCCTCCGGGTCTCCACAGTCTGAAGGCATGCATTGTAGGCTGATTGGCATTACCAAATTGTCTGTTGTGTGTGTGATTGTGCCCTGCGATGGGCTGGCCCCTGTCCAGAGCGTCCCCCGGCTCGTGCCCTGAGTTCCCTGGTATAGGCTCCAGGCTACTCTGCGACCCTCTGTAGAATAAGAGGTATAGAAAATGGACAGACAACAGTTGGTAAGAATGCCCATGAACTATTTATAGAGTGAAAACCCACAAGTGACCCAGAAGTGAGTGATAGAGTTAGTTAAGCATGACCTATGCCAGCAGGGAGGGGAAATGTCCTGAGTCCTCAATCCAGCCTCCTTCTTAAACTTGATGGCTTCCCTCACCACTGGTGTCCACCAGCATGTCCCAGCACTACCAGGTTTCTAGCCTCTGCAGTTGAGTTAAACATAAGCTCAATATGCCTGTCCTCACTTCCCTTTAGAAGTGGAAATATGCCTCCAAGAAAGATAAATAGTCTGAACTACTGTTTAGCCAGGGTTTCACAGAGACTCACAGTTTCAAAAAAGGCAACCGTCTTGTCCACTGGGAAAAACTCCAACTACGAAGCCCTCAGCCTGGGACTTGTAAGTATCCCTACACCTGCCTGGGCCTTATCTCATAGGAAATCCAGTGTAGTAGAAAGATAAGTTGGATATATTCTGATTTAGGGCCACATCTAGTCCATACCTTTTCTTCTCTGACACCAATTCTATTTGATTTGTATAACACTTTTAACAACAGCAGCTTTATAAAAATCAGGATTTAAACTTAGATCCCTAAAGAGCAAACCAGAGGCAGCAGTAGCAAGAATAAAATCCCTGAGATGCCATGAACAAGAAACCTTAAGAGGAACCAGACTCAAAAGGCAACCCTTCACTTCTGACAGTGGGATTGTAAATCATTACAGTATCCAGTCATATAAAGAAAAGGCTAACAATATTAATTGTATAGAAAGGATTTTGAATGTTCAATTCAAAAATGAGCATATTGTGAATTCAGGGATGAGCATCAGAAAGGTTTTATGATTACAGCATCAGTTGTTAGAAGGTACACCTTCAGCTAAGATTATTCCCTAAAGCAGGAAGTTTTGTAAAGCAGGAAGTTTTTTAGGGTGTAATTAGGGATGTAACCAAATACGAATATGTTATTTGGATTGAACAGATAATGCCTTCTAAATAGATACATGTTTGTGTTTAATCGCCTTTCAAAATGTCCCCTGTCATTTCCCAGCAGAGCCGCCACTCGATTTAGCTCAAGTATGCCACGCGGTGTGGACTATAAGATCCAGCTTTGACCAGCTTGGATTCTTGGTTAAGCTCATGTACTGGTCAGGTTTAACTTGTGAGAGCTGGTTGAACTGGTATTCCAGCCTAGTGAATCTGGTTATGTTCTGGTGTAACAGCTTGGTGAAGCTGGTGAAAGCGTGGTTAAAATAGTGTACCAACTTGTTGAAGTTGGTGAAGTTGAACTGATGTTCCAACTTGATGAAACTGCCAAACCATCGGGAAACTGGTGGACCAGCTTGGGGAAGCTGGGAAAAGCATGGTAAAGCTATTGAATTGTGGTTAAACTGGAGGACTAGTGTGATGAAGCTGGTGAAAGCACGGTTAAACTGATGCTTGGGCAATCTGTCCAAACCATGGTGAAAGTGTTGTACCAGCTTGGTGAAGTTTTCTACCAAAAAATTAGTGAGGTAACGTACGGACACTGTGATACTTCGTTGCACTGTCAATATCTTTAATGGTAACAAAACTAATTAAAAAAAGGTTTTTTTAAATGTGTGTAAACCACCTTGATTAATCATTACAAAGGATAAAGGACAACATTTTCCACCATAACGTTAGAATAACCCATATAGTCCTTGTAGTTACATTACCTTATTACTACCTTATTACTAAAATCAGTTAACCTATCACGTTACAGAACAGCACAACAGAAACTTAGCCTAGCAGAAGCCAACATAGGGCCTGTTAAACCAGGCTCAAATTCAAGCTTAACCAGTTCAGGATCCACGCTGGTCTAAACTGGATTTTCCAGCAAGGATTTGTATATTTGGATCATATTCCTGAAAGGGACATCACTGACAATTTGGCAGTGATTTATCTAATTGCATAAGCAATGAATTGGTGGTAATTAAACATGTAGGCCTATTTTGCCTGTAATAATAATTCAAATATAGAATTTGAAGCCCGACTGGGCTATTATATCTGATTATATCTGATTATATCTGATTATATCGATTATATATTGTGCTGAATTTTGTCACAACACACTTTTTTGAGATATCGCCGCTATCATCGACCGCTATCTTTTTCTTACTTTGTTTTTAAATAATTACAAACTCTGATTGGAAGCAGCTGATCTTATTTAAAAATTTTGTACTTAACATTTAAAATTATAAAATGTTTTCTTTTTTAATTCTTAGAATTTCTTAATACTGTTTCTAATATTTATCCATTGTAGTTGAAGTATTTTTTGTTTAGTAGTTTAATTGATCATAGTTTGTTTAATACAAAACTATTGGAAGTTTGTTAGCAAACCGAAACCTTTCAAACTACTACTGTCTACTTACAACCAAAATACATTACTGTGCTCATTACATACACACAATTTAAAAAATATTAATTTTTTTTAAACTCGGAACTTCCTAGGTAGCAAAATGACATTGGCCCAACTTCTATTTTATGTGGCTATGTTGGCCCCATGTTAGTTTCTGCTAGACTGTGGGTCTGACCTGTTAAGCCTATAGAGAGCTGCTTTAATTAAAGGCAGAAATGGCAGCTTGGGTAATTAAGGGCAGAGCTGTTTGTCAGGTGCCCCATTGTGATATGAATGGTGGTTTTTCACTCCCCACCTTCCCTAATGCCCCAGCTTACTCCCTCACTGTCTGTCAACCTGCCTGCCTGTCTGTCAATCTGTCTGTCTTTAAGGCCCATACGCTGACATGCAGATTAAAATGCTACGAAAAGTTAAAAGAAAACTAGTGCTACACTTTTCTTAAAGCCAGCGAAATCACAATCACCGATTGACTGGTGCTGTTCTTTAGGATTATTTGGGAGTCCAAATCACTATATGTCTCTGTCACATTTTCCGATGTTTGTAAAAGACAGTTGATTGTCTTTTGATTGAAGCTTGATTTTGGGTCCCACAGACATTCTGCACTAAAGTTTGTTCAATCATTTTTTTAATTACGCATAGACGCTTTCCTACTACACACACACTCCTTACTTCTTATCTCCCACCTCAGTCCCAGTTCTCCCTCCCTCTTCTTGGAGCAGTTGGGCAGTTAATTGCTTCCACTCTGGGCTGGTAATGAGAGTACAGGTGGAGATACCTGGGCAACGAACCCAGCGCCTCCCCCCCCCCAGCCCAGCTGTCCTGCAGCCTGGGCCCTTTCTGCCTTAAACACTCCCACAGAGAGCCCTAATGACCAGCCGACCCTGTTCAGGGTTTGTTGGCCAACAACCAGCATCCACTGGGGGCCTGCAACCTATGCCTCCTGTGGACCCAATGACTGTGAATCACATATCGGCGTAAAAGTCAAAACAAAGTCATCACTCTTGACTTCTTCACAGGGGTCCTTTTTTTTTTAACCCCGTTAACTTATCCTCCCCCTTCTTAAACCCTCATCTCATTATTAACACTCTCCCCCTTTAGAGAATTACACTGGAGATTACACTCCAGACGCGTGGAGAAGCAGACTCAGTGGCCTTACTACACGCGGCAATGCTAAGCCTCTTTTACGTGAACAATAGTCTCCAGCAGAGCCTATCCTGCCAATTAAGCCCAGGGCTCTCTCCAGCTCTCCAGCCTGCCCTGACTGCTGCACTCCTTGCCTAGTCGCGTCGCATCGGCCCCCTGCCAGGTTCAGGCATGCTCCATACACACACCTCAACTCTAAATATGCTCCTTTTGTGTGTGGGAAGGAAGGCATATTGGTTTGGGCAGGACGCGCCTGGGCCCCCCACAGATAGAACTTGCCGCCAAGTGGCATCAAAGTGCCGCCGGATGACTCCAAGAGTTTTCCTCACCTCACCTTCTGCAAGTTCATGTTCCTTCTGGAACCCCGATTTACAAAACACTTCCTGGGTATAAGATAAAAATTAGTCATTTCATTTTTTTTTTGCTTCTGTGAATGGCATATTGCAGATTAGATAAATTAAAATCTGATGGAACTACTGGATTTCATTCGAATATGTCAAATTTAGGGTTGGTACCTCATTCCTTCCTACTGACTTTTACTTCTGCATAACTAAACCTAACGTTACACACATGGCCCTGAACGAAGCAGACATTATATGAATATCCAGTGACTCAAAAATCATTAAAAAAAAAAGGGATTTAATCATCTACACATGTGGTACCTTCTTGCTTGATGATGGTGTGAATAATATAATGATATATATAGTTTTATATTCTTTAACTTTTCGAACAATCCCTCAGGGCTTTTGTATTTACAGTGATCCCAGTTTCTGGTAGTTGGTAGGTTTCTGTAGGTGTGTGTGTGTGTGTGTGTGTGTGTTGTGCATGTGTGCAAAGCATGAGTGAAGATTACAGAAATGCGATCCTTCCTGAACCCTGCCACTTTACTTACATGGCAGTGTTTCATTTCGCGTCTTTGTCAATGAGACCATTAGATGGTCAGTGAAAAGTAGGATTGCGATGGAATGTTTAAAACCTTCCTCCTCGCCCAGTCACTTTCAGCGCCTTCAATATAAACTTTACCTGCCGCCCCAAAGCCGGCTCATGTGACACCCAGTGCCACGCAGCACGCCCCAACACCCACTCACTGCCCTTCTGAAACAATAGACCTGCTGCCTAAAGATGACCTCATGTTCTGTTGAATGACTGCTGCTTTGGTCATGTGACCTAGCTATAAAAATTCCTTCCGGACAAAAACGTTCTGCAGGAGCATAAGAGTGTGTGCAGTAAAAAGAGAGAGTTTTTGAAAGAATGACGGATGACAGAGCAGAAGCAGAGCAACGTATTTGTTTTCCTATAACTTCATAAAATTCCTAGCTTGCTTTCAAAGGTCTGGATTAGTTCATGGCTCTAAATAACACTCATCAGTTCATGTTTTGATTCGTACTGGTGCTTCCCAACGATGATCGTTTTCATCATTGACTTTTCAGGGGGAATGAAATGAAAATTACGCTCTGGTACAACAGATTATTATATAAATTATTTACGTAATGATCTGCCAGTTGGTGGTCACCCCTGACCTGAAGTGTTCCTCCACATGGGGCATGTCACCTGACCAGTGGAGATTTGCCAGTTTCCAGCAACTGATTATTGCCCATACAATGCAAAATAGTCATTACCTCTCAGTAAAGGAATTCATAATACATAAACAGGGAAGGAACGTCAAGAAACGTTCACACTTCGTCTAAACTGTTTCACGCAGGTGCATTTGGGTTTAAGTGAGTATGCAGGATTGGGTTACATTCTGGAAAAGTGAAAGAGAGGTATTTCTCTCTAATAGTTTTATGCCCTCTGCTGTTCTCTAAAAAAATATGTAATATGTTCTGATCCGCAAAAGAATGTTAAACACTTTAAAATCTGCCCTAAAATGTCCTGTAAAAGTTACCCTGTAAATTTACAGTAATTTACCAACAGCAGAGTTCACACGTAGTTACTGTAATTAACATTTACAGCACTCTTACAGTAACGTTTGATTACACTGATGGCACATTGTACTGTTGTTAAATAGAACAGAAAACTGTATTTTTAAAGGACTACATATTGGTAACAGCATATTACTGTGAAACAGGGGTTCTCAAAGTTCTCAAACACTTAAAAAAAAAAAAAGCCCAAAGTCCAAAACCCCTCTTTGTATGGATTAATTTTCTATTCAGATATAAGGTTCGTTATTTAAATTTCCTGTTAACACTTACGTTTTAGCAGCTATAAACACTCGTCCCATCACCAGCCTCTGTTTTTTTTATCTTTCTTGAATGTAATAATAATATATATAGTTTGTCATGTTGTCATGTTCTGTCCTGAAGAATTTTCCATGATGGAAAACGTATTGATCACTACAAAGAGCTGACACTGGAGACTCCTTCCATAAATGTCAATTAATTAAACATCTCCGTACAGAAAAACTCATCATATCAACAATTGCCCGTTTTTCTTCGTTAAATAACGACACGTTTTCATTACACCTACGTTGTATTATTGTAGATAAAGATTATGTGGAGCGTCCGAAGTACAAGTCCTCGTGTATGAGTTGTTACTATGGAAACCATACCGTATAAAAAAAAGAGTGCATTAATATAAACCTGTCATTTATGTTACTGTCAGAGCTGCTGTTAGAGAAAATGAATCCACACCTACTGAGCTGAGAATTCAACAGTGCTGTGGTATAATAAAAAAAAAAAGCAAATAAAAAATAAATAACAGTTAAATAATAGACAGTAAGGTGGATCTTTTAATAGAATATGAGTATAGAAGAAGTATGAAGATGTCAAATTGTACAATAAGAAACTGAATGACTCATTGATGTACTAGAATCAAATGGCATTAAGTTACTGGGAAAAAATGTTTTAAATAAAGTTTAGACTTTATTCAGAGTTTCATGTTACATTAATATTAGCATTAAGTCTAAAAGTTTAAGTGTCCCAGCTACAAGTGTGGAAAACAGTGTTTGCATGTATGAGGTGTGTGTGTGTGTGTGTGTGTGTGTGTGTGCGCCAGGTGTCCCCACAAGAATAGGAATATTTGAGTTTTGACCTTATGGGGGACATTTAGCTGATCCCCATAAGGAAAAGTGCTTTTTTTCCCAAAAAAACCTGCAGCTTTTATTTATTTATTTATTTTAATTAGTGCTTTGTGTGTGTGTGTGTGTGTGTGTGTGGGTGGGTGTTCGGCAGGGATAGGAAGGATAGGAATAGCTCAATTTTGAAGGCGTGGGGACATTTTAAGCTTTTTAACAAACCTGCATGTTTAAAAAATAAATAAATAAATACGTCCTTTTGTTTACTGAGGTTAAGGTTAGGGTTAGATTTAAATACTAGCATATCATTAATTATTTGCATTAATAACACCCTCACAAGGATAGTAAGACTGTGTGTGTGTGTGTGTGTGTGTGTGTGTGTGTGTGTGTGTGTGTGTGTGTGTGTGCTGAGGAGGTGGGTGGTTGCACATATGCACAAGACCTTTGTCCAGTCACACTTGCTTTGAGGGGGCCGTGGCAAGAGCCCAGGATTCAGCCGAAACATCACTGCAAAACCAGTCCAAAACACAAGCCCTAATCTGAATGAATACATGAATGAATGAACGAATGAATGAATGAATGAATGAATGAATGAATGAATGAATGAATGAATATTCTTTCCAGCATTCCAGTTCCCCAGGTTTTGCAAAGTAATGTGTGTTAATTTAATCATGTCCTTCACTGGACTGTGTGCTCTCTGAACTATCTCTGATTTCTCCTTCATTTAGAAACCCAGAGACATACAGCTACATCAGCTGCCACCTCTAAATGCATCCCACAGAACTCTCACATAGTTAAAGTATAAACTTTAAAGTTTGGATGCATAACTACTTACTAAAATACATTATGATTCAAAACTATATTTCTACACAGACATTAACTTTAACATTAACACTCACATTTGTCTTAGAAACAAATTTCAAATGATCTTAATGTCTTGGAAGGAAAAGAAGATCTATATATACAGTATATATATATATATACAGTATATATATATATATATATATATATATATATATATATATACACACACACACACACACACACACACACACACACACAC
>CM074987.1:1403489-1415558 GCA_037576825.1 Pangasius krempfi
AGCTAACAAAACTGAGTGTACAAAGCTAACAAAACTGAGTAAACCAAGCTAACTAAACTAATTGAAGCAAGCTAACAGAACCCAGTGTACAAAGCTAACAAAACTGAGTGAACTAAGCTAGCAAAACTGAGTGTACAAAGCTAACAAAACTGAGTGAACAAAGCTAGCAAAACTGAGTGAACAAAGCTAGCAAAACTGAGTGAACTAAGCTAACAAAACTGAGTGTACAAAGCTAACAAAACTGAGTGAACTAAGCTAACAAAACTGAGTGTACAAAACTAACAAATCTGAGTGAACTAAGCTAACTAAACTAATTGAAGCAAGCTAACAAAACTCAGTGTACAAAGCTAACAAAACTACGTGAACTAAGCTAACAAATCTGAGTGAACTAAGCTAACTAAACTAAGTGAAACAACGTAACAAAACTGAGGGGGAATGAACTAACAAAAATTTAGTGGACTGTGCTTACAAAACTAAATGTACTGAGCTAACAAAACTAAATGTACTGAGCTAACAAAATTGAGTGAAACAAGCTAACAACACTGAGTTCTGTTAGCTTAGCACTAACTAGCTACGTGTTTCCACTCTGCGCAGCAGGTTTGTTCTTTGTTTTTTTGTATCTGAGCTATTAAAGGTTGTGCTGCTAACCAAGAAATAGCTTTAACCAAGAATATAAATGTCTGGCATGTTACAGTTTCATGAATAATCTGTAAGGAATTATAAGGAAACTGTTAAATATCTGTCCTACTCTAGCGAGGCTACAATAGCAGCTGCTGGAAGACGCCAGCGTACCTATCGTCCAGCTGTTACAGATGCCTTTTGTTTTGTCATTTTATAAACCACATAGAAATTTGTGTTATGATTAGGAAAATAGGTTTTATCTGTCAACAAAAATATTTGTTTATCCTCAAATGTATTTTCTCTGTAACTCAGCTATCATATCAGCAGATCAAAGGTCACAGCCCAGAGAGGTAATCTCTTAAACTCACCTCGCAGTGTATTGTATGTTATGATATTGATAAGTGGTATTGTAAAGGAATAAAACACCTCGGGATGCTCTGTTATAGGAAAATAATCAACGTCAGGGCGGTGTGATGGGGCTTGACGCACAGCTCATCCCAAAGTGTTTTATTCCTCTTCTAAGACAGCAATTTGCCAGTAATTACATATTGTTTAATTTATTATTTACTCAAGTATGACATTGTGATCTGTAATAGGCTGAGTGCGAAAAGTACGTGACGTTAACGTGCACCCGTGAGTTCGACCCAGTGTGTGGTGATGATGGTGAAACATACTCAACCGAGTGTGTTCTCTGTGTGGAAAACAAGTAAGGAAATAAATAATTTAATGTTAAATAAACAACAAGTGCATGTGTAGCTACATGTCTATGTCCTGTCATGCATGAAAGATGCATCGATCAGAACAGGAAATAAATTTTCCGAGTTTTTTTTTTTATGTGTATGTGTCACCTCAAGGCAGTTGTATTTGATTTCATTCTCCTTCATTTTTTTTTTCTGTGCAGAAAGCGAAACCAGCATGTGAAGGTGATACACAAGGGAACGTGTTAAAGTCCTTAAGTCTAACACACACACACACACACACAGAGGAATTCCTCTGCGTGTGAGAAGACCAGGAGATCTTTTCACTAATCACTAATCGTAACAGCTCCATAACCATTCCCAATAAAGCCAGGAATTCCTGTGATACTGTCGTCTGACGACACTGGAAATTCTGTTACAATTAAAGGATCTAAGCATGATGTTTGTCTTGTTTCTTTAAGAAAGCACTATGCTCGCGAACATGCTGCCTTCTAACACTGAAACATCTAAAACGAATTCCTAAAACGAAGCGGAAAAACTGTCAGTGACAATATAGAAGAGAGACAGAGACAATATGGTACCTGTAAATATCGTATTCACACACACACAAGTACTGTAATATAAATATAAGTATACTTAAGTGAAAGTACAGATACTGTGTCAACATCTTACTCAATGAAAAAAAGTAGACGTATCCAGCCAAACAATGTACTCAAGAAAAAGTTTTTAAAAAGTTGCTCCTTTTATATGTGTTAAGAGTTTTTAACTGATGAAATTAAGTTAATGGCATGTTTTCTTGTGAAAAGTAACTTTTGTCACTTATCTAAAAATGTTCGGTTTTAAAGCAACCACATCATTTTGCCTTAAAACATCATTAAATCTCTGTACGTTTGCAATATTTCCCATTAGCTAGAATTTCTGACTGTTACGTTAGCTAAGCTGGCATTAGCAAAGAAAACGTGCGTAGTTAAATATTCAATTCCGTTCACTTTTATTTGTAAAGCGCTTTTAACAGTGGAAATTGCCACGAAGCAGCTCTACAGAAATCCAGACATAAAATTTTACGGCAAGGAAAAACTCCCTGAGACAAACTTAAGTATGAGTATCTTTAGAGTTTTAAGTTTCTTGTATGAAAGTGAAGTTATCGACTGTTCAGTGATGGAGACTTGAGTGTAAACTGCTCATAGCAATTAATTTTTTTTTTAAATGTTAGGCTATATAGCCAGTTAATGTTAACAAATTAACTTGTTTCCAGGGAAAAGAAGGAGACGCATCATTTTACTTTGTTTACTGCAACATACTGCAGTCTGGTGGATTATCCATGTTCAAAGGCAATAGCTATATAGCGCTAACTACCTTGTGTAGCATGAGAAGGTCATGATGAAGTGGTATGATTCTTGACAGTTTTTTCCACGTTGGTGAACTTGATTGGATGCTACACTGAAACAATTTGATGGTAATCTGAGACCATTTGATTGATCCTCACCATACGATCATTGGCTGAAGAGACCTTCAAGATTCGTGCTGTAGATAATGGAGTTTCGTGTCAACACGTAATACGTAAATGTGACTCAAAATGAACAGATGTTGACTTTTATCTTTTATCAGATCATTAGTCCTTCAGCGTAGTAACAGTAGCATTTGTCTCACCAAAATGAATAAAATAAAGCTTCCGTTGAATTCACTTTAGTTAAATCTGACCTATTTGAATGCTAAAGTGAATTAAAAACCAAAACTAAAAGCCATAACTGGGTTTCACATAACTACCTGGTCCAGGAAATTGCATTTCTGGAGTATAACCTTATATGCTGCTGTATGTGACACACACACACACACACACACACACACATCAGAGCCTGATGGCTTTGACAAAAGGTCAACTTCCTGTTTGATCGTTCTAATCTCACCTCCTAGGATGTAGAGCACCTCCAGGAGGAGACAGCCCCGGCCACTATGTCTTGTGTTGCATGTCTTGTATTCTAATGTTCTTCAGAAGGGGAATCTCTGCCTGCCTGCATGAGTAACAAATGCTAACAGAAGGATCTTTGTCAAAGGATTTATGCCACCTCACTGACATGTCAAGCCAAATGACAGCTAGCATTACAGCTGCTGATGTGTTTTTTCTAACCTACTTACTTTCTAACCTTGCCTTTGGTGTCTGCCTGCTGCAATCATGTTGCTTAAGCAGCCAGTTTAACAAACACAGCAGTAAATGCAGGCAACCTGCCTAAAGATGTCTGAAACCTTGCTAGCTAAGAATGATTTTCTCATGATTTGATTTGATCAGGTTTTTGGATAGTTACACATCATAGTGAAGTCATAGTCTAATCAATTCAGTTTGTAATCAGATAGCGGCTGTCAAAATGTTAGTGACTGTCCTGCACGTGATACGGCTCTCCAGCTCACACCAGAGCTGCTGGTTCACCGAGTTGAGAGAGAAGGTTCAGTAAAGGTTCCCCGAGTTGAGAGAGAAGGTTCACCACCAGTGTGTAAAGCCTGATTGAATTTCTCTTGTGCAAGCTGATGTTGCCAATGAACAATGATCACCTTCGTTCCCAATGACCAATCACTGATCACTATTGTTCCTAATGATAAACATTGTTTGTTCCACCTACACACTTCTTTGTTCTTCATCTTTCTGAAAGAAATCATTTCTATTTGTATGTTTTCATAAACTCTTTCCTCTTCACGTAACACCTTTATGCAAATGATCACAACTATTCAGTGAATATGCAAATTACTCTATGGCACAATCCGGTGATTGAACATACGTTTGGTACATTCCTTTCAATAGGCAACACTCGGAAGTGGAAAGGGTAGAGTGAAAAACAAGCTATTCCTTGCTGCATTGGCCGGGAATCGAACCCGGGTCAACTGCTTGGAAGGCAGCTATGCTCACCACTATACCACCAATGCACTAGTTACCATTGTTCCAAAAAAAAAAAAAATTACTGTCCCAATGATCAATCACTGCTCACATTTGTTCCTAATGACCACTCACTGTTGACAATTGGTCCAAAAAACAATCAAATTGTTTCACCACGCTGGAAACTGGAAAGGGCAGAGTAAAGGAACAACTGAGGAAAAGCATGCACTGCATTGGCCAGGAATCAAACCCAGGTCAAGTGCTCGAAAAGCAGCTACACACACCACTATACCACCAACAAACCAGAGCATGAACGTTACAGACCATCCCACTGTTCCCAACGACCAATCACTGATTATCATTGTTCCAAAAAAATGCACCTTTAGGCAGGACAAGAACCATAAGCATCCTACCAAAGCTACTCTGGAGTGGTTCGAATGTGTTGAAATTCTCAATCCAACTGAGAATCTGTGGAAAGACTTGAACATTGCTGTTCACCAACATCCTCCATCCAATCTGACAGAGTTGGAGTAATTTTGCCAAGAAAAATTATGATAGATGAGCAAATATACAATACATCAAGATCCAGATGTAGGTTTCGTCCTAAGCTGGTGGCCCCGGCATGTTAAACAACTGGATGATTCCAACACAGTTTTAGTATTTCATAATTAAAGACCCCAGATTCATCCATACAGATTGGTGATGTGATGTAGAATACTTAATCAACGTGATAACTAAAGTATTTAATGTTTAAGAAAAAAAAAACTCATCCTACAAGTGGTGATATCTAAAATAGCTTTCGTCTTTACTTACACAAATAATAATTCTCTACGATGATGCAGATAATGATATTTTCTCCACTGTATTCCCAAATGTTAGTCTCATGAGGACAATCATAGAGCAAAATCACAGGTTAAATTTCTACAAACTGTGTGTAAAAATGCAAATATTCACCTGTCTAAAGGTCATGTAGCGATCACAGAGCAAATATACAGCTCTAAAGTCACCGAGCTGCTGGACCGTGTCTTGATCAACTGAGGGGAAAAAAACATAAATATAAATTTCTTACATGGAATTTTGACACAGTGAGTAAACTAAAGTATATTCAGTCGATTACAAGGGTCCAGAAGTAGAGAGTATTTTAATAGGCGAGAAGTGTAAATTGATCGAATTACTGTTGATTCACACAAATAGTAAAGGCTTGGAACTACAATCCTGAATAATAATAATAATAATAATAATAATAATAATGTGTCTGTCTCTTACAGAAGAGCCCAAATGTCTGAATCTGTGTTCTGTTTGGTGATATTTTTATTCAGTACATATACAATCAGTCTTCAATCAGCAGGTAAGTTAATAAAATCAGGGTTCTTTCAGTGTTAGTGTTGATGTTAGCGCTAGCATTCAGTAAGAGTTCTGTTGTGTCTCAGTGTTTATCAATCACAGGGATGCTGTACGGATCCTGAGGCATCGAAGAGCCAACTACTTCCTGGAGGAAGTGAAACCTGGAGATTTGGAGCGCGAGTGTTATGAGGAGATTTGCTCTAAAGAGGAAGCTGCAGAAATCTTTCAGAGCAGAGAGAAAACAGTACAGTGACCGTGTGTGTGTGTGTGTGTGTTGCGCATAGAATAGGCCCTCATTGTCTTGTCATTGACATTTCCTTGTTTGTTTGTTTTTTAACAGACAGAGTTTTGGAATCGATACCAACGTAAGTGTGTTTAAAAATCAAATCATAGCAATATAACAGCTGCTATAATGATGTAACGCAAATCGAATTGCTAAACAATATCTACAACAACATTATATGTTACGTTTAATTAATGGTACTGTATGTGTTCATGTCTTGTGATCGCTCATCAGTATCATGATAATGTGTGAGTGTGTGTGTGTGTGTGTGTGTGTTGTTCAGGTCAGGGTCAGAGTCAGTGCCGTGAAAATGTGTGTTTTAATGGAGGGGTTTGCACTGTAAGTGAAGGACGTTACGAGTGTGTGTGTCCACCACAATACACCGGAAATCGCTGTGAGAAAGGTTCGCTTACACTCCCACTACCTTATACTCTATTCTCTCTCTACTCAGCACTAACTTAATACCACATGCTCACCTTTATAAAGGTCTTGTTTCATTTTTTTTTCTTTCACAATAACATGGCATTCCGAGGCCCAGATTAAAGTATGTTCAATCGATTACAAGGATCCAAAAGTAGAGAATATTTTAATAGGCAATAAGTGTAAATTGATCTAATTTCTGTTGATTCATAGTTTACTTTTTTTTTTTCACAATAACATGGTATTCCGAGGCCCAGAACCACATATCCTGTACACAGCCATATTCTGCAAATGCTATTTCCTGAATTTTCCTGATTTTGAAATGGCCACATTCATTGTTAACTAAGAAGTAATTGTTCAAATGACAGGAAAACATGCTACAACAAGACAAATTCCCTATCCATCACGTTCAACCTGACCAGTCCGGCACTAAAGTTCTGCAAAAAAATCTACTATAACATAGAGAACAAGAGAGCAGGCAGCAAATATCTAGCCAACCTTATTTTTATATTATTCATATATGCAAATGCATCGAATATTTCACCTCATGAGTTAGTGTAAAACAGAAATGAGATGTTTCTAGCCTCATTCACTCGTTTCATGCTTGATCTTATTCTACTGGCAAGGTCTAACAAGGTCTAGAAACTGGCTTAATAAATTGAATCGTATTTTTATTATATCTCATAATGAGAAATATTATGTAAATATGTATAAAATATCCCTGCAGGGACAAAACATTTCTCATTATTTTTACATACTGACAATTAAAACCACAAAAATATTGGTTTTATTTTGTCTCCAGGAGGCAGAAACTGGCTGAGGCAAATGTAATACTTCCCCTTCGGTTATACTAATCTGCACACAGTCATGGCTTGTTGTAAATCATGCTGTGGGTGCTGAATGAATTGATTTGCATTGACTTGTCTGTCCACTTTGTATTTTTGGGGAGCAACGACCAAAACTGCATACTTCTTAAGACAAATAAGTGTATTATTTTTGCTACAATTAAGGACACAATCCTCTGTAGACCCTGTTAGTGAATCAGTTTTCAAGTTTTGTCTTTTTTCACATGGAACCACACAGTTGATGTGGTTTCAGTAACTGATTTGTGTGTGTGTGTGTGTGTGTGTGTGTTCAGAGGTTTTTTTGTGTGAATACAAGAATGGTGGATGTTTGCATTACTGCAGAGACTCACAACCGGTTGGCTCAAGTGTCACCTGCAGCTGTGCTGATGGATATGAACTGGAGGAGGACGGAAAAAGCTGCAAAGTGACGGGTAATAAAAAAAGAAACAATAAACAAAAACAAAAATCATACCTGTAACATGCCCCTGTAACATACCTGATAAACCTTCATAGCAAAATTCCCATGTGGAAAACAATGGACTCAGGGCATTCTACTGCGCTCCTTATTGGATGATCTAAACCACACCCACACGGCAGAAAACCCCACCCACTACCCCACAAACAACAGTCTATTCACGTCAAATCACACCCACCTTACGGAGAACGCCACTCACCCACTGCACAACATATCTACATCTGATGACTCAGATACACGAATTGTAGGCGGCCAGCTGCAGCGTCAGGGTGGAAGTCCATGGCAGGTGGGTGGAGTCTGTTGGTCATGTGATCATGAAAATATGAGTAAAAGTATAGCAGTGTTGAATGCGGTGTGTACTGTCTAGGCTCTGCTACGCAGGAAAAATGAGAACGGTTTCTGTGGAGGAACACTGATCAATAATCGCTGGGTCGTTACAGCGGCTCACTGTCTACAGGAAACACCTGATCATGTGACCCTTGGTGAGCATCAAGCACAACATACATCATGTACATCACATCATTTTTGGTCTCCGAGTTTGATTTCTTTGGGTTTAGATTTTCTTGGGTGTGGGTTCTCTGGAGTTTAGGGAATCTGGGTTTGAGTTCTTTGGGTTCTCTGTGTTTGAGTTCTCTGGGTTTGAGTTCTGTATGTTTGGACTCTCTGGGTTTGAGTTCTTTGGGTTCTCTGGATTTGAGTTTGTTGGGTTTGGACTCTCTGGGTTTGATTTTTTTAGTTTGGGTTTGATTTCTTTGTGTTTGAGTTCCCTGGTGTTTGAGGACTCTGAGTTCGATTTCTTTGGGTTTGGGTTCTCAGGGTTTGGACACTCTGGGTTGGTTTTTTTTGTTTTTTTTGGGGGTTTGAGATTCATTTCTTTGAGTTTAGCTTCTCTGGATTTGATTTCTTTGGGTTTGGGTTCTCAAGGTTTCAGGGGTTTCTTGTGTGTGTGGTTGGGTGTGTAGGTAGATGGTGGAAGGAACAAACATGTTACATTATCCGTTTTGTGTGTGCAGGCGACTTTGATAAGTTTCGCCCTGATGACGGCGAGCAGAGAATCAAGGTGGAGAAAGTTGTCGTTCATCCTCATTTCCATGAGTACACATTTGACAGTGACATCGCTTTGCTGTACCTGGCTGAGCCGGTCGTGTTCAGTTCGGTCGTCTCCCCTGTGTGCTTGCCCAACGCTCACCTGGCCAATCGGCTGGAGCGACCAGGGGAGAACGGCCTAGTGAGCGGCTGGGGTGCAACCCGCTACCTCGGCCGCTCTTCGCGCTTTCTGCTGAAAGTGTCGCTTCCTGTAGTGGACCAGAACAAGTGTATGGATTCCACTGATCAGGTGATCACCGACAACATGTTCTGCGCTGGATTTCTGCAGGCAGACAAAGATGCATGCAGTGGTGACAGCGGTGGACCGTTCGTGGTGAACTACAGGGGAACGTGGTTCCTGACTGGAGTGGTGAGCTGGGGCGAGCAGTGCGCTGCCGACGGAAAATACGGTGTGTACACGAGAATCAGCAACTTCCTGTACTGGATACAAGACGAGATGAAGAAACAGGAAGAGACAATCAGCAAGAACACCAAACAAACCAACACCAGTTAGACCTAGCTCTCTTATTCATATCGATTTTTAAGTAAGATTATATCCATACAGTGTTATAAAAAACATCATTCTAATAGTATGATTGCCAGATGTTTGTAGTCACACTTTTTTAACGAAAGCATTGTAGGTTTTCTGTTTTGTGCAATCAGTAATTCATCCAAGATAACAGTGTTAGATTTAGATGGGAATATATTCACTCTACTATCTCTGATCTTATTTTAAAATTCGGGACCAGGAACCAGAAATAAATACCACGCACATGGGAAACAAGTAGAAAATCAAAAATACTGAATTATAAGTGTAAGCAGTTATCAAATCATTTTATACCACAGCGCTATTGAGTGCTTGATTCTGATTGGTCAGAAGGTGTTGATTAATTTTCTATAACAGCAGCTCTGTCAATAGTTTTGTCTGCAAGCTTTTTATTGATGTTCTAATACGTTATTGTTTCTATAGTAAAAGCTCATTCGTAGTGATGCTCTGGTGGACGCACCACATAAATGGATTTTTAAAATGTGTGTAATCGTTGAAATGGTGACGTCTTGTTTAAGGAGAATTTATTTAACATTTTTTAACAGGAATTTTGGAAATAGCACCTCACCCCATTGTTGATTATTTTCCTGTAACAGCATATTAAAGTGTTTTATTCCTTACAGATAGCATCTCTTAATATCCCAACATACATCACCAGCAGTGGAATACCTTGTGTGATCACTTCTGATTTTTTCACATCGCAATCAGTGAAACTTGTTGGAGTTGAGGAGGCTCTTATAACGTGTATATTGAGAAAAGGGCAGAACCAGCAGCAGTGACACCAGCTTAGATGGTATATAAATGGATAAAGAGCATAAATGGATGAAAAGTATCATTCTGGAATAAATAAAAAGATGTAATTATTAACAAATTGTTGTGGTATGAAAGGAATAAAACACTTTGGGATATTTACATGAATTTCAGCTTTTTTTGCTTTAATAAAAGCGTGCACTCGAGTTGGCACGGATTCCAGGAGTTTGTGTAAAACCTGACGATGTGCGTCAAAGATAAAGATAAAACTCATTAACATAGCTGTTTTGTCAGTATCACGTGCTTAAATATCGAATGGTGCGGTGAGTAACATCGCTACCTCCAAACTCCAGGGTCCCAGGTTCAATCCTGAGCTTGGGGAACTGCCTGTGAAGGTTTCCTCAGGATACCCTGGTTTTCTCCCACCTCCTAAAAACATGCCAGTTGGAGGCTTGGGTAGAGTAAACTTCCTCCTAGGTGTGAATGTATCTGCAGCTCATCCAGGGTGTATAGGATTTGGATCCACTGTGACCCTGACCTGGATGAGCAGTTACTAAAAGTGAGTGAGTGCTTAAAGTTAAACAGTACGGAGCCCCTGAGGGGACATGGTGATGGAAAAAAATATGAGATGGGAGGAAAATGTATATTTCAACGCTTCTACATTGAATATTTGCGTTTGCAAGATTCCCAAGAGAACACAAATATCTCTGCAAGAGTCACAAAAAAAAAAAACTGCGGGCAAATGCAAAGTCTCTCTGGGGAACGCAAAAGTTTTGCGAGTAAATGCAAAAGCATTGAAATCTTCATTTTTCTCCCATCTCATATTTTCTACCATCACCATGTCCCCTTATGGGCTCTGTAAAATAGTGACATAGAAATAGTGCAGAATCTTAAATAGTCAACATATTGAACATTTCCTTTCTTTTTTTTTTTCTTCATTTTTTTAAATGTATAACTTTGTTTATTTCCATTTTTAAATGCAAAAAAAAAAAAAAAAGATTTTCAATAGCGGTCTCACTTCTTTAGGTCCGTAAATCTATTCTCTCACATTAATTAATCTGTGGTTTGTAATCTTCTATCACCAGATTAACCTTCAACATTCGGTGAGTTCTTCTATATTCAGATGATCGTGTTTCAGAAATCCCACACACACACACACACACACACACACACGCACGAAAATTACACCCAGCACATAACCGAATTAAATACATTTTATTGTATTAGCCTATAAACATCAGTGTGTTGACCTGTATATTTATATATACATTATACATATAATGTAAATACATCTTAGTTCCAAGCGTGTACTAGTGAGCACCACAGTCTTCTTAAAAACACACTCTCTGTTATTTCAGTAAGTGAAATACAGCAGCACAGTCAGTGTGTGTGTGTGTGTGTGTGTGTGTGTGTGCTCACTGATTCACCGCTGGACCTAACAGCGTCGGATCGCTCCATGTGTTTAGATAAATCTAATGAACAAGACTTTACTGGATCAGCCTGTTAGCTGAGGATATACATGTATGCGTAAAACATTTCTTTTTGTTTTTAATGTAAATACATGAGGTTTTCATCTACATATCCACTGGAACAAAAACACACACATACCTATAACTCTGGGGTTAAAGGTCAGAATTACACAACTCAGTAGTACAGACAGAACAACTAGCATTACACAACTTATTTCTGTAGTACAGAACTAAAATACGTACATAAAATAATGTGCCATATATCTTAAGAAAATAAACGTATTAGTCTAACTTGAGACGGAAGAACAGCAGTAACGTAACAGTTATGTAACGTAACGAGCTCCGTCTGTAGAACAGATTTCACTGCTTAACTTCGGAGCCGATTCGTTTCCGAGTCTCAGGTTACTGACGCAGGGTTGAGAAAAACATTTTAAACCTGACTGGATAATCACATGAATGTTCCTAATAAACTGGTAAGTAAGTGTATACGAGCTGGTCATAATATATGCTATATAGACCTGTGTGTGCCTCAACTCTACAGCCTTTAGACACTGTATTTAGGTGGATCAGAACAGTTATAAGAAATATACAGTTCTGTGCAAAAGTCTCAGGCACATGCAAAGAAACGCTGTAGAGCAAAGACGCCTTCAAAAATAATGAAATTA
>CM074987.1:1426435-1438581 GCA_037576825.1 Pangasius krempfi
AGCCCCAAACCTCCACCACCACCACCACCACCACTACCTCTCAGCCCCAAACCTCCACCACCACCACCACCACCACTACCTCTCAGCCCCAAACCTCCACCACCACCACCACCACCACTCAGCCCCAAACCTCCACCACGACCACCACCACCACTCAGCCCCAAACCTCCACCACGACCACCACTCAGCCCCAAACCTCCACCACCACCTCCACCACCACTCAGCCGCAAACCTCCACCACCACCACCACCTCTCGGCCCCAAACCTCCACCACCACCATCATCAATCAGCCCCACACCGTCATCACATCAATCTCCTCACAACCCCACTGTTATGTGGCGTACAAACACACACACACACACCTGTAGAATTTTGCTGATGAACTGAACAGCCTCATCTGCTGAGAACACTTTGAAAAGTCCATCACAGGCCAGAATCACAAACCTAAACACACACAGGACAACAAACACACATATTACCACATAATATACACAGTTTAACATAGAACTTACACAAACACACAATAAATACACACCAACATGGATCTACAGCACAAAGCTAATGAGGAACGTGGCTAGAGGAGTGTGTGTGTGTGTGTGTGTGTGTCTCACTTGTCTTTAGGGCTGAGTGTGCAGCGTCTCAGGTCTGGTGTTGAAATCACTCCACAGCGTTTATACTGACCGTCACCGATGGAGCGGGAAACCTCTAACACACCTAACACACGTCCATCTCTGCACGCACACACACACACACACACACACACACACACACACACACACACACACACACACACGCATTTTCAGCATTTCATCCGGCTTAAACCGGATCCGTACCCATAGTTACAGGAGCCCTAAGCCCACCTGACAGTTCCTCCTGCTCTCTGTATCCTCATGCGCTCTTCATAGATGGTAGGATTGTGTTCTTTACTGAGAGCCACACACACACACTTCTCCTCTCCATCCTCCGTGTGCTCCACACGACACAGCACTGCCTGAACCACACACACACACACACACACACACACACACACACACACACACACTCTTTGTGAGGTAGCAGTCATCTTCAGTAAGCGCTTTACCCTGATGTGGATTGTGTTGAATTTAACATTTGTACACCGAACCCCTAACATTAACCTCAGCAACCAAAAGAAATTCTCAGCCGTATTAAGAAAAATGCTAAAAAGAAAATCCAAGCTGGCCGATTTCTACTAGATTTCTTTTTCCCCTGAGAAGACTGAGGCATTATGAATTCAGAGGTCAGAGTTCTCCTAGATGAAAATCGGGGCGAAGCAAAAGTAACAGCTACCAGGAGCAAGTGCACGTCCTTTCCCCTTCGGTGAATTGCCTTTTTTCCGTCAGACGAATTTTATGACTGCTGCTTTAGTTGTAAAAGCAGACGAGTGTTGTTTTCAGGTTCTCAGGTATGTATCTCCTATATCAATATAGCAACAGGTCAAAAATCAGAAATGCTACAACTAAAACGTAAATTTTGGCACCTCTGAATATGTTAGTTTTTCCAAATAAAAGCTGCATTTCTACGAATTCTACACACCCTCATACACATACAGAACACTGGATGAGAGGTTAGTCATATATTTGAAATGATCTGCAGCTGTAAATATATATTTTTTTAAATAAAATTTAATTAAAAAAATAAAAAAAAAGTGCTCACTCTGCTGTCTCCCAGATTGGCCACGTACAGATCATCATCCACGACCAACATACACGTAGCTGTGGAGCCGTCCTTCCATACCGGCTTCCTGCAACACACACACACACACACACACACACACACACACTCTGCAAATTAAGTTGTGCAGTCCTGAAACCTGAACCAACACAATAAGCTTTAAGATCATACAGCTTCAACATAAAGTTATATCATAAATATAAATATTTCGATAAAATTGATATCATAAATATCGACGTAAAGCTTTAATATCGATCGAAGCTTACTCACACGCAAACACTTACTGGCTAGAGGCTTTTTTCAGGAATTCCTCATCCGTGTGGCGAAACGTGTCGAGCAGACATTTCCTCACCAGTTTATCCAGATTTTCAACCTCTCCTGACCGAACACAGCGTAGCAAACAGGATTTCAGCATCAAATCTATTCTCACACACACTTCAGGTCTGGCACTGATGATCGTCTTGGTGACTGAAGGAGGTGTGACGACGAGATGGTGATGTCGTAATCGTGGTAAGATAGCATGGTGACACAAGCGATGTAAAGGTGACGCAGGAGTGAAGATGAAGCTTACGCTGATCAGAGAATCAGTTCACATGACCAGCTAGGATGGTGTGGTGAGATTGTTTAATCTCATCTGTGAACATCGCATCTGGTACGTTCTGTTTCAGACTTACGGTTGGTTTATACTTCTGAGGTACAGCTGAGAGTTTACATACTGCTGGATTTTTTGTCCCGAAATGCTCATGGTGCAAATTTAATTAAAAAAGTGTGGGGACAGGGAGGAAGTGACTGGGTGTCTGTGCCACCGGCCAGCTTGTGTGTGAAGTAGTGTAGTACATAGTGTTAAAATATACGTGTGTGAGTGTGCGCGTGTGTGTGTGCGTGTGCGCGTGTATACCTTTAGGGAATTTGCTAAGTAGTGTGTGATGCAGATGTTCAGCAGCAAACTGAGACGCTCGAGCACCACCATGACCATCAAACACAGCAAAATATGCCAGCCTGGACCTGCACACATACACACACAGATAGACAGAAAGGGAGAGAGAGAGAGAGAGAGAGAGAGAGAGAGAGAGAGAGTTTACAGCGGTATAAAGTGTTCAAGTGTTCAAGGCCTCGGCTGTGTCCCAAACGGCTCTCTACCAAATATATGATGTGCTATGTAAGGTGTTAAAGTTATTAATTAGTACAAAATTGAGAGATCTGGGATTCAACCTGAGTAAATGAGAAAGTGTGTGTGTGTGTGTGTGTGTGTGTACTCACACATGTGTAGGCATTGTGTTTGTTTGTGTGTGGAGGTTAGGTAAAATGACATGAGCATCCTGCATGTCCTCTCGCTCACCGCGCCGTGCCGCCACAAAACCCTTCAGCTTAGCCAGTCCTGCAACACACACACACACACACACACAAGCACAAGCAAAAGCACAATGAACACAGACACACACACTCAGACACACCCTGTCTAATGGTGTGCGAGTGTGTAAATGCTGAAAACCTTTACAAACTTTCTTTTCCGTCTTATCCTGCTCATCGTCCGAGTGTGTGTCCCTGTGTCTCTTCTCTCCTCTGTCCTGAAAGCCGTCTTCATCTTTACTGCCTGAACACACACACACACACACACACACACACACACACAGGTTTAGAGAAAGTACATAGAAGCAAATTTTCACTTAATGGCTGCCTGCACACACGAACAGTCGAGTGTGAAAACGTGTTGTGCTAACGCAGAGAAGTGTGAGTGTAAACCTTAGAGTCTTGGGATGTGCACAGGACAGTCTTTATGAATAATGCAGCAGCAGCTGCAGGTCTTAGGTACCAATTTACAGTATCTAAATGAGATTATTCACTGAGTCAGTGGTGAGACTTGGGAATAAAGTGTTTTTGGGAAGTGTAAATCTTTAGGCTTTCCATGTAGGACCACACACAACAAAGCTCCAAGCAGGAGAGTGAGAAAATCCCCAGCTTTGTTATCTTTAGCTAAGATGAAACATGCTAACACTCTTCCCTGCACTGTGTTTGACACCGAGTTACCCCCCAACAAACGTCTCACACACAATATTTATCACACAATCCGTTTAAAATGTCAAATTATAGTCTTTAAAAAATTCTACCTAACAAACATTAGGCGTCTTTTACTAGCTAGCTAGCTAACAAACTAGCCAACTGTGACTAGCTAGTTCGAGCATCTCTAACGGCTAACTGAACATGCTAGCTAGCATTTCAGATAAAAATATAACAAACGCAGGTTTTTCTTTTCTCTTTTCTTAAAATATCTCTTCTTACCAGAGTTCGTATTGTTCGTGGGAGCAGGAAGATCTGCAAACAAATCCATCTCGATATTTATGAGCACACTGTGATTATAGCTGGGACTAGTTAGCTTGGTTAGCTAGTTTAGCTAATCTAACCTTCTTATGAGGATTCCCTACTTTATTTGCTTAACTGAATTTTTCTAGCTATCTGCAAATACATTTTAACTTTCTGCAAATATCTTTTCACAAGCCTAGGACTTCGTCCTCACGCCCAACGTTGGCTGGGGGTTCAATCCTAAATCCGTGCTTGTGAGATATGTATAATCACTACAGAGGGCGTAGAGAGAGTTAATGTATAGTGAGTGTAGTGCGCTGATGTAGGGAGGAGGCAGCCATTTTGGATTCAGCCTCAATGTTAGCGTCTGAACACAACACAACGTGTTAACTCATCAAACTAGCCAATTGTGGTCTTAGTAGTGCGATATTGTAAACAAAAATAATAATAAATGTGAATCCGCATGTTTTTGGGATGTTAGTTAAGCATTAAGGTCATGTCTGAGTGCTGAGATGGGGCTTTTTGGTTTTGTCGAGCGTTGGTGGTATAGTGGTGAGCATAGCTGCCTTCCAAGCAGTTGACCCGGGTTCGATTCCCGGCCAACGCAGTGATTTTTTATTTTTTTTTTAATTCTTTCCTAGTGTTATTTGATATTAGTCATCACTTACTTATTTCAGAAAATCTAGCAATTTAACCCCAACTATAATATTGTCACTAATCTCACTGACTGCTGTTCACACACAGTTTTCTGATGGACTGAGTTGCCACATGTCTCTCTGCTCTTCTGTGAGCCTGTTTCGTTCGTGCGTTGGTGGTATAGTGGTGAGCATAGCTGCCTTCCAAGCAGTTGACCCGGGTTCGATTCCCGGCCAACGCAGTCCTTCTTTTCCTCAATTGTTCCCCTTTTTTTTGTTCTACCCTTCACAGTTTCCACCAGGGTGGAATAATGGTGATTTTTGGGAACAACGGTGATCAGTAATTGGTCGTTGGGAACGATGGTAATCGGCGATTAATTTTTGGGAACAACGGTGATCAGTAATTGGTCGTTGGGAAAGATGGTAATCGGCGATTAGTTTTTGGGAACAACGGTGATCAGTAATTGGTCGTTGGGAACGATGGTAATCGGCGATTAGTTTTTGGGAACAACGGTGATCAGTAATTGGTCGTTGGGAAAGATGGTAATCGGCGATTAGTTTTTGGGAACAATGGTGATCAGTAATTTTTTTTTGGAACAGTGGTCATCAGTGAGTGGTCGTTGGGAACGATGGTAATCAGTGATTAGTTTTTTGTTTTTTTATTGTGTTATTTGATATTAATCATCACTTACATTTTCAGAAAATCTAGCAATGTAAGCTCAACTATAATATTGTCACTAATCTCAGTGACTGCTGTTCACACATACAGTGTTTTCTGATGGACTGAGTTTAGGATTTTCCGCATGTCTCTCTGCTCTTCTGTGAGAATCTTTCTCCTGTGCGTTGGTGGTATAGTGGTGAGCATAACTGACCCGGATTTGATTCTTGGCCAATGTAGTGCTTCTTTTCCTCAGTCGTTCCCCTTCCTTTACTCTACCCTTTACAGTTTCCAGCGTGGTGGAACAATTTGATTGTTTTTCTGGAACGATGGTAATCAGTGAGTGGTCTTTGGGAACAAATGGTGCTCATGGGCCTTTCTCTGTGTAGTGGTGAACATAGCTGCTTTTCAGGCAGTTGATCTGGGTTTGATTTCTGGCCAATGCAACACTTGCTTTTTCTTAAGGAAAAACTGACTTTTTACTCTACCCTTTCTGCATAATGCCATAGAGTAACTTGCATATTAACTGAATAATCATGAACATTTGCATAGAAGTGTTACATGAAGAGGAAAGAGTTTCTGAAGATATACGATACAATAGAATAGAAATGATTTCTTTTAGAAAGATGAAGAACAAAGAAGTGTGCGGGTGGAACAAACAATGTTGATCATTGGGAACAATAGTGACATTTTGACAGCCGCTATCTGATTACAAACTGAATTGATTAGACTATGACTTCACTATGATGTGTAACTATCCAAAAACCTGATCAAATCAAATCATGAGAAAATCATTCTTAGCTAGCAAGGTTTCAGACATCTTTAGGCAGGTTGCCTGCATTTACTGCTGTGTTTGTTAAACTGGCTGCTTAAGCAACATGATTGCAGCAGGCAGACACCAAAGGCAAGGTTAGAAAGTAAGTAGGTTAGAAAAAACACATCAGCAGCTGTAATGCTAGCTGTCATTTGGCTTGACATGTCAGTGAGGTGGCATAAATCCTTTGACAAAGATCCTTCTGTTAGCATTTGTTACTCATGCAGGCTTCCTGTTTCCTTCATCCTGAGGCCTCCTGATTGGTGTCCGGCTCCAGACGTGATATACTTCGATTCAATCAACTCTTTGCTTTTTTAAAGTCTCTATTTATTACTTAATTTTAGCCCTCTGTGCCTGTTTGGCTGTTAGCACCAACTTTTACAGAAAACATGTTGCTAACTCGAGAAATACATGTTTGTTGTATTGCTTCACTTCTTCTTGGTTCTTCTTACTTTTTCTGCTTTTAAAACTTAAGGTCTTGGTTTTTGTGGAGCAAATTCATTTTAACTGCTGATTTATGTTCCTATGTGCTGACTTGTCTGTTAACTAGAGAAATAGTTCAGTGAGGTTTATAGACCTTATCAGGATGATGTGAGACTGGATGTCTCCTGCTTTAAGCCTCTCCACACATGCGTTGGTGGTATAGTGGTGAGCATAGCTGCCTTCCAAGCAGTTGACCCGGGTTCGATTCCCGGCCAACGCAGCACCTTTTCCACATCAACTCCTTTAATTAGAACCACATTTTCTTGAGTTTTATGGCTTCTTGAATTGAGCTGTTGAATAGTTGATTTAACTGTGATCTAAGGCTTTTCATGTGTTTTAAAAGCTTATATCCAGCAAATGTGAAAAATGCTTCAGTGCTCTGTAGTCAGGAATGTAGATCGTACCACGGAAACCACGGGAGCACAGTCAGTTTCTTCCAGTGTAGAGTTCAACACGGACGAGGAGGCCCTGGACCTGACTAAACCTTCAGTTACACTGAACTCACACCTCCGGTTAATATGCTAAGCAAGGAATAAAACACTTGGGTGCATGCTGCTATAGGAAAATAATCAGTGGGATGATGTCATGCAGTCTGACACAAAGCAGAATTACTGTTACCAAAACCTTCTGTCCATTCAGAATCAAGAATTCAACAGCGTTGTGGTATAATGAAAGTTAATATCCACACACAAACCCAAAAATAAAACAGACACACAAACACACACCCTGTGTAACTCAGCACTGGTTTAATATCGACTGTTTGTACATGAGGAATGTATGTACACTCTCATACAGAGCTTTGTACAAAACACACAGAGCTTAATAAATATTTAACACAAACACTACGGGACATAATGATGTGGCTAATCTCTCACTCTCTCTTTCACACACACACACACACTCACACACACACCTCTGTTTAATGAGAATTGTGTTAATCGGGCTGTTTAAATACAGTGTTCAGTGACTGCATTGATCGCAGCTGGAGCTGATTTATAATTTATGTTTAATTTCATCACAGATCTTTTGTAACCAAGTTCTGTGTTCGATGGAAAAGTACTTCCTCTGCCGCTCGTGTTATAATACTGACTGTTGCTGATGTGTTGATGAGAGTCACACTGTAAACTCCAGCTAATGTGTGTTCAGCAGTGTGTGTTTAGGGGAAAAAAAAATCCACATAAGAAGCCAGTTCTTGCGGTGAATTTCTGACAGATTTGAGTTCACGAGTCGTGACACAACGTTCATGTTTCTCAAAATGGGGCTTAGTTAGCGTTCGAGAGTAATTACAGACTTCAACATCCTGCACAGCAAGACGTACCGCAGCACAGTTTGCCTGTCGAAAGCACAAATTCATGACTTCCATTTTAACTAAGCGACGCTTCTGCCAACTTAAATCAAACACTTAATCAAACCCCAGTGTTAACCCTTATATCCTGATGCGAACACAAACCCCAACTCCGATATGAGATTTTTAATTTTTCTTTTACTGAGTAGTGTAGGTCAAGCACACACACACACACTCACTCTCTTTTACACACACACACACACACAGGTAGATTGTGGTTGTATCTGTTGGACCAGGATATTTATCACTTGATCATCACTTGACTGATTGTCATGACGCAGTGTGGTTAGTTCAGGTAATAAAGCTATTATAATTCGAACAGCGTGGTTTCCTGAAAAATATTTCCTGATTTATTTTCGCTAATGGCTAATTATAACAGCACAGTTTTTCATTTCACTTTCATACATCTGTAGCCCTTTGATTACTGATGGCTCTTATTTATCCTTCCTCATTCTAATCCACACACACACACACACACACACACACACACACACACACACACACACACACACACACACACAGGCTGGCAGTAGAGGTTTCTCCTCAACGCTGATGTCACAAATGTGAAATGAAGGCACTGTGCCGAGCTGTGATCTGAGTGACATCACTGCACTGGTCCCTCTGAGCTGATTGGCTGTGCTGAGACTGGTCCCGCCCCTCTGAGTGTGTGATTGGCTTGGAGAGTCTAAGCCTCACTGGCCGTGCTGTTGCGATTCAGATCTCTGATTCCCTGCAGGATCCGCTTCATGTGACCAACCTTCGTTACACCCAGGTCCTGAGATAGGCAAAGGACACACAGTGAAAATACTGAACATGCTGTGAACTACAAACACACACACACACACACACACACACACACAAACACACACACACACACACACACACAAACAGAGCTGGTTACCTTCAGGTCTCTCCTCTCGAGGTGCAGCAGTTCTGGTCCACGCACATCATGCCTGATGAAGATCTCCTTATACTCTGATAGACAAAGCTGTTCCAACCAGCATGCCACTTCTTCCACTCCCCACTGATTCACTGCGCACACACACACACACACACACACACACACACACACACACACACGTCATACATAATACACACCATGCACACACAGGTCACAAGTAAGGATGTGTAATGGAGTGTATATTATGGATTATATATTATGATGGAGTGTAAATTTAAACCAAACACTTGGGCCATATCTGTACTTTGTGATCACATGGTCCCACCCTCTGTTACACGAGCTGCCCAACCAACAGACACTCATCCGCATCCTGGTGACCATATTCCTGAGGTAACTTTGGTGATTCTGAGGTAAGACTGAGGTAATTCTGAGAGAACTGGAAGGTAACTAAGGGAATTCTGAGGTAAATCTTAAGTAATTCCCTGGTAATTCTGAGCTAACTATGGTAATTCTATGGTTACTTTGAGGTAACTATGCTAATTATTAGGTAAATGTGAGGTAATTCTATGGTAATTCTCACGTAACTATGGTAAATCTGATGTGATTCTCTGGTAATTCTGAGGTAACTGTGGCAATTTTGAGGTAAATCTGAGGTAATGTTATGGTAACTGTTAGGTAACTATGGTACTTCTGAGGTAAATCTGAGGTAACTCTGGTAAGTCTGAGGTACTTCTGAGGCAATACCAAGTAACTATGGTTTCATAAATAATTCATAATTTTCATAATTCACAGTAATTCTGGCATAAATTCTATGAGTTATTTGAGGTAACACTGGTAATTCTGAGGTAAACCTGAAGTTTAATTCTACATGAATGCTGAGGTAATTATGATAGTTACCTCCGATAATTCCGAGGTAATTCTATGGTATTTTGTAGGTACTCTGAGGTATCTCTAGATATATCTGATATAACTCTATGGTAATTCTGAAGTAACTGTTCATTCTACATGTAGCTCTGTGGTTATTGTAAGAAAACTAAATAAAGTTAAATCCAAGGAAATTAAATAATTAGTAAAAAATTAGTAATTCTGGGGCAATTCTGGGGTAACTGCATCCACAGGGTACGAGATCAGAGATTAAGGGTAATACGTACCAGGCAGGTTGAGAGTGGTACACATCTCCCTGTTCTTGTTGTTCTTGTCCCTCTTAAATTTGGGAACAAGGCGGAATTTAGCACTTCGACTACGCTTGGAGAAATCCAAAGAATGTCCCTATACACACACACACACACACACACACACACACACACACACACAGAGGTAAGAATTAGGCAGTTGAAAAGTCTCTTAGCAATGGCTAACTTCACACTTAAGCTCAGAAATCCACCTGAAATGAAATAGTTAACAGTAGTTAGTTAACAGTAGTTAACCATTTGCTGTAGTTGGTGCTAAGTGTGGTTGTGGTCATTGTGGCCAACTAGCAACGTGCGTCTTTGTGATTAGTGACGATTAGCAGTAGCTATAGTTAGCTATCTGCTTGTTTAAATAGAGGTAGTTAATGGTTAGAAATAGTTTGGTGTCTTTGTGTATGATATTAGTGGAAGTTTGTTATGAGGCATGTGGTTAGTGGTGTTTAGCAATTAGCATATATGTCATGTCAATAGTTAGCAGTTAGTGCTTGTGCAATAAACAATCAGCAGAGTGTGGTAAGTGGTAGTTATCAGTTTGTAAGCGTATAGCTACAGTGTTTATGTGGCTAGTGAGATGTAGGGATTAGTATGTATGTATGTGATTACTTAGGAGTTAGAGTTTATACATTTTGCGGTGGTTATTAGCGTGTGTACCTCGTCGTCGGTCGGGTCGATGGCCGCGCTAATCCAGCTGATTTCCATGAGTCTGCGCTGCTGCAGAGCGACGGACGCTAAAGCAGCAATCAGCTGCTCCTTCTGCGGCGGGTCCAACTGCTGCAGGGCACAGAGACCATCTCACACACACGTACACAAACACACTGCTAACACACTCACATGCTAACACATACGTTTATGCTAACTACTTACCAAGCACATCTTTCCTGTGAGCAAGAGCTCCGTCTCACTGTGCAGGGCTTTCACATTACTGACCATCTGTAGCACCACACTGCAAGTCAGGCCCTGCGCGCACACACACACACACACACTTACATATCACTGACTGGCATCAGAGTGTGTATGTGGTGTTCTATAAAATAAAACACACACACTCACCGTGTTGTTCTTGGAGTTGGCATAAACAGTGTCCATGGCTTTAGAGCTGGCGTTGACAGCGTGCGCTAATTCCTGCTCCATACTGGGGTGAGACTGAGCAATCTCCCTAATGCTGACACACACACACACACACACACACTTTTAAACCATGGGCCACACTGCGTGACACCAGTGTGTTACCTGGTTCAACGGGTGTAGCGATTAAGGTACAAGTTCTTAGCCATGTTTAGCGACGAAAATGAAGAGACCAGAAGACTAGAGCTAGAAGCTGTGAGAACAGTGACAACTGAAATGCATGTTTAAACAAATCAGTGTTTACAGTATCTGTGTGTGTGTGTGTGTGTGTGTGTGTGTGTGTGTGTGTGTTTGTGTGTACCTGTGTATTAGAGATCCTGCGCTCTGCCCAAACACACTGATCTGAGCCGTTTCCTCCTCAGTGATGAGCTCAGGCTGCACTGCATGCTGGGATACTGGCCGTGTAAAATCACACTTTTGCTTGTCCTCCCATGATTTCAGAGTATTCTCAAATGCCTACACACACACACACACACACACACACACACACACACACGCACAACAAAGTTGAAAGATGGTTTGGCTTACCTTTAAGGTACCCGTGTTGCATGTAGACGTACGTGTGTGTGTGTGTGTGTGTGTGTTAGTCACCCTGTCTCTGGTCAGTGTCTGTGTTCGGTTCTTGTGTAGGATCCTAATGAATCCCGGTGGCTGGATCCATGCTTCTCCATCCACCTGCACAGGAACACCTTCATCGCCCAGGATGGTGATCTTCACTGTACGACACTGCGCATGCACACACACGCGCGCGCACACACACACACACACACACACACACACACACGCGCGCGCACACAGGATTAGTCTGACTTCCATTACCTTACCAAGCAACATGTACCTCTCAAAGGCCGGAGGATTAGTACTATAGGATGAGTCTATACACATGTAATTGTACATTGTATAATATATTCTGTAGTTATAAATGTTCAGTGTGTGTGTGTGTGTGTGTGTGTGTGTGTGTGTGTGTGTGTGTGTGTGTGTGTGTGTGTGTGTGTGTGTGTG
>CM074987.1:1438681-1441181 GCA_037576825.1 Pangasius krempfi
TGTGTGTGTGTGTGTGTGTGTGTGAGAGAGAGAGAGAGAGAGAGAGAGAGAGAGAGAGAGAGAGAGAGAGTGTGTGTACTTGAGCTATTCGATGATATTGTAGGTTGATAACTCGAGACACAGCCATCTGCATGCTGCCAAACACGGCTACCACCTCCAGAATCTTGTCATCAAATGACGGCGCAGTGAACGTCTGTAACACACACACACACACACACACACACACACACACTTCATACACACATACTGCTAAAACTGTGGATCCTACATTGAGTAAGGTAACTAAACACAAAAGTGGGCGTGTCCAGTTGTGTTACTCAGTAAAATAAAGGTGTGTGTGTGTGTGTGTGTGTGCATGCATCACTCACGTCATCCTCTTTGGTTCCTCCCCAAAAGTTTGTTCCTCCAGCATAACTGGGAATGTTCAGCACCGCGATGCCCTGGAGACTGGGCAGAGGAATGGGCCGTCCATCACACTACACACACAAACACACAAACACATACACACACACACACACACACACACACACACACACACACACACAAACACACACACATTAATAAAGACTGGATAGAGTAATAGGCCATTCACTACCAGGCACAAACTCACACACACAAGGAATACATCATTCATCTCTCTCTCTCTCTCTCACACACACACACACACACACACACACACACACACACACCTCCAGCAGCACTCTCTGCTCCAGGTTTCTGTAAGTTCTGTGAAGAAGCTCTTTGGTCCCCAGAACCCCGTACCACATCATGTTCTTAGTACGGCTCCTGAACACACACACGCACGCGCACGCGCACACACACACACACACACACACACACACACACGGTTATCGTACAAAACATTAACGTTGTATATTGTTACAAGTTTCTCACTTCAACAGCTTCTGTATGTAAACCATTTTGTTCGTTACTATTACTACTTCCTGTTTATGGCCACGCCCCTTATTTGATAGACTGTCTAAGAAGGAACGAGGGTTTATCTCGGGTTAAAAATTAAAAAACTAGAAATTAGTGTTTAGAAAGGAAGAATCAGGGAATAGATCAGATGTCCTAGTGGTGTGTGATTAAGAAGAATAAGTGTGTGTGTGTGTGTGTGTGTGTGTGTGTGTATGTGTACCTGCACTTCTCTGGATGTTCGTCTCTCTTGTTATTGAAGTCCAGCGAGATTTTGGCGTCCAGTCCAATTCCAAAGTAATTATTCATCACACACTTTTCTGTGTAACACTCCCTGTGCACACAAACATACAGATGGTGTTTATGTTTTAAAAAATACTTATTAATAATAAATAAAAAGTTATTCATAATGATTATTCATTACAAAAGTTGGAGATAGGAGATAAAAGACCAGGAACAATGCTAGAGATTATAGATATTAGGTGCTATTACTCAGAAATGATCTATTTCTACACAGTCAAGGATTAGCATCTAAAGGCTAGGGATTAGGAGCTAAGGAGGTGGAGGTGTAGACATTATGGGCCTAGAGATTACAGATTATGAATTTAAACAGATTCTAGGGATTAGGAGCTAAGAAAAAAGTAAAAGGAAATACAGGTTTAGGGAAATCACTCTCCGCAATAGAAGTTCCCGAGATGCAAATTCTTGCCAAGAACACTAAAGAGACCTTAGAGGACGAATATTGTAAGCTTCGTGATGATACTCGCTTAATGCTAACCCCGTAGCTGAGAAACAGCTATTCGAATGTAACTCCGCCCACCCCTAAAGAACGGCCACGCCCCACTCTTTACAGACGTCCTGAACAAGCCTTTACAGCTGGATGAGTCAATTAAGCTCTGTCCTTCAACGCCTGAGGCATAATAATAATAATAATAATAATAATAATAATAATAATGAGAAGAAGAAAAAGAAGATCTTCTATATATCTATATTAGCTCTATGAGTATATGTAATAAGATGACGACGACGACGATGATGATGATGATGATGATGACGGAGGCCACTCACAGGTTCTCCAGGTCACAGCTGAAGGGGTCAGCGTTCACTAGCAGCCTGCTGATAACTGAGCTGCTGGGCAGAGTACCAGACATCCCTGCCACACACACACACACACACACACACACAGGTTAGTTTACTGCACTAAGCAGTGGCCAACAGCTGTCCGGATTTCACTTTGCTCTTACCTGGGAACAGAATCTTGGCGTTCAGCATGTTTTCTCGACCTCCTGTCTGAGCAGGAAGTGACGCAGAGCTGCCCACTGATAAGCTGCCTTTGGCGATCAGCTTCTCACACGGACCCTTACACACTGAGACGAAGAGAGAGAAAGGTTAAGGTATGAGATGCGGGGGTTACGCATCACGCTCTGGCGCTGTGGAATCATGGGTAATGTTTAAAGAGTAATATGACTGACGGTGTAGCCCGTGTGGTATAAAGTGCACCGATTACAGTGCAATACCTCTCCTGAGATGCCGTGCTCTGGTGCTGTAGGATCTCAGAGACTCCTGATCTTCGTCCTCATCCTCG
>CM074987.1:1446181-1459061 GCA_037576825.1 Pangasius krempfi
TCTACGTCTGTTTGTAGGGTTCTGAAGCCTACAAGTTCTTGAATTCCTTTAAGATTACAAGATTCTACTCCTACCAAACTGAAGCCCATAAACTCTTGCTGTCATCTGGATCCTACTCCTGACTTTGTCCTGTAAAGGAAAAAACACACACACACACACACCTCAAAGTGCTCTCTGCTCTGTACACTCCTCAGAGCTGCCATCCACTCCTCCATCTCCTTCCTGTTCTCAGCACAAAGAATCAATCTCCTGCATGGAGTGATAATCTACAGAGAAAGAGACAGAGAGAGAGAGTATTAATACATTTAACTAACACAGCTGTGTGTGTGTGTGTGTGTGTGTGTGTGTGTGTGTGTGTGTGTGTATAACACAGTTGACGTCAGCTTCCACTTCCTGAGCCACTTACAAAGCCCCTCTGTTCCCACAGATAAAAATAACTCAAGCTTTCCTCTCTCTCTCTCACAAGCACACACACACACACACACACACACACACACCCACACACAAAGGCAAGCACACACTCATACCCTATAACCCATTAAGCACACACTAGTTCACCAGTACACACACTCGTGTGTTTCTCTCTCTTCGACATACAAGAATTCTAACAGCGAGTGAAGGTTTGCTGATTTGGGACACTTTTGTACCATGAAGCCTGTTTTCTGTTAAACATCTAAGCAGCATGAACGTTCAGTCTAGTCATACGCATCACTTCCTGTGCACTCACTCACTCACACACACACACACACACACACACACACACACACACAGCTGGAAACGGATACACGCAGACGAAATCTCCACCCTGCTATTAAAACTAAATCAGTCCAAATGTCAAACTATAAATACACATCAAACACACACTTACACACACACTTGTGCACACACACACACTTACATTCACAACAGCTTGAAATAGTTTAAAGGAGACAGAGACTGATCAAAGCTGAGTAGAAGATGAGAAAAGTGTGTGTGTGTGTGTGTGTGTGTGTGTGTGTGTTTGAGACTTACGGTGAAGCTGTTGTTGACGTTCTTAGTGCTGGACTCAGCCACGCTGGCATCGGTCAAATCCACCTCGTCAAAGATGATCGACTGGGAAAAAGAAAGGGGAAAAAAAAAAAAAAAAAAAAACACGGTAAATTAATCAACCTGTCAAATATTGATAAAAAAAAATAATAACCACCCAACAATCCCTACAGCGTCACAGTCTCAGGTTTGTGCGATGGAACGATTTAATCGTCCCTAAAAGATAACACGCTGCCACGATATCCAGCGACGTTTATCCCCTCCGATTATATTACATCATCAAACTTTACGTATTCTGCGTAGGTGCTCCTCAGCTTGTCACCAGAGTACGCTAGTATGAGCCATCACTCAAAAATACGCAGTTTCCGTATAAAACTGGCGCTAAAAGTGCGTCTATGGCGGGAGATGAATATCACGCAGGTCTACGCTGAATGCCTTATTCTGTGACGGACGTCCAGCAGAATTTTCTTTCGATGCGTTTAAAATTCGGTAAACGACAGGAAATTCTCAGTTAATGAGACTCCTGCTGCAGAATCACGTAAATATCCAGGTGAGTTTTCGTGACTGCCGCTGCCAACAAGCAGTTCCCGACCGCACAGCTGGTATTATTATTATTATTATTATTATTATTATTACTACTACATTCTTTCCTTCTGTCTTTAAACCTGAAATGGTACAAACGCTCACTTTCCTGCAGACGATTAAATCATTTATTATATTTACAATTTAAACAAAAAAAATGAAAATATCAATATCACACAAGCCCAGCAGCTATGATCTTTATCGTCTGTACATAACATCTCCGGTGATGAGTCATATTGTGTTTGTCTTGGGCTAATGTTTCATCTATGAGCTGTGGTTTTCTTTTTCGCATGTAAGCACTTTCATTTTTGCTCAAGGAAGCGTTTTGATGCCAGCGCAACACTCTATCGTGGTCTACGCCCAATAAAAATAGCTCCTACCCGAATGGAAGCTTTGCATGTCCAAAAAAAACCCCACAGAGGCGTGTGATCAAGAGCATCGATGTGTTTATTAATCTCATAAGAAATACAGGAACCGATTAAAGCGTGCGATCTTTAAGCAAAAACATCAGGTAAAAAGGAAGTCAAGTTAAAAAAGAAAACAGAAAAAAAAATAACTGTAATTTAAAAAAAATGACGGATTTGACAACTGATTCCGAAACTCGACGCCCACAAGACTCAGCTACTGAACTTCTGACTTTCTGTTCTGAACTGTTCTGTGATTTCAGGTCCTTCTTTGACGATTGTTTAAAATAATTTTTAAACTGTTTTATTCTGACCCTCATTTTGCTTTGTGTATCTTTCACACACAGGAAACAAAACGGTGCTGAATGTCTCTTCTGAGTTGAAGCTCTTTGCTTCATTTTATTATTACTTTGGGGTTCACCACAAAAAAGATTTTACATATTTCATCCAAGGCGAAACGGGTTTTTGGAGCCTGAGTGCAAGTTAAAAATAACAATTTATATATTTATTAATAATGTATATATTTCATTTAAATATTATTTCGGATGTCATTAATTTTGCCACGTAAGTATTTTCTTAAAAAAAATTCTATTACTAAGAAAAGTTTTTAAAAAGTTCTTAAGAGAAATCATAAACAGTTTCTCAAATTTGTGGAAAATTGTGATTATTTTGTGTAACGTCTATTAAATATATATTAGGGCTCGGTGATATAACCACATAACATAGATATCATGATAAATTATGTCACGATACACTTATAATCGGTACCAGGGTATCTTTGACTGCCGCTGCCAACAAGCAGTTCCCGACCGCACAGCTGATAAAAATTATTATTATTAGTGATGCTTGCGAAGCAAAGCATCACTGTCGTAATCTTGCATACTTATTATTATTATTATAATAATTATTATTATTATTTTGTCCTTCTCTCCTTAAACCTGAAATGGTGCAAATGCTGAAAATTTACATCTTTTTTTTTTTTTTAAATAATTACAAACTAAATAGAACTGAATGTAAGCAGCACATTTGAGATTTTTTTTTTTTTTTCTTAAAAAAATTGCACATTTTTACCGATTTTTTTTCTTTCTCCTCTGCAGTGTAGTACACATTAAATATAAGTATCATCAAACTTGGTTTAAAACGTTTTCATTTTTAAAGTTTTGACGCAACACTTCTGGTTTCCTGGCAGGTTGTTAGCTGAAGAATTATCGCGATACCTATCGTGTATCGTAAAAAATGTTTTCAGGCAACGTGGCGTGATATTTTTGTCATAGCCATAATGTGCTCAGAATGATTAGGGGGTGCCAATAATTTTGTTGTTAGAATGACTCCTATTTGGCAACATTTTTAAAGTAATCTGTTAAAAAAAAAAAATACATTAAAATCTATGTAAAATATTGAAATATTTAGGATTTTTTATGTTTTAATACATTAAACGAGGAATCATCAGTTCACGCTAACATTTGTGCTGAAAACTCTTTCTGAAGCTGGTTAAAGTTTTACGCAGCGAGGCTGAAGGATCTGGATCTAATCATCTCAACACGTCCGTCTGCTCGCGTTCAGAAGATAAAATCCCGCTGTTATCAGGTGGCGCGTGTGGATTAACGCTCAGCGCAGAGAGGAAGAAGAGAGAGGGGGGGATAAAAAAAAAAAAACGTTTGAAAGATGAGCTCAATCAAGTGAAACGAGGCGCAATTAGTGCCTCGCAATCTGCTTCATAATGTATGTCACCTCTGTCAACACTGATGACCTACAGAACTGAATTATTTTAAACAGAGGTTTTTAATTAAGATGGCTATCGGTTTACACAGAGACTGATAGCTTAGCGACGCTGCTGTGAGTGCGCTCGATGGATAAAGACCTGAGAGAGAGAGAGAGAGAGAGAGAGAGAGATAAGGAGGAGAAGAAGGAAAGAGGAACTGGCACTGAAAAGTGAGAATGGAAGAAAGTGAGGAAAAATGATAAGAGAAAGGAAGAAATGAACTTGTAAAGAAATACAACATTTTGAAGGGATATCGTTATTATTTCTTTCTTTTTTTTTTCCCCCCCGAAAGGAAATTTTGCAGCTACATTAAAATCTCGCACTTGGGCTGATTTACATTAGCGCAAATTCCACTTCGATCGGACCATCGGAGCTCCTTCACTACGTACACGAGAAACGATTCTGATTGGCTGGGTGCGGATACAGCAGCCAGTCACATCAAAGAAAAGTTAGCTTGTTAGTCAGCATTAGTAGCTTGGTGGAGGCAGTTAACTGCGGAGGAAATGAGTTTACCTCATGAAGCGAGCGAGCGCGAAAGCGAGTAACCACGATGATCAAGTCGACTAAAATGAACTATGTCAAGCGGTTACCTGATTATTATTCGTTCCTTGTTAGCTAGCTAGCTGACACAGCTAGTTACGCAGACCTGCTACAGCAACGAAAATGTTACTTGTCACAAGAAGCATCGTCGAGTTTTTTTTCTTATTGAACCCAACTTAGAACATTTGACACCTTTGTCAGGTTACTTCCTGACGTAACTCCTGTTCTCACTTACGTTACAGCAGCTATAAACGGTGAGCTGTCAGGACTCCGCCCCTTCCCCTATATACAGCAGGCTGTAACCACCAAGTGCAAGCCTGAGGTATTTGCGAGCTAGCACTGGCGCATTCGAATGCCATAGCCATCTACAGTGATTTAGACCTCAGCGTGTGTGTGTGTGTGTGTGTGTGTGTGTGTGTGTGTGCGCTAACCCACCTTAGCAGTCTGAGCATAGTACAGTGTTCTCCCGCGCAGTTTGAAGTAGCGTCTCTTCCAGCGCTGAAAAGAGTTCGTCTGTTTCATCAGCTTCCCCTCTTTCAGCACCGTCTGTCTCCCCCACACACACACACACACACACACACACACACACACACACACACACACACACACACACAGAACCCAGTGTCAGATATAAACACTGTGCGCTATTAACTTGCCATGTAGTTTCTGGAACCTAAATCTGGTCACATCATCACTGGGATTTCATTACGTTGCCATGACAACAATTTTCATGCTCACCATTCAAATTAAATTAATCAAGAGATAGTCAGCGCTCCTAATCCTATTACAACCCACTAGCGAAGTTGTAATTACGAAGTCTTTACATTGTCCGAACTGCACCACGTTGTATTTTTTATCCGTTTAGAGTTACGTTTAATGGTGTAGCATCCATCCGTGAAGCAAATTAGTTCATGGTATCGTTTACTCTTTATCTACAGCCAACGTCAGAATCGAAACTGTTTTCCGAAGCTCTGGCAATTATGATCTGAAAGGATGGCCGTGAGTGTGTGTGTGTGTGTGTGTGTGTGTGTGTGTGTGTGTGTGTGTTTCATTCTCAAAGCCTGATTCTCCAGAGCTGTTGTCATGGATACGCCATGTCTTAGGACATGCCTGCTTCAGATAATGTAATGATTGACTGGCATAATGCAAGAAACTAAACACATTTAAAAAAAAAAAAAGTTTACAGACAGTAGAACTCTGAACACACACACACACACACACACACACACACACATACACACTTAAGACAGAAAGAGACGTGAACGTGACAAAGTTATTACAGAAAAAAAAAGAGTGTTTTTACACACACAGACCTGATCGCTGCACAACTCCATGTCCAACACTCTCTCAGGATGCTCTCATATAATACTGACTGCTCTCTCTCTCTCTCTCTCTCTCTCTCTCACACACACACACACCTTTTCACACACACACACTTTTTCACACACACACACACACTTCATCGATTTTGGTTTCCGCTGACATTAAAGGCCATGCTAAAGCATCTTAAAGTGTGTGTCTATGAATGCATCTGTGGTTTCAGGCTCATTCGACCACCTCTATGCACACTGCTGCTTCTGTACGTGTGTGTGCTGACATTCTGGTCTGTCTCTCTCCCTCACACACACACACACACACACACACACACACACACACACACACACAAGCCTTTCATCTCACTCTCATCTTAGACTGCTTGAACACGGATTGATCAACAAAAAAATGACCTTTTCTCTCCCTCTCTATCTCTCTAAAACACACACACACACACACACACACACACACACACACACACACACACACACACACACAGCTGCTGCTTCACCCAGCATCCCCAGCTACATCTGACTCCAGTGTACTTCTATACACACACACACACACACACACACACACACACTCATTCATTAAAACATTAAGAGAGTAAAGTTATTTAAATGGAGTACATATATATATATATATATATATATATATATATATATATATATATATATATATATTACACACACACACACTCACACACACACAGAGTAGTAACACTAAAGAAAGTTTTTAAAAAGTGGAGTACAAAACAGAAAGTGGTCAGTTTTGCTTTTCTGCTCTTCCTCCGCAGGACCGTTATCCGTTGGCGGGATGGTGGCTGAGGACTGACCGCCAGACTGCAGCCTATCTCCCGCCTCACCACCCAGGAGAGTCCGAGGCTGCTGCGGCCTGCACGGGTCTCACTGGAGCGGAGTAACGGTCATTAGCGGAACCGCATCTCACAGCGGCGGCTCATCTCTCTCTCTCTCACTCACACACACACGCTCACACACAGGCGGCTTCTTACCTTACTGCGGATCTGACCGGAAGTGGACACTTTACGGATGAGTTTCTGCGGCGCGCCGGGCTCGTGCTCCCCGTCGCTGTCCGAGGACTCGTCCAGAGCGCGAGCTCCCTCCGCCACCGCCGCCGCTGCCATCCTCGCGCACGCTCTCCCCGAGAGAAGAGCCGCGCGCTCGCGCGTTCCGCGCACCGGAACATAGCGCCCACTTCCGGTCAACACGAGGACTGCAGAAAGGAGTCAGAACAGCACGGCGCCCACTTCCGGTCAATAAGGGTACTAAAGAAAGGAGTGAGAAGAGCACAGCGCCCACTTCCGGTCAATATCAGTACTCAAATGTGTGGTTTTAAACTCACTGAGTCTCATTTCACAAGGTGGAGACAAAAGTTTATTCATAAAATTCATAAATCATTCGTATGAGTGTTTACACAAGAAATGTGGCGTTCATGAAAATCTCACACATTCAGAAAAAGGTTTGTTTATTCCTATTCATGTTCCTGAGTGTGTGTAAATTTACACGTAACACACTAATGTACACACTAATGTACACACTAATGTACACACTAATCTACACACTAATGTACACACTAATCTACACACTAATGTACACACTAATGTACACACTAATCTACACACTAATGTCCACACTAATGTCCAGTTAATGTCTCTCTTTTTATTTTCCTAAATTTATAAAGGTGATTCTGACTCTGATTCTGAATTATACGATCGACTCAAATAATGTGCCTGGATTTCTGCACTTTTATTATATCTGGAATATTCTGTTGCATTTAATGTTTGAGTAAATGTTTACAGCGTTTATCCAGAACGATTTACAAAAGTGCTTTGGAGTCTCTATCAAAAACACATCCTGATGCTAGTTCACTAGGTCAGGGACTAAAGGAAACATCAGAGATGATAAGAAAAAACACCTTAACATCACTGGTCCAATGTGGCCCTGTCCCAATCCACACACCCCATTCACTATACAGGCAACATAAACACCATCATTAATACACTATGAGTGTGTCCCAATCCACACACCCTCTTTAGTATATAGACCACATAAACACCAAACTCACAAATGCCTCATCATTATCAATCCCTATGGACATGTCCCATTATCATTCCATTATGAATGCATTTCAAACCACACGGATATTCACTACATTCACACCAGACACCCTATTCACTATATAAGCCATAAAAACATAATCACAGGTGTGTGTGTGTGTGTGTGTGTGTGTGTGAGAGAGAGAGAGAGAGAGAAAGAAAAAGAGAGAGAGAGAGAAACAGAGTGAGTGGGTCAGTGAACGTGTGTTATATAATGTAATGCATCCCTGAAAAAAGAAGGGTGTGTGTGTGTGAAACTGTAGCTGGGTGGGGTTTGGGGACATGACCCTGCAATGCATGATGGGTAACAAAGCAGCGTGGGAGACACAAAATAAGGTTGTATAACCCTGGAAACAGGGTCATGCGTGTATGTGTGTGTGTGTGTGTGTGTGTGTGTGGGTGGGTGTGTGTGTGTGTGTGGGTGGGTGAATGGTGGCTTCCCCAAAAGCATCTTTTCTGTTATATTCCTAGCTGGGTTACTTACACACACACACACACACACACACACACAGGTGTAAGGGGCGTGGCGGTGTACAGGTGTGTATAAGTAGAGACAGGTGAACACACTCTCTGATGTTCAGCTGAGGAAGAGGAAAATGCTTCATCACTGGAACTTGGTAAGTCAAACACTTTGTGTGATGGTGTTCATGTGGGTGTAGTTTGGGACAGATAATAAATAATGTGTGTGTAGCTAAAGCAGATTTGTGTGTGTGTGTGTGTGTGTGTGTGTGTGTAGGTAACACAGACTGTGTTTCCCTTCACTTTCTGGTTGGTGTGTATCCGCTGCATGTCAGTGCCGAATGACCGCAGCCTTTCCCTAAGCAATGACAGCTCAGTGCTGTATCCATGGGCGGGGCAGTGGGCGGAGTTTGACCTTTTATACTGTGGTATGGTTCTGGATGCTCCAGTCCCTCCCCCTGCTGATCAGGTGCCATGGTACTGCACATGCTCACTGTGTGAAAGCACTAAGGGCGAGAAAGGAGAGAGAGGAGACCGTGGATTACCAGGTATTACACACACACACACACACACACACAGTTTACTCTGTGTATTTATTAATCCCCATTGTCAGTGACAGACCCAGCTTAGATTTACATACTGGAAGTATCTAGCAGTGTTTCACTATTTTTTCTGCCATGATGCATAGCCAAGGGGTCTGTGACTTATTTGATTTTGTTAAAATGATAGAAATTACAACCCACATTATCTAACTTACTATATTTAGGGGTCCAAGCACCAAAATCAACTCAGACCTAAAGTGTATTTACAACTCATATCATGAATTTCACCTTAATGTAGGAAGGGTATCTGCTTAGACAAGTGATAGGTGCTATCACAACCAATCAGATTAAACTATATATTCAACTGCACAGTTAAACTGTCCACTTGATAAATGTGTGTACGTGTGTTTTAAAAGGAAGTCCTGGAGGTCTAGGATTAAGGGGGTTGACAGGACCTCGTGGTACACCGGGATTTGTAGGACAGCAGGGACTGAAAGGTAAGACAGAAACACACATACAACTACAAGACACAAAGTGACTATAATATAAATAAGCAAAATATAATTACATGCTGTACTTGTACCCACACACAGGTGAGAAAGGCGATGAAGGACTGAAAGGAGAGCGAGGCCCAATGGGACCAATGGGCTCTAAAGGCGAGCGAGGGCTCAGAGGTCAGTGAAAATGAAACTCATGCTTGAATCTGCTTAACATACTTTGTACATTAGCCTTCATAATACACATATGTGAGTTCCAGGTGATAAAGGGGATTGTGGTGAGGATGGTGCAGTCGGAGACCTGGGTCCAAAAGGAGCAGATGGTCAATGCCCAGTGGGCTGCGTATCACTTCCTGGTCCTCCAGGTGAACCAGGTCTTCCTGGTCCGGTTGGATTACCTGGGTTATTTGGGCAGGCTGGAGCTCCTGGTGCTAAAGGTCTGAATGGTAATCCAGGCATGGATGGCACACCAGGCACACCTGGACACCTGGGTAATAAAGGTGAACCAGGCATGGAGGGAAATTGCTCATGTAAGGATGGACAAAAAGGTGAAGTGGGACCTGAAGGATCTAAGGGCGCTAAGGGAGAGCTCGGTCAGATGGGGTCTCAGGGTGTTGCAGGACAGACAGGTCCTAAAGGAGAGCCAGGGGAGATGGGAAAGATGGGAATGCCTGGTCCATGTAGCCCAGCCATACAATCTGCATTCTCAGCAGCACTAAGATCATCATTCCCAGCTGCCAATCAGCCAATAGCGTTTGGGCGTATCATCTGTAACCTGCAGCAGCACTACAACCCAAGCACAGGTGTATACACAGCACCGGTCAATGGAACCTACGCCTTCAGCTTCCATTTGACCGCCTCCACCCGCACCCTGAAGGTTGGACTCTTCTGGAATTTCCAGCCCGTGGTGAAGAGCACACAGGCATCAGAGTTAGGCTCCGTCTCCCAGAAAGTGGTGCTACACCTGAGTGTAGGGGATCAGGTGTGGCTCCAGGTGAAGGACAGTATCACTAACGGAATGTTCACTAGCGCTGAGGCCAGCAGCACCTTTAGCGGCTTCCTGCTTCATCCTGACACCTGTGACATCATCATGGGCCGAGAGCTTACTCCACCAAATATCAGTGGGGTGTACACCTGGGGGGATCCAGACCCCACCTTAAGCCCTAATGTCTAGACCCTACATACTAATCTACACCCAACCAGCACCTGATCCCACGCTCCTAGAAGAAAAACATGAAAATTGAAAGTTTGTGAGGAATTTATAGAATGTACAACTGGAGACACATTGAGACTCCCACCTAGACCCCTAAACACTAACCCTGCTCCCTGCACACTAAGCTCCCTAAACCCTAGACCCTACACCCTAACCCACACCTACACAAGGCATCCTGGAACCCTGCTGTTAGAAGAAAAACCTCTTGAAACTTGAAGCATTAAATCTGAAAGGAATTTATGGAAAGTACAACTGGAGACAGACTGAGATGCCCAACTAGACAACCTAAACATTAAACCTGCTCCCTACACCCTAAGCCCTCCTCCCTGAACCACACTTGAGCAGTGTATCCTAAAACAATGCTTTTAAACTAACCTTGAACACCCTTAAGTGGAGAGAGACAGGGACCTGAACCCCTTGAAAATCAAAAAAGGGTGGTGGAGTTCAGCACAGTGTAGAGGACCAAACTTGCTCCCTGAACCCTAATCCAACCTGAAATCACTCCTCGCACCCTAAACCCACAGCTGAACAACGCACCCTACACCCTAAACTACTGTAAAAGTGGTATTGTAGATCTAATTAAATGTAAGTTAATCAAATGAAAAGTTCTCCAGAGGTTTTGTATGTGAAATATGTTAATATTATAATAAAAACCATTCTGGTGGTGAACAGAACATTCATTAAAATTAGAATTAAATACCTTTTTGATGAATAGCATTTAAAGTGTGTGTCAATGTTATTGACTAAATATATAGATTAGGAATGTAACAGAATATGAATACATGATTTGCATCTGTTGTGTATCGGGACTGAGATCCTGTGGGACGCAGCTTATGTGGGCAAAACAACGTAAATAACCCTACAAGCAGGATTACATAGTAAGTGGGAAGTGGTAGCTCAGTGGTTGAGATGGTGGCCTTCTGATCAGAAGGTTGAGAGTTCAGATCCCAGCACCACCAAGCCGCCACTGCTTAAGGCCCTCAACTACTCAGTTGTATAAATGGGATAATTGTAAGCCGCCCTGGATAAGGGCGTCTGCCAAATGCCATAAAATGTAAGATTAAAATCAGTCCTTTGAGTTATATGTGGTTGAGGAAATGTCAGAGCTTGAATTCTAACTCTGAGCTTTTCCAGTGTTCGCCCTAGTGATAGGGTTCATATTTAATAATAAATGAAAAAAATTCCGGTTTAGGCCACACCCACTTTGCATTCAACATCAAATAAAGAATCAGATACAAATATCTGGACCACTATATAGATATATACAGAAATAGTGACATTGCATTACCTATAGCTACAGTATAAAGGTATAGTCATTTAGTTAGTTCTGACTCGGGTCTGGTATTATGATGTTTACTGTATTGACATCTTACTTGGATTCGTCTCAGTCTTGGACTTTGGTCTCGCTAAATATAGACTTGTTTTGATCGAGGGTTTGTAAAAATAAAGTTTGTCCTGTCTTTTCTTTTTGCATGAACAAAGTTTGACGAGACCTACATCTTTCCTAATGCACGAAAGAAAGAAGCCAACGAGTTGAAGTAAAGGTTTGGCCTCGAATAGGATTTGATGGTTTTGGTCTCAATCTGGACTCGATCTTGGCCCCTTTAAGACTCGGTCTTGACTCGATCTCGGCGAGTCTTTGACAAAGCCTTACATTAAATTTCCTAACCAACTGACCTTTATTCATGCTATGTAAAATATTGTACCTGGAACAAAGAGCAAAGAGATGTCTGTGTGTGTGTGTGTGTGTGTGTGTGTGTGTGTATGTTGTCCTGGGTTGCGTGCATGCAAGTGCCATCTGATCCATCAGTGTGTGTAATCTGGTAAGCAGCAGGTGTTTCTGTTGTTAGATCTGCGTAGAGATAAGAGTGTATCACGGCATCACTCTGTGTGTGTGCGTGTGTGTGTGTGTGTGTGTGTGTGTGTGTTGAGGTGTGTCTATACTCCTGGGCTTATGTGAGAAGGTGTGTATGTGTGTATGTATTACACCAAGATCTCCTACTTTTAGTCCTGTTTAATTTATTATTTATATCTATACAGTATAATATATTTATTATATATTAATATACCAAACAATATCAATCCTAAAGTATCAAATCTTATTATTAGGCTCAGATTTTATGGCGCGTCCGTCATATTAATACCTACGTGTGAGCTGTTACTATAGAAACGATGATGTATTAGAAACGGATTAAAATAAACGTGGGAAAATTAGCATGTTGTAATATACGTTCATCTAACACTGATATTAGGATAATATACATTTTATATGTTTATACCACCGTTTTGTTTGTATGGAGATTTTTTTAGTAGTGTAAAATTCACACACACACACACACACACACACACACACACACACACACACACACACACACACACACACACAATACACACAAACAGAGTAAACAGTAAAGCAAAAAGAAAG
>CM074987.1:1475574-1488412 GCA_037576825.1 Pangasius krempfi
CTATAACTTGGCGAAACAAACCTGAGCAACTGTGACGGGGAATTATTATAAAAACAGACTGCTGTTTATTGTAGATTTATACACAATAAAATATACAATTTAACTGCACGGAATTAAACTAATAAACATTCTGCGGTTAGGACATACGACTAAAATCTTAGTTAGCTATCTAGCTCAAATACTTTTGAATGCAGAAATATGTTAGCAGCTCACGTGAGTTAAAGACTTCTTCCGAGATTTCTTGAGAGAATCTTCGGCGGTACGCGCAAAATAAATGAAAAAATAAAGAAATCACATCAAATCGTATGATGGCTAGCCAACTCCAGACACATTTGGAACCGCCATCTTGGCTCGTGCACAGAATCACTTCCGGTTGTGAAGCTTAACGCACGCCCTCATACCCGAAACAGAAAGTTTCCGGAACTCCTTATTTGGTAATCGGCGTAACTGAAACTAAAAATACACCTGAGCAGATTTTTTTTTTAATTCAGCCAAAAGCATAAATAAGAAAAGAAAAGATTCACATTTGAATCTTTATATTTTTATAGATGAAATAAAAGTAATAAAGTGCTCATTTTAGTCAGTATGACATCACATTTGTAAACAGTGTATTATTATTTATTATTAATAAAATTACAAAAGCAAATAAAATGCAAACAATTTATTACAATCATTAAATCCTCTTCTCTGATAGTCACATTTATTACTCACGCAGTTTAAATAGGAGGACACTAGATGGCGTGTTTATCCTTTCTGATTTATTCATATCACACACAATAAATTATTTCTTATTTTGTCAAATTCCAAAATATTATTTAACCCCATATATAGAAAACAATTACCCCAAATTATAAATTACTCTAATTACTCAAAACAGAAGTTATAAAAATATAATTTATTGTTCTTATTACTAAAAAATGTGAAGCCCCCTCAAAAAAACAAAACAAAACAAAACAAAAAAGCACTCTAATTCATAAAGGCAAAGGCAAGAGCCCACAATTTGACAAACATTACTCACATTAACGGCACAAAGACATCATGTGTAACACCGAAAACAACACACACAAGCACTCACACACACACACACACACACACACACACACACACACACAAGGTATGTTTCGGAAAGAGGTTTTATAGACAATTTTCATTTCCAGCGTGTGTACAGTGTGGTAGAGGCGCTGGGTTCAGACGTACGCTCTGGAGCTGCTGCTCTCCGACTGAGCACCTGTTTTATAGATCTGCTGATTGGCTGATGACTTGTACCTGTAACCACTGACACACACACACACACACACACACACACACACAATATTATTATTGTGGACACTTCAGGACTGCAGGATGTTAGGGCGGATGCTTCGTTTATCGTTACTTTCATTTACTAAGGCTGTGTGTAAATATTTTCATTAAAGTCACAAAACTCCATAAAAGGCAAAGTTTATGAGTTGATAAAGACAAAACGACAACTAAACGGTGAAAGAGCGCTTCCTAAACATGGCGTGCGATAAATTTTCCAGTAAAGCAGCTCAGCCACCGCAGCGAATCCGCTACCGTAGACACACGCTAACCCTTCCTCGTTTTATAGGGCGCCATTACTTTTGTCCTACTTGAACAGCTAGCCTTATTTGTCTTAGATTATGGATTTGTTTAGATCGCTTTCTTTCTACTCATTAGTCAGTCGAGGTTCACGTTAGCGGGTCTCCTAATGCTTGAATTTTCACAAACTCAGGAGTGAACGTAGGATACGAACGTTTTTTCCGAACTAACAGAATTTTCACGAATGCCACATTTTGTTTGTCTAAATGCACCTGCGGATGATTTACGAGGAAATTTCTTCGTATCCCGCTCAGTGTTTAAAAAAAAAAATCAGATTTTTGAAAAGAACTACGGTCTAAATTCGTATGTAGCTATAATTCCAGTCTTTGGCAGGAAAAGTCTGAATATCGCAGTTAAGAGTATAAACAACTATCAGTTCAAAGTGTGTGTGTGTGTGTGTGTGTGTGTGTGTGATACACACCCTGAGGGTTTGGGTGATCTTGCTCTCTTGAATGATCCACACAGCATGGCTCCTCCCATAATCACACACGCCGCTGCGGCCCAACCCAAATACAGACCAGTACCCAGCTCAGACCTACACACACACACACACATTACACACCATACACACACACACACACACACACACACACACACACACACATACACACACACCATACACTGAGTTATATAGACCATGTTCTATATCAGGATTTAACTTTTCCTTCTTTTCCATCCAGAAACCTGGACTGTAGCTGACGCTCTTTCTTCCTGTATATCTTCCTTTTCGTTCTTTCTTTCCTCCCTCTCTCCTTTTCTTCCCATTGCCTCTCCTTTTACAATCTCATCCTCCAATCCCCGTCCTTTATTTCATTTCTTCCTCACATCTCTTCCTTCATCATGACGTTCTATCTCTTTTTTTCTCCCTTTCCTCCATCTTGTCTTCTTTCTCCTTTTATTTCGAGCTAAATCATTTACCTTTAACTCTACTTAAATGACCTTGAAGAGATTCCCGCCGTCCATAAACAGTGCGTTCAGCTGCTCTTATCAGAAACGTATTGTCTTCTGTGAACCTTTCGCCAAGGCCACTGCGGTTAACGGGAAAATAATCAACAACAGGATGGTGTGATGGAGTTACTCTTACCACCCTGAGGTGGATTAGTTTCCTACAGCACGTCCTGAAGTGTTTTATTGCTCTTATTCCACAGCGATTCACCAATGCTTAGAACATTTTATCCATTTGTGGTTGCATTTCATGTCGGAACGTCCGAGAAACAGGATAGTTCCTGTTCTCACTTACGTTATAGCAGCTATAAATCGTCCTTTCCAACCCCAGCCTCTCTTTTTTTTCTCTCTATCTTGAAGTTAATAAGACAAAAAAAGTGCAGCTTGTGATGTTACAGAGAAACTGGGTCCGAAAACTGACTGTTACAAAGCACTCACACTGGAGACTCCTTCCAAAACTGTGACATAAACATCTCCTAACAGAAAACTTCACCATATCAATGATTATGCAAATCTTATTCCTCCGTACAGTTACACCTTCTGACCAATCAGAATTCAGAATTCAATAGTGTGTGTGTGTGTGTGTGTGTGTGTGTGTTTGCTCACTTTGTTCCTACGTAAAAGGGGTCACTGAACTCCTGAATGATGCGTGATGCGTACCACGACACAGCCGTCAACACACACAAACCTAAAACACACAAACAGTGTTAACATGTGACACACCTATTACACTGAGTCGTACAGCATGTGTGTGTGTGTGTGTGTGTGTGTGTGTGTGTGTGTGTTACACACCGGATAGTATGAACAGCAATCCAGCAGTGAGTGTGAGACGTCCTTTACTCGTCTCCTTCATGCCGCCCAGTTTGGTGCACTTCAGTCCCAGGACAGAGAGGAGGATCGAGGCGAGGCCGAACAGCAGGGCTATGATCATCAGAGCACGACATGCCTGCACGTAGGCTACACACACACACACACACACACACACACACACACACACACACACACACACACACACGTAACATATTTAACACAATAGTACTAAAGAATGTAAAAACTGTATAATACACAATACACACAATGTTTTTAATTAAATAAAGAATAAAATGAGTACACTTCTTTGCTCGATACAGGGTAAGACCTCTAACCATATAAGGTTTTATTTATTTATTTATTTTTGTTCTTTCATGTGAATTTTTCAAAATGTGTCCAAAAAAAAAAAAAAAGACTCCTGAATGATAAAGCCAATAATTCACAAAGTGCCGGAAAAGTTTTCACGCTTCACCGTGGTGCAGAAATTCATCTATTAAAGACAAATTGTGAAAAAAAGATTGACGAAAACTGAATTTGGGGCTGCGAGTCACGTGTTTCGACGTCATCTGAACATTTCTGAGCAAACAAAAAAGACTGAATTATAATTTTTTTACACAGCAATCACAAATAAACTGCTTTGCTGAACACGTAGTGTTCCTTTTCGTACGCGTTTCTCTTCTTGTACACAAACCAACAACAACCACAAACATTTCATATTGTACTGCTTTCTTCCAACATTCTCGGGATTTTTCTGTAAGATTAAAAACACTCATTCGTTCACGCGCACTTTTTGCGCACTTTCAGAGATTCACTTAAGATTTTCGAAACATTTCGATCGAAACCAAGCTAATGTACAGTTCTTAGCAGAATGTCTACGTACATTTGGGGCTACGTCTTAAACACTAGAACACGTAGACTTTTTCTAAAAGGGACTTCCTACCACACACACACACACACACACACACACACATTTGGGGCTACGTCTTAAACACTAGAACACGTAGACTTTTTCTAAAAGGGACTTCCGACCAGACGTCCAAGGAGAAAAATCTGAGAAATGAATATAAACAACAGGATTTTGCTAAGAATAAAAATGCAACCGAAAAAGCAATCATCAGAAACAAACAAACAAACAAACAAACAAAACGTTAATCTGATATCTGTTTCCACTTAATAGTGTTATTTCTTCATTATTTTTGTAGTTCACTAGCTTATTATTTACGCCTTAATTCCAAACTCCCAAATGTTTTTGGATTAACGCCACATCTCGCGTGATTTCGTCTCACACACACACTGTGTACAAGCTACAAGCTTCCCAAGTGAATATACAGTATCTTGAATACAGTCAAATATATCTAATATTTCCTGTTATAAGCTCATTAAACCTATTTCTAGACAAATTATCTAATTCTATTGGCTGATAGATTTGCTTCTTTCTAGGCGTAAATGTTAAAAAGCAATTTATTAGCTTAGCCCTATTCTATGGCAATAGAATAAGATGATTTCAAGCTTGAACTTATTTAAAAAATCGCTAGAAATATGTTTAAAAATCTGATATTTGGTTTATTATAATCTTATACTAGGAATTATTACCTAAATGTGACTATATTCAAAGTATTTCCACTTGCTAAGATGTATTTTTAAGGTAAATGTAATATTAAGGTAAATTAAGCTCGGGAATACATGGACTACAGATGGACATTCTGCTTAAATAGCAACTTAAATAGCAACAACACATAATACAGTAAACTATTAATGATATTTCAGATCAAATTAATTCAACACGCGAAAAAGTGGTCCGAAACACAACCGGTGCCATTCCGACGCCGCTAATTTATCGTGTTGGGCGACATACGGCCTGTTTCTTCGTTTTGTTCTTAGGAACGTTTTACTGGGTTTGGAGCGCAACAGTGGACAATCTGATTAGGTAGCGAATGAATAGGTTACCAGTGTAATGGTACCAGAATAGTGTGTGTGTGTGTGTGTGTGTGTGTGTGTGTGTTACCATCCAGTGCGAGCATGGAATCGAACAGTCTGCAGTTCCGGATGCCTGTGCTGGCCTCCGCACACGCCTGCCACAGGTTCTCATACTGCCGTGTGGATATGATCACGCTGCCCACGTACGACGATACGCGCCAGTAGTTATTCGCTAAACTCACGCCGCTCAGCAGCCACCCACCCACACACAGCAAGAAGCCCAGTAACTCCACCGCCACTGACATGATCACTCACACACACACACACACACACACACGCACAAACACACACACACACACGCGCGCACGCTTCAGCAAAACTACTATGAAGCTAACACACACTGCAGCACGGTGCACTAACAGGCCCTGAGTGTTATTAAGTACAAATAAATCTACAGGCTAATGCTACCACAGAGCTAAAACACACACACACACACACACACACACTAACAGATACAACCAGCTAATACACACTGTCCTAGAGAACAACACACTCTAAATAACACGCTGTAGCCACAGAATAATCCCAAAAGTGCAACAGTCCAGCCGTCTCCTCTCTGTGAGAGAGTGTGTGTGTGTGTGTGTGTGTGTGTGTGTGACAGAGTTTTAAGAGGACTTTACTCAGAAGGGCCATAAAGTCATAAACCTGTGACCATCCCATGGTTACCACGACAACAGGAAGGCACAAAATGATGGTGATGATGATGATGCAAGAGGAAGTGAATCTAGGTTTCGATTAAGTGTGCGTCCTCGAAACGTTTATGGTTTGCCTTTTCCGAGTTTGAAGAGTGACACATGTTCCTGTGGGCGGAGCTTAGGTTTGTTGATCAGCCAATCACAAACTTGATCATACAGTATGACGTCATCACAACATTTGAGGAAAGCTTGCCTGAAACCTGTTTTTTCCAGTAAGACATATTGGTACAGAGTGTGACAGATGGGTGTGTCTCCGAGTATCACTGGTGTGTGTGTGTGTGTGTGTGTGTGTGTGTGTGTCGCACCAGGCAGCCCCAGTGTGGTGGGGTGTGTCACACACTGCACCCCCACGTTGCTGGAGCTGCAGCTCTTCCACAGGCCTTCATACTGTGAGCTGCTCCTCATCACTGATTCGGCTTTGGTGTGTATCCGCCACACGGCTGAGTTTGTGCTGCTCGACTCCAAACACCAACCGATAATGGCCAGGACCACACCCATCACCTCCACCATTACCTCCGCCATCACCTGACAGAGAAATGGAAAGGAGATATTATAGGCTAATCAATAACTGAAACCTAGTGAACCTCATCTCTAATCCCTGGAGCTCTTGAAAAATCATAAACTTAATCCCAACCCTTAATCACTAATCCCAACTTCTTCATCTCTAACCTCAACTCCTAATTTCTAATCCCAACCCCTTAATCTCTAATCCCATCCCTTTTATCTCTAATCTCAACTCCTAATTTCTAATCCCAACCCCTTAATCTCTAATCCAACCCCTAATCACTATTCCCAACCCTTTTATCTCTAATCTCAACTCCTAATTTCTAATCCCAACCCCTTAATCGCTAATCCTGACCCCTAATCACTAATCCCAACCTCTTATTCTCTAACCTCAACCCCTTAATTTCTAATCCAAACCCCTTAATCTCTAATCCAACCCCTAATCACTAATCCCAACCCTTTTATATCTAATCTCAACTCATAATTTCTAATCCCATCCCTTTAATCGCTAATCTGAACCTTTTAATCTCTAATTCCAACCTCTTCATCTCTAACCTCAACTTCTAATCTCTAATCCCAACCCCTTGAAGTTGATATTTGCAGAGAAGGTTTATGGTGGCCTAGACTTCCATTACATAAAGAATCAAACATGGGGAATTGTCAAACTATTCCTTTAATCCAAAATCGAACTTCAACCATAATCCCATAAACCCTAACTCCTAAACCTAGGCTAGGGATGGAGTTAAAAACACAAACAAAAAAAAAATTAAAAAAAATACCACCAGAACCCAGTAAGCGTAAATGATTACCATACAAATAAAATTAGATAAGCAAACAGGAACCATTAGGAAAAAGATATTCCATTAAACTACCATCATAGATCACCAGAAACACATCAGACTAGTTTCTTTAAAGAAAGGAAGCTAAAAAAAAATTTTTTTAAAAAGAGCTAACGCTAACTGAGAGAGGCCTAGTACATATAATGGGTTAGGCTAAACATCAGTTTCAGTTAGCATGTTGCAACTTAAATATTTTAAATTAAATTTACTGTTATTCAGTGAATATATGTTTATTTAACCTTTATTTTGTAAATTAAGTGTAACATGTACAGACAAAAACCTTAACACATCACAGGAAGGCAGATTTAATACACTAAAGCAGCAGCAATATAATCAGACAACAGTGTAAAGGTGACGACTTTCGTCTGATCACTTTTGCTGTGTAATTCCTAAACTTACCTGCTCTGCGAGTCTCCCGAGTGCTAAACGGTGTGTGATTCTGTCTCAATGTCTCAGTCGTGTAAGTCACTGTGTTAATATTGGCTTTGGGTCAGTGACCCCAAAACCGAGCGGCTAGACACGGCGGCAGTGGATTTTGTTCCTAGACATGTGCAGGAAATTATTAGCCCATCACAACAAACCCAAACTCCTAAATTATAACCCCTCACACCAAATCTCTAAAACTAACTCTTAAACTCTAACCTCCAATCTCCTGAACCCTACTTTCTAGCCTTCTTTACTGTTAAACCCTAATTCATAAACCCCAATCTCTACCTCTAACTACTAAACCCTGTCCTAAATCCCAAACTCCTAAACTCCAAACCCAAACTTTTCTAAACCTTAACTCCTAAACTCTTAATCTTTAACTCCAAACCTTAATCCTTGAATTCTAATCCCCAACTTTAACTCATAATTCTTAAACCCAATGTCCTAATCTCCATCATTAACGCTTAAACCCCAACCCTAAGTACTAAAACTAATGATTAACTCCTAATTCCTAAACCCCAATCCCAATCCTGGCCTAAACACCTAAACTCCTGAACCCTCGTTCTTTTAATACTCCTAAATCATATATCATAACTCCCAAAATTAATTTCTAAACCATAAATCCTAATTCCCCAATCTAAATGAACAACTTCTAATCCATAAATCTTAACCCCTACCTTCAACTTCTAGCTCCTAAACCATAAAAGATAATCCCCAACATTAGCTTGAAACTCATAACCCCTAAAATACTAAATCCTAAAAGCTAATTCTCAACTTTAACTCCTAAACCTTACACCCTGATCTCCAACCTTAACTTCCAAATCCTAATCCTCAACCTTAATTCCTAATGCATAAAATTTGAGTCCTAATCCTAATCCTAATCTGCAACATTAACTCCTAAAGCCTAACTTTCATCCCTGGTCCTGAACTGTTAATCTCTTTATTTTAATCTAATTGCTAACATTTAAGAGCTAATCCCAAACATTATCCTAATTTTTAATTTAAAAAAAAAAAAATTCATAATCCTTACTTCTAAACCCAAAATCCTAGCCTCAGCTCTTAAAACCCTAAATCCTAAACTTAACTTCTAACTCCTAATCTCTAAATCATAATCCTCAACCTTAACTACTAAAACCTAAATCCTAAACCCAACATTAAGTGCTAACTCCTACACCCTAAACCTTAATCTCCAATCTTAACTTCTAAATCCGATTCCTTAACATTAACTTCTAACTCTTAAACCCTAAAGCTTAACCTTGGCCTGAACTTCTAAAACATTAATCCTAATCACCATCATTAAATCCTTTAGGAGTTAAGGGTTTAACTCCTAAAACCTAAATCCAAATTCACATCCTTAATTCCTAAACTTCAAAACCCTAAATCCTAATCTCGTCCTAACTCCTAAAATTTGAATCCTGATTCCCATCATCACTCCCAAACTCTAACCCTAACCCTTAAATCCTAACCCCTGACCTTAACTTTTAACTTCTTACCCTTAAATCCTAATCCCCAAAATTAATATTTTAACTTCTATCTCTTAAATCTTAATCCCCAACCATAACTTTTAACTCCTAACCCTTAAATCCTAATACAAACCCTTAAATTTTAACCTCTAAGCTATAATTTTTAATGCCCAGCCTTAATTTTTATCTTCTAACCCTTTAATCCTAATCCAAAACCTAATCCTTTAATCCTAATCCCCAATCTTAACTTTTAATATCTTTAAAATCTTTAATGTATTTATTTCTGTAAAGCTGCTTTGTGATACTGTCCATTGTTAAAAGCACTATACAAATAAAACTGAATTGAATTGAATTAACTTTTATCTCCGAACCCTTAAATCCTAATCCCCAAAATTAATATTTTAACTTCTAACCCTTTAATCCTAATCCGAAACCTTAACTTTGAACTCCTAATCCTTAAATCTCAATCCCCAACCATAACTTTTAAATTCTAGCCCTTAAATCCTAATACAAACCCTTAAATTTTAACCTCTAAGCCATAACTTTTAATCCCCAGTCTTAATTTTTATCTTCTAACCCTTTAATCCTAATCCGAAACCTTAATTTTTAACTTCTAACTCTTAAATCTTAATCCCTGACCCAAACTGTTTCTAAATTGGTATTGGCAAAACTTGACTCATTCATCTTGGCCAAAAGCCAGCGTTATGCAAATGAGTCAGGACGCTGCACTGTGTTTAGAGAAGCAGGTGAGACAGACTGGTGGTTTTTTTTGTCACAAAGGAGAAGTTTTGATAGAACGTTAAATAAAAATCTGAAATATTAAACAAATATTTGATCGTTCATTTCTCGGTTTCCATTACAACACCTTAATCCTAATTCCTAAACCTTAATCCTAATCCTGTGATTTGTTTCTAGCGTTGAGAGAATATAGTGGTTTATTATAACACACTGAAGATATAAAGATAGAAAACAGCGATCGAGGACGAAGTGTGTGTGTGTGTGTGTGTGTGTGTGTGTAAGTGTGTGCGTGTGTGTGTGTAAGTGTGTGTGTGTAAGTGTGTAAGTGTGTGCGTGCAAGTTTCTAAGTGTCATCATGGTCAATCATTTACATTTAACTGGGATCAAAGTTCTTCAACTGAAACTGTGGCTACTGAATAATACAGCAGTTTACACACACACACACACACACACACACACACACACACACACATACACACACACACACACACACACACACTTACTTCATAGCGAACTTCACAGTATCATGCAATACTCCTGGTTTCAATTACAGTTAGAGCTTCTAACAATAATAGTATAAAAACATTCAAATATTAAATTATCCCTTCATTTTTAATGGGTTTATTTTTCCTTTTATCAGAATGAAATAAGTTTTAGGAAAAATACAGCAAGTTTCCCAATGAGATGTGATTCCATTTCATTATATTTAAAAATGCAATCTGAATAATGAATAATACAATACGTTTTACTCTAGATGTAGTTGACAGAGTTGGGATAAAATCATAAAGAAAATAAAGCGTTTAATTATAAATGATAAATAATTGATTATTTTATGTTAAATATTGGCTAAGTAGGAAAAAAAACTGATGAAAGGTAACGATTTTGAACCATTTCTTTCTGTGCTATCTGGCGAAAATTAAAAAAAAAACATGAAACTAAAATAATAAAACTGAAAAATTCTGAAAAATGTTAAATTTGTAAATCAGCTCGCAAAAAAATTTGTGTTAAATCTTGCATACTTTCATAATGCAGAGAAATACACTGATAAAAACACACACACACACACACCACTCGAATATAAATTATGCAGTATCAGGAAGTGCCACTAAACTGGATTCTGTGTGTTTTAAAGTCAAATCAGTTTTATATCGAGGCTCTTAATTCTAATTTCTTCTGGTTTCTATGGTAACAGCTCATTTACAGGGACTTCCGGATATTCTACATAATCTAATACTAATAAAAAATGAATAAAAATGTTATTTAACAAACAATAAAAATCATTGATATAGAGTGAAGTTCGCTGTGAGAAGATGTTTATGTAACATTTATGGAAGGAGTCTCCAGTGTCAGGACAGGAAATAACCTGACTAGCATTAACTTGAACTGATTAGACGTTCCAAAACTATAAACGGTTAAAAAAAAAAAAACGTGACATTTAATTAGTTAATAAATGAAAAATTGTAATCTTTGACAGAGCAACGATTTGTGGATTAAGAGGAATAAAACCCTTCGGAACGCGCTGTTACAGGAAACTAATCAACAGTGTACCGCTAGCGATTTTATTCTTTACTCATGTTCTAGTAAGAGCTCTAATTAGTGTGTGATTATACTGACGTGTGTCACGATTCGAACGAGTGTGTAGTTCCACTGTTAAGTCACACGTCTCTGCTGATTGGTCAGCTGCTTTAACGGTCGCTATGACATCATCAGCTGGCAGATAGATTTAGTTCTACACAAATAAATAAAAACAACAAAAAAATGTAAACTGTAATAAATTTTATTTATAATCCAAAAGAACAACAGCAATAAGTTTGATCACAGCTCCTTCTCATTCACACACACACACACACACACACACACACACACACACACACACACACACACACACTCATTCCTAATAAACTGGTGTTTATTATGGTGATCCGGTGTAATATTTGTTTTCCCATGATGCTCTAGAGGGATCCGTCGCCGCCGGTGCCGGGTCCTCGCGACCTGAAGTTGTGCCACATTTTCACCAGCGGCTCTCTGTTCTTCCAGATCAGCTCGTGACCGTAGAAGATGTACCAGCTTCACACACACACACACACACACACACACACACACACACACACACACACACACAAAGAGATAGAGATACATACAGATTATGGTTGATAATTATGTGAATAGTGTACAGTGCTGAGAGACATGTGTGTGTGTGTGTGTGTGTGTGTGTGTGTGTTTCACTCACATGCCGAACAGAGCGCCTCCTAAATGAGCGGCGTGGTCAAAAAAGTGCCATCCCATAATCAAACCTGCTGTATCCAGGGCAACGATGGCTTTCAGTGCCTGATTCAGGAAGTGACATCACAACATCAGGAAATAAAGACTGATTTTGCAATAAAGATCGCTGGGTTACTTTTGTGGTGTATGTGTGTGAGTGTGTGTGTGTGTGTGTGTGTGTGAATCTCTGCAGGTGTTGTTGTGAATGAATGTGTGTGTGTGTGTGTGTGTGTGTGTGTGTGTGAATCTCACATTTCCTGCAGTGAAGGTGTACATAGGGAGGAAGACGATGGCCAGTTTAGCTTCAGGCATCTTCGTGCAGACGGCAGCGAGCACGGTCATAATAGCGCCAGACTGACACACACACACACACACACACACACACACACACACACACACACACACACACACACACGAAATCAGTGTACAGGATGTGAGACCTTCCTCTGAGAAAATGAAACCAGTAGCACCCTCTAGTGGGGAATTTGCTGTACTGACCAATCAGAGCCCAGAATTTCATCAAGTTCTCCTGAATTACATTTTTTAAAATTAAATCCTTAAAGTCATTAAATTAGTGTTT
>CM074987.1:1496407-1509477 GCA_037576825.1 Pangasius krempfi
GTGTGTGTGTGTTGTGTGTGTGTGTGTGTTGTGTCTGGACCTGTGTGTTTATGAGCATTAATTTTTATATACACAGAGGAAGGCTTAAGGTGAGTGTGTGTGTGTGTGTGTTGGTATTTAGCATGCAGGACGTGTAGCACACACTCACTGTACTGCACCCCAGTGTCCTGAGTGTGTTACTGTGTGTGTGTGTGTGTGTGTGTGAGTGTGTGAGTGTGTGTGTGTGCTGTGTCAACCATTTCTCATTGCACCTGGAGCTCTGTTTGCATTTGCATTACATGTGTGTGTGTGTGAAACTACACACACTCGGCCTCCAAGACCCTGTAACATGGAGTCTGCCCTGTGTAGGTGTATGAGAGTGTGTATGCAATGCAGATGTACACACACACACACACACACACACACACACTAAGCTAAGGCTACACTAATATTGAGACTCTGTGTCTCCATGCTGGACAAGCTGTGTTTATTCGACACACTCCGTGTTGTTGTACCGTAAGCAGGGTTTGATTTGTAAGAGATGCAGATTTAAAAAGGGATCCATGAGCTTTACAAACCAAGTCTCATGAGACGTGTCTCAGGAGAAATCAGAAGTTATGATCCCTGGGGCACTCGTGCACTTCCCGAGGCGGCCGTGTAGAAGATTTATTTTCATTGGTAATTCAGAGGAGCGTTTGGTGCAGTGTGGCGTAGTGGTGATCTTCCAAACCCTGCAACTTTGATAACCAGTGAAGGATAACTGGAGCTAATGAGGCAGTGTGTTTGATATATTGTGTATACATTAGGAGATTGTCTTAACACGCTAAATCGGGCTATTACACTATTACATAGGCGTTAATAGCTGGAAAATAACTGTTGTAGCATTACCACCTGACAGCTTCAGGATCCCAGGTTTGACCCTGAGCTCAGGCTGGTTTAAACCTGAAGCATGACTTTGTGTGTGTGTGTGAGTCCAGGAGCAGCGGCGACGCGAGCGCCATTGTTCACACACCTGTTCACACACCTGTGTGTACACTTTATATACATCTACAGGATTAACAACGAAGGCACGTCAGTTGTAAAACATCCCAATCCAAGTTTCACAATTTCACCCTCAGTCATTTTAAACACACTGATAAACTCGTGTTTTTTTTTTTAAGAAAAACTTTGTGCCGTCGTCGTGATTGTTGCCATGAGCTGCGTCTCAAAAAAAAATCTAAATCTCTGACTTTACATTCAGAAGTATTTACGAATCTAGAAAATCCAAAGACTGGTATGCAAAACCGATCTTTCAGGAGGTTTGAAGGCTACGTGAGAGGTTTTTAAAATTAAAACACTAATAGAAACAAATAATAACAGATATTATTTAGGTTTTAAGTTTAACTACGCAATTTCAGTTTGTTTAGTTAGTTAAGGACACAGTGTCACATGGTGCTATACTGCCCCCTACTGTTTACACTGATGTTGCACCACACGTGTACACACGTCGCGTACACACACACACACACACACACACACACACACACATACGCACAAGCGGTGCTCCAAATGACAGCAGGATTTGAATACATGTGAATATCGAGATTAAAACCATGCAGAATGTGTGTATGAGGCGGTGGGTGTTCCGTTGCTAATGCATGTAGATGTGTTACGAGTTTGAAGCTCTACATATAGTTAAAAGACATCCTTTGGGAAGCCACATCCAACAACCTGGAGACCTATGTGGTGTTTTCTACCTTCTCACAACATCAAAATCAGCTTTAGACGTGTTAAGTGTGTGTTAACGGAAAATAGACACCATAACAATCCAAGTGAGAGTAAATAAAGTGCTCACTCCCGCAAATCCTTTTGGGTCCCAGTCCTAATGTGACTAATTAAACAAATGCACCGGTGATGTGTTCTTAGCCGAACAAAAGTGATAAACTGTACACTCATCACTTTGTTTTGAAAGGTTCTGAAGACAGGAATGATGACGGGCTAAAAAAAGGGGTTGTCGCCTTCCTAGTGTGTTCCCCATGAGCCTGTCAGAAGGAAAAAAAAGAACGTGAGCCGAGCTGCGCTATCCCGCCGTTTGTTACAGTGACAGCCACACCTCTTGTAAAGCCTTACTTTTTACTCCCATGTGTCACATATCGCTATTTATTTTTATAAACAGGTTAGTGGTGTATATCATTAACATTCATGTGGACACTTTACGCCTATGGGTACGCTCAACCACGTCCAGAAAGTTTCTGTCACATCGTCAGTGTTTGTTGAAAGCATAAAGGAAAATATACAACATTTTTCAGCATCATATACAATCACGGGAGTTTTTGCCTTTCTTCAGCCATTTGTAGATAAATTTATAAATACATTGGTGTCTTTGTGCATGCTTTGTGTATGTAACATCAGATAGATGACATTATCTGCACAGCGATTCAGCCAGTGAGAGTTACCGTATAGAAATAAGGGCTCATAGGGACTAAAGAGGTGCATGAATGATTCTAAAAAAAAAAAAAAAAAATTAGTTATTAGTCAGAGAAGCAACCAAGAAGCCACTCAACATGATGCTACCACCACCATGCTTTACGGCAGAGATGGTGTTCTCAGGGTGAAGATCAGAGCTGGGTTTCTGACAAATGTTGCGTTTTGTGCCAACGCCAAAAAACGTCAATTTTGCCAGGGCTAAAAAGTCTCCAACACGCTTTCATACGGCTCACAACTCTGGCAGCTTTGTGGAGTGACATCCTGGCGATGGACGTCCTGTAAACAGCTTCTCCCATCTGAGCTGTGGAACCATGTGCCTCTCGGTTGCTCCTGTGACTAACCTTGAACTGCTAAACCCTGATCTTTAAACCAAATTGCTAACCACTAAATGATGTGCTTAACCCGCTTTACCCTCTGTACTGTGTTTGTGTGCGTAACCTGAGTTGTGTCGACAGCGTGTTACGCTGCTGTGGTTATCGATTCTGGCTTTCAGTTTCAAACAGTCGATCATTTCACCCAAAGACACCCAAACACGTGCAGAAGAGATGCCAAGCCCTGGCTGCCGTAGACGATGTGTACAGTTGTGTTACTGTTAAAGAGTTAAAGCGGCAATCTGCACCTGATCCTGCACTAGTGACTGTACTGTGACACTTAGGGATATTATAAGTACTTTTCACACCAGGGTTCTGTTAAAAGAAGTATAATTTTAAAGGAAGTAGCTGCAAGCTTGATGAGTTCGTTCCTTCTGGTGGCTGTGTCTATGGTGAAGAAGTAGGTTGATGGATTTGAAAAAAAAAAAGCCTGAGTGCAAGACAGGAGAAATTTCCATGGTCCACTCCTTAAGTACTCTTGCCTGGATGCGATCTTGACCAGGGTTGCATTTGCTTTTGAAAGGAGTAAGATCCATTAGCACCGAGATGCTTAAGGCCTGCAGCAGCTCCTCACATTCCTCTGAGCAGTTAAGGACAACAAGCCATGCATGAAAAAAATTCATTCATTTAAATATTTAACATGCATTTAAACATTAGATCATTCACTGTTGCCATGCACAATAATAATAATAATTATTATAATAATAATAATAAATTATTTATATGCCACCGTTAAAATGCAGCACTTCAAGTACTTTACAGTATGAAGTAAGAAAAAAAAACCAACAACAAATATCAAAATTAAAATAGAAAAACAAGCAGATATTATAAATGAAACGAATAATTGTGGTGACAAAAAAAGAAAATGCTAACAATATAAAATATAAAAATAGTTGTTGCAAAAAGAAAAAGGACTAAAATACAAAAATTAAAATATTATAATGGGTCAGGAAAGGCAAATAATAAAATAAAAATAAAAATTCCAAACTAAAACAGTTTTAAAATAATTTTTTTTAGATACATTTGTAGCTGATTTTTTTTAGTTTTTAACTCGGTGATAGATGGAGTCAAGCGAATGGTAACGTTTTCCTGATCTTTAGGGCATTCAAACAAAAAGCTGCTTCACCTTTCTCACATTTTGCTTGCTTGATCCCGATGGCAAAAGTAACTCTGGCTACATCCTGTGCTAATTCCTTTAGCCCAGCTCCTGTTTCAGATCTAAGCCTGGCACAATTACTCAGGACATATACTGGAAGTGATTAAATAAACATTTGCAAAGTGATGGAATTCCAGCTGAGATCATTCAGCTGAGCTCACCAGTCAGATCTGAAGCCTTCGTTCAAAACGTCGAAAGATAAGATAAATAGCCTAATTAACTGCGTCACTTTATTTTCCTGTCAATGCTGAACCAGGAAAAGAATAATTAAAAAGTCAGAATGTTTGACGGCACTGAATAAAAAGAGTACAAATCAAAAGACACAATGAATAGACACCTCAGATAAAAACGTTCACATTCACAGGAATAAAACACAATGTGAGAGCTGTTACATTGCGCAGGAAAATGATTACTGACGCGATGGTGTGATGCGGCCTGATGCAAGGTGACCCGAAGTGTTTTATTCCCCTTATACCACAGCAATTTGACAATGATTAATTTTATTCTTTAAATAAGTTGTATTCTTTAGAGAACAACCCATCGTACATTTCATACGTGTATAGCTACGTCTATAACATCTGCTCTGGAACATCCGTGAGACAAGTTACTTCCTGTTATCACTTAACTATAAAAAAAGTCGTTCTCTCACCAGCCTCGCTTTATTTTCTTCTATTTACGTAAAAGACATAATGCAGCCTTCATATTAGCATCTTGAAGAATTTCCTGCATCGGAAAAAATAACCATTGTTACAGCTTTACCGCTGATACTGGAGATCCTTCCAAAAATGCTAAATACATATTGAATTCTCATCAGCAATTACACACATTTTTTTATTTGTTTACTGCCAAGTCCATGTGTCGGTTGGTGGCATAGAAAGTGAGAAAATGAGCGCATTAATGGAATTACAGCCGGAAGTATTGTCAGAGCTGCTGTTTTAGAAAATTAATCAACACCTTCTGATGAACAGTGATGGGATAAACATTTATTTAATGAATCTGTTTCAAGCATCTTCACAAGCATGGTGTTGTTTCCAATCACAAAAAAAAACTACACAAGGCTGTAAAAAAAATCAGACGTGACCTAACCGTAAAAGCAGAGCAACAATACTAACCCATAACACAGCCAAAGAATGAAAAAGAACCATTTAAATAATGTATCACCTTGAGGTCAATGTGAACTTTTAAACAATACGATGTTCAAGTAGCGCATTCTGGAACTGAAGATATTTGTACAGAACGCACAGTTCCAGGTCATTTCTCATGCAGCTGCCACCTGAAAACATACGATTTATGTAGTAATTGAGATAAAACACCTTCATTTAAAGACACACACTTCATCATTCATTGTGTCCCGGCCGCCTACATAATACACACATCAAACAACATGGAAAACAAACTCATAACGTTCACAGACAAGAATGTTATGGCATCGTTGTTCCTCTTTCGGCTGCTACGGTTTGGGGTCGCCGCTGCAGATCATTGGTATTTGATTTGGCACAGTTTTTACGCCGGATGCCCTTCCTGACGCAACCCTCCCCAGTTTTATCCAGGCTTGGGACCGGCACTGAGAGCGAACTGTTGCACGCAGCCACCGTGGCTGGGGTCGGGGCCCTGGCCGGGAATTGAACCCAGGCTGTAGCAGTGAAAGTGCTGTGGCCTTATCACTAGTCCCTGAGGGACCCAAGAACATTATGGCATTAATTTAGTTAAGTCAGTTTACTTTATTAATATGATTTCCAACTGACTTACTAATTCCAGTATAGTGCAATGCAGCAGATTTCCAAACTCTGTGGTTATGTGTAAATACCAAGATGCGGCAGTGGAGGAACTCAAGGCTGACTTGCCTCCCTCTGAGTTTTGAACCAACTAACATTAGTCATATAAGTAACTAGCTTTTAATTGGAGATGACAGTGACCACTGATGACATGACCAGGGCAGGGACTGCCAGTTTAACTGAGGGACTGTGGTATGCTTTTGTAAAACATTATCTTTGTTTTTGGATCCTACATTTACATTTACAGCATTTAAAAACTGCCTTGTCTATAATGACTTACAGAAGTGCTTTGTGGTCTCCATCAAAAATATATTCTCATGCTAGCACAAATAGATCAGAGTCAGAGAATATTATTAAGGTAAAACCTTGTTAGAGAGAAGTTAGTTCCAGTGAGTTGGTACAGCAACAAAAACTGTACAAGTCGAGGTTTTTAGTGCACAGGGTTTCGTGAAGAGGTTGGTCTTCAGTCTTCATTTGAAGACAGCCACTGACTCAGCCAGGGGAAGGTAACTCCACCAACTGAGTGCTAGTACAGATAAGTAGTGTGATGCACGTCTCTTGAGGGATGGGGGGTCAATTTGAGCTGTGCTAGAGGTTCGAAGGGACAGTGGTGCAAACCAGGGTTTGGTAAGTGCCTTCAGATGGCTTTGTAGACAATCATCAGGCAACTACAGGAAGCCAGTGGAGGGAGGACAGACATGGGGTTATGTTGGAGAACTTTAGGAGATTGAAAACAAGTTGTGTAGCTGCATTCTGATGGTGCGCAGGGGAAGACCTACCACAAACACCTGAGTGACCTCTGTGGAAAGAAATACCAGATCTTCCTGATGCTGTAAAGGAAACCTGCATTGGATGAGTCAGGTAATCAATAAGGACAGAGTGTTAGTTGTGCAGAAATACCCCAAGGTTGCTGTGCTGTCAGATGGTGTGATCCCAGAGTTCTCAAGATCATGAGCTCTTGACCTGGGGATGTATCTACAGCGATAAAGAGCAAGGGATTTAGTTTCAGGTGATGAGCTGCCACTCATGATGAGTATGCCGGATGAGTATCTGTGCAGAAAAATGAGCACCTGAAGGAGGAAAGCAGAAGATGAGATGAGTGTCATCAGCACAGCAGTGGTATGAAAAATCATGTGAATAAATGACCTCACTGAGAGTGTGAGTATACAGAGACAATAGAAGAGGACCGAGCATTGAGCCTTGTGGGACACCAGTGGGGAATCTGCATGGAGCAAATGTGGATCTCCTCCGTGTCACCTGATATGACCATCCTTCTAGGTAAGAAGCAAACCACCACCATGCTATGTTAGTAATTCTAAGGATCATGACGATCATGTGATTGACTATGTTGAAGGCTGCCGAGAGGTCAAGAAGGATGACGACCAGTGATAGTTTGACAAGGGCCATTTCCTATCGATATTAATTCCTACTTGCTGCTTCTCAATCAGCTGGTGAGACTCAACGTATAGCAGCTGTGTTTTCCCTGCGAATAGATGGCAGTGATCATAAAGAGCAAATGTTTTAAGCTCATTCTGACACTAGTAGACAGTGATGCACTGCACTGATCTGTTTTAGTTTCAGCAGTAAGCCATCAGATGGTAGGTAGAACATTTGAGTATAAAAAGAAGTATAAGGATGACAGCAGATGAATATGATGTAAAAACTGTTCATGGACAGTCACTTTCACTTCCAGTTTTAGAAATTGAAAAATTAATTCATTCATTTGTGTACAGTAGCCGCTTTATCCTGGTCAGGCTTGCGGCAGATCCAGAGGCTATTCCATGAACACCAGCCATGGGTCAGAAGAGACCCTAGATGGTACACCAGTCCATCACAGGGCACTATGCACACACAGACCCATTCACACCTGGGGCAATTTACAGTCGCCAATCCGCCTACCGGCATTTCTTCACCAGAGAACCTGGAGAAAATCAGGTACATGAACGTAAGGAGAACATGCACAGACAGTAACCACGCTCACAACTGAACTGGGGACCCTTGAGCTGTCAGGTGGCACTGCTATCTCCTGAAGAATATTTAATTTGCTAACGAAATTCAACAATAAAATTGTTTGCAGTGTGTTCTAATAGAGGGCACAGCAGCTTGTTTATCACCCCACCATTACATCCACCCCCTTGTCCTCTTGGTATTACAGTTAATTATTGTTAAAATATGACCAGTAGTTTTATCTGTCAGACAATGAGTTCGCAAAAAGGGTGCACAGCCTGTTTCACGAGGAAGGTTTCTGTCCAATCAGGATGTGACACGCTGCAATATTCTACGTTCTTTCTGTTTTACACTGATTGATATTCTACTGTATTCTAATTTATATTAGAGAGTTTGATTTTGACATCAATATCACCCCTGTGTTTCATTCCGGAGGAGGCTGTGTAGGTAGGCTTCAAGTTTGGACAGAGATAGTGTCACAGTCACATCCTCACTGTGTGTGTGTGTGTGTGTGTTAAGCAGTCTCAGGAATTTCCTTGTGCAGCAGTTCTTCCATGTAAACAGCGTTAATAATAGCTGCTCTAACGCAAGACACATCTCGGTTACACACACACACACACACACACACACACACACACACACAGGGTCTATATACAGTAGTGGAGACCGGTACGTCTTGCACGCAAGTCAAGGACTTGTACGCGCACACGCGCACACACACACACACACACACACACACACACACACACACACACACATACATTCAGAACAGGATGACGAGGTTTCTTGGTGTGTTCCGACGCCTTCTGTCTCGTGACAAAGCAGAGGAAGGAGATGAAGAGGAGGGCACAAAGAAGAGTGACACAGCTGCATCTGGTTAGACACACACACACACACACACACACACACTTATTTTGCTAACTATCCATGGTATCTAATAGAAGGCATATTTAATACCATTTTTCATTCAGTATTTTATTATGAAGTGTTTGTAGCTATCACGCTAGCTAGCTATTTAGTTACTAGCGTAATGTACTGCTAGTCAGCTAGCTATATAGAATACCTTATTATTATTATCCCTTAGCTAACTATTTATGATTACATTTACATTTATTCATTTGCCAGACGCTTCAATCGAAATAATTTCATATTTAAATAGTATGATGACAGAACCGTCTTGTGATGCTAAGTACTTTACGAAGCATAAAAATACACAAACTAAAAATAATTTGCAGTTCATTTTGACGCGAATGACGAACATGTGACCTTGGTGTAAGCAATGTAGTTAACCATGTGGATGAATTTGGTCTGTGAAACAGTATCTATGAGGTCAGGGGAGACATCTTGGTCTAAAGACCCTGTGGGACGCTCCAACGTGCTAGTTAGCATTAGCTTATAGTTACCAAAGGAGAAGTAGCCTATGGCTTTGTGCAGATTTTGGGCAAGAAAGGATTTATTTAGTGTTTCCAGAAATGGTCATCAAGAAAACCTGCAAAGATTGTGTGTTTTGGTGTTGTGTGTATATAGAGACAGAAAAGTCATAACACTGGAATGTTGTCAGGAGCTCAGCTGAGATCAGCGGCGTGAAGCGATGACGATGATGAGGCTCGTGTTTATCCCTCAGGTGATGAGACAGAGAGTGATGTAGATGATGCTGAACTCATTTCCCATTGTAAACATATCATTCTTTAAAATTTAACAGGAATGTTCTTTTTATTAACTTCTCACTTATATGTATTAGTAAATTTCTCAGAAGAAGTTTTTTCTTCAGTAATTTGCAGAACATAAAATCAGAACACACGAACATTACCAGTAATCAACTCCTGAACTTGTTCCTCAGCTACTTCACCTGAGTTCATTCTTGATCTCCACAAGATGTTCTGTGGAACTTTCCGGCAAGCTTTCTATTTACTGTGACTATACTAAGGATCTCTTTCAAAAAAATCAGTATCATCATGTTTATGGTTAATATTTTTATCAGACTTTTTTTTTTTTTTTTAGTTTTCGGGTTTCCAGAAAGTTCAGAAAAGTTCACAGGACACGGTATGAGGCTGTGAAGTCTGCTGAACTAATCTGCTATGAAGCTGGGATGCACTTACAGTGCTGCTGAGAGTCAAAATGGCGTCCTTTCGTTATAATTCACATTTCATTATAATGCCTGTGTGATTTCCTGGAAGATTTTCTTTTAATAATGTTGGAGAATGATCATTCGAGAACAACAACAAAATGCACAATTTAAGATTTTTTAAATGAATTAAGTACTAATTCTTTATTGGAGACCCCAGCAGAGATTTACTGACCTGTGAGTTGGCACAGTTTTCATGCCAGATGCCCTTCCTGATGCAAACCGTACCCAGTTTTATCCGGGCTTGGGACCAGCACCGGGAGTGCGCTGTCGTGTGCGAGTTGGTTCCCTGGCCTGGGATCGAACCCGGGCCGCAGTATTGAGAGCACCGAGGCCTAACCACTAGTCCTCCAGGGACTCTAGCAAACCACTGACAATAAACAACAGCAAGAAAGAATTGCATGCCTCCTGCTTGTGACTGAACACTGTCATTGTCCTGTCAGCTCTCACCTTTTTTAGCAAGGATGAAGGATGAAGGATGAACATAAAAATCTCCGACTTGCACAATTTTTTATAATGTCTTGTGGCATTCCAGTCCCGACGCTCACCTGTAGTCTCAACCAGATGCCATGTGAACCTTTCTGGCAAACTTTCTTTAAAGAAAAGAAAAAGAATACTGCACCTACTGTTCTGTTGCAGCAGGGGGCGTGGTCGAGTGTCGGATGGAGAGGAGGCGGGTTGAACCAGGTGACGCGTGATGATTCTCACTGCATCTTATTACCACCAGCCTACTTATGTGTGTTTCTTTGTGCTTTCAGCGACTGCCATGAGCTAGAGAGAGAGAGAGAGAGAGAGAGAGAGGGAGTGGCATAGCTGGCAGAGCTTGCAACACACACACACACACACACACACTCACTCACTCACTCACTCACACCCACGGACAAAGCATGATCTTGACCTTGAATGAGTTGAAAGCCGCAAGCTAGGGACGGCCCCTTTTGGGTTGCATTTCTGTAATTTTTTTATTTTTTGCGTTTCTGGAATTGCGCCGAAAAGCTGAAAGTAAAAGTGAGCCCGGAGTCTTCCTCCGCACCCATACACCCCGGGTTCTACATATTCTTATCTGCATTTGTATTTGTTTAGAATGTATAATCCGTTCAATTCACATTCGGTTACATCTTTAGTATGAAATACACATTTTTCAGCACTGGATTTTCATTTATACTCCGTTTCTTCATTTGTATCCAGCTTGATAAACGTGGGCCCAGTGTGACCGTAGACTGATATTAGTTTTGCCAGAGAAGAATATCGAGGCTTTACTGTATTTATGAGGACCTGCTTAAATTGTATTGTAATATTTCTTGCAGTAAAAAGGTTGTTGTGTCTATCAGAGCAGGATGCTCCATAGCTAGATATATGAGATCTCATAGTGGACGTTGTTACAGTCTGTGTGCACACCATGTGCACACCACATGCACACACCATGTGCCGTACTCTAGTTCAGTAAGGTAAGTGTATAATCAGTGCACTTACATGAAGATGTTCACTGGAACTATGTGCTTCCTCTGCAGAATACTCTGTGGTAGGATGAACTCACTTTCACTTTTTAATTATTAATAAATTTCCCTGGCTCGTCCCAGAAAAAAAAATATTGCACTGGGCATGGAGCCTTAAAATGGCTGATGTTCTAGTATGCGCACTAATTAGCGTAGTGTAAAGTGGGCGTGTTAAAGTGTGAGGGTTAACTGCGATTTGTCGTGATTAGACCGTATTATATGAACGTGAATGGAGTGAATGTCATTTTTTACGCCGTGAACAATAACATGGCTGCTGCGAGAGGTGTGCGGTCAGTGTAATGCTCTGCACTGGCTTTAATGTGTAGCTCGACTTGGCTTACTGATCAAAGTGGAGTGTAGGGAAGATGTGTGTGAGTGTGTGTGTGTGTGTGTGTGAGTGTGTGTGTGTGAGTGTGTGTGTGAGAGAGAGAGAGAGAGAGAGAGAACCATGTGCTGCTGATGCTGGCAGTAATCGAGACTCATCCCTGTATAAAAATACACTAATAAATATATCATTTTCGTTCTCCTGTTTCTCACACCATTCTTTCCATTTCTCTCTCTCTCTCTCTCTCTCTCTCTCTTGCTCTCTCTCTCGGTCTCTGTCCTCCATCTCTGTCTTTAATCTGCTTTTATGGCACCCTTGGCTCCTAGGAGGCTTGAGGCTGCAGCATATCTCAACTTCTCTCTCTCTCTCTCTCTCTCTCTGTGTGTGTGTGTGTGTGTGTGTGTGTGTGCTGGCATCTGCCAGATTGTGCCTCATATAAATGAATAAACATCTGGCTTTCTGCTGCCACCATGTGGCCATCATTGCCTTCACACCCATTATAAATCAGTAGTGTAGTGTTCACGGCGGCACCGTGGTGCAGCTCCAAGGTTTCCAGTTCCGTCCTGAGCTCGGGCTACTCAGCGTGTCCTTGTCCGGTTTCCTTCCACCTCCTGAAAATATGCCAGTAGACGGATTTGCTGTTCTAAATCACCCCTAGATGTGAATGTGTGTGTTCCTGACTTCCAGTATTCTTGAGATAGATCCCATATCCACTGCGACCCTGACCAGGAAAATGACCGCTTACTAAAAATATGTTAGGGTTTATACTCGTTTAATCTGCAGCACAATAATATAATCCACTAAGGTGCATTGTGTAGAGTGTGGGCTCTAGTAGCTGCAGGGTAAACTACAAAAACACAGGAATCATTTGTGGACTATTTGACCCCGCCTCCCATCCATGTCCGTGCACATAAAGCGCCACCTCCTAGAATCTACTCTGACCAGCGTTCGTCAGACAGCAACGTTAATAACTAGGTAAAATTTTCATCGTCCCTTTTTACTCCAGAGCAAACTCAAAAAAAAGCCTCTAGCCACTGCTAGACACATCAAGACACTGCTAGCATGATTAGCAACACGCTGCCTAGTGGATATGTGGCTGAAAGATTCGAGGATTTGGAAAATCCCAGTCGTAGGTGTAATGTACGCATACTGGGCTTTTCAATCCTCTGAAAAAAAGTGGCTTCCTGGGGTTTGATGTGTAATGAGAGACTAAAAAAAATGTAACGGGACAGTTCCCTAAGGTGACGCTGCAGTCCAGTGGGCAGGTCACCAAACCTCTGACCTGCATGCATGTGAGCTTCAACTCCAACAGATTTGGCTTCAAAGGTATTAGAAGCAGTGCAAAAGGTAAAGAATATGACTCTCACCATGTTCCCTGGTCCATCTGTTTGGAAAAAAAAAAAAGTTCCAGATTAATGAGACCCTGAGAA
>CM074987.1:1516960-1534460 GCA_037576825.1 Pangasius krempfi
GAGCTACAGTGTGACAGAGCTGTGTTACAGAGCTACAATGTGACAGAGCTACAGTATGACAGAGTTGTGTGTTACAGAGCTACAGTGTGACAGAGCTACAGTATGACAGAGTTGTGTGTTACAGAGCTACAGTGTGACAGAGCTACAGTGTGACAGAGCTGTGTTACAGAGCTACAATGTGACAGAGCTACAGTATGACAGAGTTGTGTGTTACAGAGCTACAGTGTGACAGAGCTACAGTATGACAGAGTTGTGTGTTACAGAGCTACAGTGTGACAGAGCTACAGTGTGACAGAGCTGTGTTACAGAGCTACAATGTGACAGAGCTACAGTATGACAGAGTTGTGTGTTACAGTGTGCAGTATTCTCTATAAACAGTGCCCTTATTCTCTCCACTCATGTACACTCATTCCCTCTCAATTGTTCTGTATGAAATCTCTTGTACCCTTCATCCTCCCTCCACACTCCTCCGCTCATCCCTTGCTCTCTTTCTGCCTCTCTCTCTTTATCTTGTCTTAAAATTTTTTTTCTTTTTTTTCACTAGAAAACACAGGCATTTTCATTTTGACTGAAAGGAGTTCATTGCATTAGTCTTTTTACGATCTCTCTCTCTCTCTCTCTCTCTCTCTCTCTCTCTCTTTCCAGCTCTTTTTAATTTGATTCCAGTGGGGCTGCGTGTTGTGGCCATTCAGGGTGTGAAGGCAGGACTTTATGTGGGCATGAACGCTGAGGGATTCCTCTACACATCAGTAAGCGTGCCATCAGTTTGCCTGTGTCTGTTGTGTGTGTGTGTGTGTGTGTGTGTGAGTGACATGAGCTGGTGTTATTCTGAGGTGTTAGAGTGTTAATTATGTCTGAATTTCTAAGTGATAATGAAGTTATACAGAGGTGTGTGCATACATGTGTGTGTGTGTGTGTGTGTGTGTGGAGTTTATATAAAGATATATAGACTTTTAATCAGAGAGTGTCTTTAATAAGACTGAGAGTTTTTTTTTCTGTCAGCAGTGAAAAAGAGTGATAGTGACTCAACATGGTGTGTGTGTGTGTGTGTGTGTGTGATTCATACCTGCAATAATGCGCTCAGATTTTTGACTCGCTCTGCCCCCCCCCCCCCTCTCTCCCTCTCCCCCGACACACTCTCAGAATCTTTTTACAGCAGAGTGTAAGTTTAAGGAGAGTGTGTTTGAGAATTACTATGTGATCTACTCATCCACTCTGTATCGTCAACATGAGAGCGGACGTGCCTGGTTCCTCGGCCTCAGCAAGGACGGCATCATCATGAAGGGGAACCGTGTCAAGAAAACCAAACCTTGCTCACACTTCGTCCCCAGACCCATTGAGGGTGAGCTCACACAGTGACACACACACTGACACACACACACACACACATGGGTTTCTGTGTCTCATCTCTTTACACCATCTCATCCTTACATTATCTCCCTCTCTTTACCTGCAGTGTGTATGTACAAGGAGCCGTCACTGCACGAGTTAGAAGAGAAGCAGCGCAGCCGGAAAGACTCAGGGACGCCGAGCATGAACGGAGGGAATCAGCCGAACCCGGACTCGACTGAGCAGGACGGCTCATAGCTGCTCACTCACACCCTCACAAACTCGCACAAACACACTCACAATCACACACACACACACACACACACACATATACACACATAGCACCTCACAGAGTTCGCACCTCAACAGGAGAAAAATCACCCAACAAGAAAAAGCAGATTGAAATCTGCAATCCTGTGAATGTCTCAGAAAGGAAACAAAGAAAAAAGAAAAAAATTCCTGTATTTGAAATCAGGACATTTTATGCAAAGTCTGCCGAGTGTGTATGTGTGTGTGTGTGTGTGTGTGTGTGTGTGTGTGTGTGTGTGGATGTTATATCTTGGACACGAAATGAAAATGCTGTGTGTAAGTATGTGTGTGTTTGGAAGTTGAAGCTTTAAAGCCATGTACCAATCCTCACATGTCAATTTATGAATGCAAAAGCACCTTCATGCGCTTCTTTCTGTTCGTGTGTGTGTGCGTGTGTGTGTGTGCGTGTGTGTGTGTGCGTGTGTGTGTGTGCGTGTGTGTGTGTGCTGCTCTGATCATCGCTATCAATCGTCAGTCTCAGATTCTGCTCTCCAGTTGGCTTAAGTAGTGAACGGTCATGCCTTGTATTCGGCTGATGGGCTGCACTGTGATCTCAGTGGACTTCAAATTGTCATCATCTCAGAAGTTCAGAAATATTTATAGTTATCATGCTTGTATTTATCTTTCCAAATGTTTGTTTGTATATGGCATGTTTGTGTTTGGTAGCATTTTACAAGATGTCTGCTTGAAGCTACGTTCACACTAGCAAGCGACAAATCACTTGTGTCGTTTGTGGGCGTGGCTTGTTCTGATATTTTTTTTGTTTTAGTTCTGATGGAAAGGTCGTAAACAAAATGTATAGCCTACAGCCCACTATACGACTTCTACACACAACAAGTTACATGTAATGTACATTTCATGCTAGGCTTTGTGCTAGCTTCGTTGGCAGATTAGCAGCACAAGCTAGTGTACTACCTACGTACACTCACCAGAGGCACCAACGCTCTCTCTTCTTTCTTCCAAGCTTTATTTTTCTTCGTATTGCTATACACATGTAGTACATGACAGGATAAGTTAAATCCCGGTTATACAGATATGCGGAAGCTAATAGCAGGTAGGAACTAAGGTTGTGAGTAGCAAGCTGAAGAAACGTCGAGCCACGTGTGATATAGGATTGGTCCCGATAAATCATTTGAGCCAGTTGTTTGGATGTGTAACTTTACAGTGTCATAACTAATTTGCGTAGAATTGAGAAAATCTCAATTGTTGTGCTGTTGTGCTTTGAAATCACCGTCGCGGAAATCGTGGCTCCGAGTCACCCGCATCCATAGACACTGTATGGTCACCTGTCGCTTTGTCGCTTCTGGGTGTGAACGTAAGGTAAAAAACTACAAATGACATAAAAACGTAACAATTGTAGTTCGGTGGTTTGTAGCACCAGGGGTCTCGGTTGCTAACACTGTTGCCTCGCACCTCCAGGGCTGGGGGTTCGCATCCCGAGTCTGCCCTGTGCACAGAGTTTGCGTGTTCCCCCTGTGCTTCAGGGGTTTCCTCTGGGTACTCTGGTTTCCTCCCCCAGTCCAAAGACATACGCTGTCGTCTGATTGGCATTTCCAAATTGTCTGTAATGTGTGTGATTGTGCCCTGCGATGGGTTGGCACCCCGTCCAGGGTGTCCCCCACCTCGTGCCCTGAGTCCCCTGGGGTAGGCTTCCTGTGACCCTGTGTAGGATAAGCGGCACAGAAAACGGATGGATGGATGGATGGATGGTTTGCAGCACCCTAGTGGGCTGTGGTGGAACTGCAGGCTATTGTATGTTCTATTATTGTATTTCCTGAGTACCTGTGAGAAACGGGTGTTTTATTGGCGCATCAGTCGGATTATTAACAGATGATTAGTATGCATGTTAACAAAGATGCAGCATGTGTTGGCTTGTTGGCTTTGATTACCAAAGTCGGTAGTGCGTTACCGGTGTTGTCGGTTGTTGTGTGCTGCATGTTGTAAGAGCTCTGGTGTGTTTAATTTATTCTACATTTTTTAATGCATTTTGAAAATGCTCATCTGCACTTTTAAGCCTCATTATCACTCTGAATTTCATGAAAGTATCTGAGTCAGGCTGCCTTGTTTAAATCCTTGGAGAAGAGGTCTAATCCGCATTGTCGGTCTCTGTCTGAATTCTTCGTATCTGACTTTTCACTCATCACATCTGTCTTCGTATCTGATCTGAAAATACCTCTGGGTAGTTTTCATCCCACTATAACTTGTCTAATCTCTCCAGTCCGATCTCTCTATCTTGTTATCAGACTTATCACTGTCTTATAGTTTTCTAATAAATTGGATCTAATCTCTCTGTCCGATATCTCTGGATCTAACCTCTCTGTCTCATTTCTCTGGATCTGATCTCTCTGTCTGATATCTCCGAATCTAACCTCTCTGTCTGATCTCTTTGTCTTATCATTTACTATGTGGTCTCTTCATGTTTGTACCTAATTTCTCACCGTCTAATCTCTGTGTCTAACCTCTCTCTATATGATCTCTCCGTTTATAGCCTTTTCATGTTTGATTTATGTTCCTAATCTCTCACTGTTTATTCTCGGCTTTATCTCGTCTCATTGTCCAATCTTTTTTCTAATTTAATTGTCTGATCTCTGCATACGTTTCTAATATATAACTGTCTGATTTCTCAACAGTATATTGCTCTGCATGCATCTTTTCATGTTGTATGATTTCCATGTGTGGTCTCTTTAAATCTGATCAAATTTGATTACACTTGTCTCACTCTATGTAATACTGCTACATCAGATTTCCTTTGTCCCATCCTGTGTATCCTTCCATGCCTACCATCTTTGTTTCATTATGTCTAATTTATCTGATCTCTGATAGTTTAGACACTATGATCTATACTAGGATGTTGGGATATCATTGCTTCTAAAGTCTACTTATCTAATCCTTCTGTCTGTCTGATCTCCGGGGCTAATCTCTTTCAGTCTGATTTCTCTGTATCTGCTCTCTTCCTCTCTGATCCCAGCATGTCTGATCTATATTTGTCCAGGAACTTTTTATCTGACGTCTCTAATTTCCCTCACTGTCTAAATTCATTGCATCTAAGCTTGTCTTGATCAGATCTCAATATTCTGTTATCATCCTCACATCGGTATCTATCAGTCTAATCATGACCAATGACAGATCATAGATCGTGAGAGATTAGACATGCAGAAATTCCCATGATGTCTTTTTTTTATGTATTCTGTCTGTCTAATCTTTCACACTGAGAGACCAGACATGTCAGGGATCAGACACATAGACCTCATAGTGTCTATCTAATCTCTCTCTTTCTTTTTGATTGTAAACACCCTATCTGAAGTGTGTTTTCCTGCCAAAAGCACAGACTGCCCTTTAGACAAAATCACACACACACACACACACACACACACACACACACACACACACACTAAGCTTGAATCTGATTTGCCACTGAGGTCACGGCGCATCATCTTAGTGGTCAGATGAAAGAGTCACTCAGCAGTCCTTAGCCAATGGGGGCGAATTTTGTGAGAAGTCTTCCATTAGGAGAGCAGCACCAGCATCACTTGCACAGGTCACAGGTCAGAGGTCAGAGGTTATCGGGTCAGTGGAGTGTAAATAAAGATGTCCGTCTGGGATTGAGGAAAAGTTTTAATGATTATCGACTGCCTGAAGCTGACGACTGTCTGTTCGCAAAGCCAGAATGTTGATTTCATTAGTTAGTGTTTGCACTTTAATTAATTAACACATTGAAGATGTGTAATGTATAAACGTTGTGTGTGTGTGCGTGCGCGTGTGTGTGTGTGTGTGTGTGTGTGTGTGCGTGCATGACGCTGACCATCAGGATGACCAGATCATTTACATTAAAATACTGAAACCAAGTGCATGTGTACCAGTGTTTGATTTTACACCCGCACCACACAGGCACAAACAAAACAGACTTAGCTTACTAGCTATATGTTCTCTGGTAGCTAGCAGAGCTAGCAAATAAAAAAAATGATTTCTTCTTAGCAGTAAGAATTTTACATTTTAAAATAACCTTTTTTTCAGGTATTCTAGCGAGCATTCATAATAAACATTATGTGCTCTTTGTGCACATAAAAGTTTATTAACTAGCTGGCTAGCAAAATAAACATTAGCTATGCTTCTTCCAGTATATATTAGCTAGCATTTTATTAGCCAGTCGACATATTGGTGTCTTTTAAAACCCTTTAAAAGGGTTTTGCTGTGTGTGAAGTTCACTTTCTACGTAACTGCTACTGTTAGCAAAGTGTAGTGAAGACAGCAGAAAGTAGCCTGTTTGGGGACAATGGATGTTTTCTGACTGAGGAAAATTCCCAGTTCATAATTCCCAGTATAAATTAATAATGAATGTTATACGAATGGAGAATACAGAGCTAATGGTACTTTTGCTTACTACAAAACAACGTACAGCACAGAAAGCACTCAAAAAAGATACTCCTGAGGAGTTTCAACCCACAAGTGTGTCGGCTTCACCTAAGGCTATATATATAAGGCTAAGCTAGCATTTAGCAAAGTTCCAACTTCAGAGGAAAGCTATGCTAGCTTAATTAATGCTAGTGCAACAGAGAAGCCCTAAAAGAAACCTTTTTCTCCTTTTTTTGGGCCAAAATTTTATGACTTCACATTCAATAAACCATCCCATAAATCAGAACGTGTTTTCAATTTAGCCTCATTTGGGAAATTGAGGTGTTATTCTAGTTTTAGCTTGATTCAGAATTTAAAAAAAAAATAGTTGAGACTTTACTTTGTTCTTTTAGGGTGTTTTCTGAGCATTTTGCCCAATATGGAACATCGCAGTTATTTGTCATGAACAGCTCTGCAATAAATTAATTAATAAATTAATGGCCAAAGAAAGAGTGTTGACCAACATATTGAGTTAGAAAATACTGTTGAGAGGTTTTTTTTTTGGTTTTTTTTTTTTTACAGTTATACTACTGCTTGCTAACAACACATGTGGAGACAGCACTCAGGAACCAGAATTGATTTGTTTGGCTACCATGGTCAACGCTATGACAGTGTTGTAGTATTCGAGACCAGACGGTCCATATGTTCACGGTCTTGGTCTTGTCATGGACTCGGGAGCATTTGGACTCGACTACGACACTGGAAGTAATACAGCTGTAGACTTCTGGTTAGAATAATTCAATACGCACTGCTCATTGCATGCATTGACTTTACACAAAATTAAATTTCTCACCTTCATCCATATTGACAATACTGTCCACTAAAACGTGGTATGCAAGAGCTCAAAAGCACAGAAGTTACAGGCTATGGAAGGCATTGACAGAAATTAGTTTCGACATCGGTGCAGAACAATATGAGCCAATCAACTAAGTGCTGCGATGGACACGGTTGAAACTTGCTACTATGACAGTAGTATGGGACGATCATCATCATAAAATCAGTAAATCAGTGCCACCAGCATGGTACTGCTTCACAATTCAGACTCTTTACTTATAAAAGACCAAAGTCAGAAATAAATAACAACTACTAACCTTTACAAAGCTGATAGTCAGAGAAGTAGAGCAAGTAAAGTTATTTTTAGTGAGTCTACAAATCCAGAATCAGATGATGTGCCTGGGATTGGCACGCACTATGTCATCTATGACTCACTACGTCAGGAACTGCTTCAAGGCTGCAATGTAAATTGTAAATGCAACACAGTTTACAAAAAAAGGCTTTTTACTAAAGCTTTCAGTGCGTATCCAAATATATGACCAGGATCTTGAAGCATATTTTATACGTCAGCTGCATAGCAAACAGCTGCGTTGTAAACAATAATGGACAAGTATGGACAGCCCAAAGAGCTAGGAGACAGCAGTAATGTTCATAAACATGGATCCATGCCTGGAGAGACTAATATAAAGCCCACACACAGATATTTACCTTAGAAATGCTTTCACTACTCATGAAAGTGACGCATTTGCTGAAAATTACTTCACAGTGGTCATAATCCAGATTCTGTAAAAATGACTAGACCACTTAATTAACTGTTAAAAGATTAATTTTCAAAAATGACATGTACATAAATGCCAGTTGTTAAAAGGTGCTCTTCTAGTTGCTGACAAATACTAGTATATAATTTCTCCAAATCTTAAATGTGACGAATTTCCTTGTCATTACTCCCACTTTCTTACAGCTACACAGCTCTGGAAATTTGTGACCAGTCAGAGCAAAAAATGCAACAGTCAGCAGAGTTATGGGAAAAAAAAAGTGGCTTTCAGTACTTTCTATATACTTCTTCTGATCTGACCCCACTGTACTTTAAAACCTTTAGGTTTTCAGATACATACAGTAGTTGGAGAAGTTGGCAAAGTCTCTTCAAGCCATTCTCTGTGAGTCTCTCATGAGACAGATGTAATATTAGCAAAGAAATCGCAATGGAGTCATGGAACTACACTTAACTCGATGCACAGTAAGTATTCTTGAAGATGTAAACTAGTCCTGAGTGGAGTAGGTAGTCTGAAATAGACTTGGCCCGGATTATCTGTAGCCGTTTATTCCCGAGTGTGAGCAGTCCATGGGAAGGGTAAGAAAGATTTCCTCCTGATGCTGCAGATCTTCCTTATACACGGCTTGGTGTAGATGTCCTCAATGGGAGGAAAATGGGACAAAGTGATGGACTGGGCAGACTTCACCAAGCAGTGCAGTGCATTCCTGTCAGATACGAAACAGAAACATGCATATTTCAGCCCTTTTTAGTCTTGTTAGGAAGTAGATGTAGGTGTTCAGGGTCTCTCATATGCACTCCAAGGAACTTGAAGTTGCTCACTGTTTCTATTGTTGCACCATCAATGAGTAGATGGATCCTAGTTAGTCTTGCCCTTCAGAAGTCAACAATCATCTCTTTAGTCTTGCTGACATTAAGGGAGAGATTGTCGTCCTTGCACCAGACCTCAAGCAAGCCGTGTCATTGCTGTTGGTGATGAGACCCATAATGGAGGTGTTGTCAGAAAAGTTGTTAATGTGTTTGCTGTGATAACCTGTACAACCTGGAGTGGTTCCGCTGTTCATGGTGGTGGAATGGGATGATGGATTTCTGAGGCTTGAGTATGGCGATGTTGAATGCTGAGCTGAAGCTGATGAACAGCATTCTAATGTAAGAGTCCTGTTTGCCTCATTGCCTCATTGCCTCACGTCTTCCCACTGAAATTGAATCTTATTTTAGCAGGAGTATCATACCATAATTGCAGTAGCTGAAAATAGCATCATTTAGACACAGATTATCTAGCTAACATTAACCACTTAATGTCACCTTTACATTCATTTACTTAATTATAACACATGTTCAATAAGTACATTAACATCTCATCCGATCTGTTATTACTACCAAAGCAACAGGAGAGGAGAGAGAGTTATACAGAGAGAGACGGACGGAAAGGGAAAGACAGTTGAGCAGGAAATTAGAGAGACTGCATTCGACAGCAGCACATCTGCTATAAAAACTCCTGACAGAAGCTGTTAACATCACAGCTTTGTGTGTGTGTGTGTGTGTGTGTGTGTGTGTGTGTGTGTGTGTGTGTGGGAAGAGGAACAGCATAACAGTGTTAGTGATGAAATAGAGGTCTGCAATCACACTCAGCCATTACTCTAACACACACACACACACACACACACACAACTGCTGACTTAGGTCTGATTTGCTTACAGTAAATCACAGCTAGGACCTGGGTAAAGTGTGCGTGTGTGGCTGATCTCTGCGTGAGATACCTTTAGATCTATATTGGTCTGTGCATATTTGTGACTTACTGCCTTCTGGGGTGTGGCGTCAGGGATATCCATCACTGGGCTTCACAGACGCCACAGTATTCCCGGGATAGGCTCCAGATCCACCATGACCCTGCCCATGGTAAAGTGGTTTCTGAAGATAAATGAACGAATCTGTGTGTGTGTGTGTGTGTGTGTGTGCTCCTGTTAGGGGTCGCCACAGTGGATCATTGGTCCGCGTATTTAATTTTGCACAGTTTTTACACCCTTCCTGACGCAACCCTCCCCAATTTTATCCAGGCTTGGGACCGGCACTGAGAGCGAACTGGGGTCGGTTCCCTAGCTAGGAATCGAACCCAGGCTGCAGCAGCGAGAGCACTGTGACCTAACCACTAGTCCTCCAGGGCCCACCTTTGTACATTTACATTACATTTATGGCATTTGGCAGACGCCCTTATCCAGAGCAACTTACAATAGTGCTTTGAAGTCTATCTGTGTACATTAATACTCCTCTGAAAATGAATGCCTAATTCTGACGTCTATTATTTAATCAGCAACGTTTAATGATTGTGTTGAGGGTGTTGAGTCGCCATTCAGCCTTGAATTTAGGCCCAAAAATAATTGCTGTACACAGAGCAACTGGGAACTTGGTGATGTCATGCTGCCTTAGTGTTATATAAGAGTTATGATAAATTGGATAAATAAAGAGTTATGATTGAATTTTCCTGACCTAGAAGTAAATTTAGTTATGAGTGGGCCTTGCTTACCAAGCTTCCCACTCGGTACCTACCAAAACCCTTTCATCATGGTGGACACGTCATCATGGCGGACACGTCATCATGGTGGACACGTCATCATGGCGGACACGTCATCATGGTGGACACGTCATCATGGCGGACACGTCATCATGGTGGACACGTCATCATGGTGGACACGCCATCATGGTGGACACGGTTTGTGTCAGTGATCAACTGAAACAAATGCTTCATTTTTTTTAATAAATGCAGCTTACTTTTTAAAGAACGTGTGAACAGTTGACCATTGATACTCCACCAGATAAAGATCCCAACTGTTACTGCAATTTACATTTCTTTACTTAATAAAATGTTTGTCCATTAAAAAAACATAAAGGCCCTGTGATGGACTGGTGTCCTGTGCAGGGCATCAAGCGTTCCCAAGATCCAGATCCACCGCAAACACGTACCGATGAATGGATGAATGAATGAATGAATGAACATAACCACTTCACATTGTCTTATTTTTAGCCATCGACTAATTCGTAATGGTTAAACATTAACAGGTCGTTTAGTCACGCTAGACGCTTATCCGGACCTTTAAAGGGTTAGTTCACCCAAAAATGAAAATCCTGTCAACCCATAAGGCTTTTGTTCATCTTCAGAACACAAATGAAGATATTTTTTTAATGAAACCTGGGAGATTTCTGTCCCTCCACTGACAGTCCAAGGCATCGTAAAAGTAATCCATACGACTCCACTGGTTTAATCCCAGTTTTATGAAGCGATTCGAATGATCTGTTTGCTCAAAATAACTAAAATTATTATATTATTCACAATCTTCCGCATAGATCTCCAACGTGCGTTCACGAGAGAGCCATGACGCATGCGTGTCGTGTTGACGTGAGAGCTGACGTTCTCGTGATACAACTGGACCCGGAAGCGCTGCACTGTTTACAGCAGAGGAAGAGGAACGCTGTATGCATGCAAGTGTCGTTTGTCACACTTTAAGTTGACGCTGCATTTCCTGGAAGCCGGAACCTTGAGAAACTTCCTCTGCTGTAAACAGCGCAGCTCTTGCGTCAACACAACACACATGCGTCATGGTTCTCTCGTGAATACATGGAGATCGATGCAGAAGAACATATTTTGTGAACAAAGACTTAATTTTAGGTATTCCGCGCACACAAAGCATTCGTATCGCTTCATAAAACTTTTACGATGCCTTTATGAACTTTTTGGAGCTTGAACGTTTTGGTTACATGGACTGTCAATGGAGAGACAGAAATCTCCCAGGTTTCATTACAAATATCTTCATTTGTGTTCTGAAGATGAACAAAAGTCTAATGGGTCTGGAACGACACAAGGGGGAGTAATTAATGACAGAATTTTTATTTTTGGCTGAACTATCCCTTTAAGCAAGGAATTTTATGTAATTAAACCTTTACAAATTTTAGTTTAATACCAAAATTCTTGTTTTGTTTCATGTTGAATTCCAAATGATATATTTATCCTGCATACCACTGCTTCTCTGGCAGTTTCCAGGAATTATACGAAATTCCATGAAGATACAGACAATGCTTTATTTATTTATTTATTTATTTATTTAAATTTTTTTATCACCTGTGATATGTAGAAAGGTATATGAGCTAAACTTAAGGTATGATCAGATATGTGACCATTCAAATTTTCTTTCCAGGTGTACTTCTCTGAGTGGACTTGCATTGAGGTCATGTAGAATGAACCCCTTTCCAACATGGCGGACGCGTTGACGTAGCGTCTAGTGCGGCTTCCGTGTTGCGGGGCATTGTGGGAATTGCAGTCTCTCGCAGCACGGGGTTTTTCCGTAGGAGGAGCCTGACGATAAGGGCGCTACATTTCCGTTCACAACTCACACTGAGCCGAAGGAGCGGACTGGACACGCGGTGACACGGAACCGAAACGCGCGAGCTCGTGAATGGAGCGTGTTATCCGGTAAGACGCGCTGCACTGAACACTCCGGCACGCGCTGTGCGTGTTTGCGCACGTGCGTGCGTAAGCAGCTCTCTCTCTCTCTCTCTCTCTCTTTCTCTCTCTCTTTCTTTCTTTCTTACTTACTTATTTATTTTTTATTATGTCGCGTGCTGTTTGTTATAAATAATAGATGCGGTTCATGGTGCTGAGTTTGATCACGTGTGGCAAAATGAGCACTTAATTAATGCAAGTGATAAATGGTAATTAATTTATTAACGCTAATTATAATGAACAGAAAGAGAGATTGTAATGAACACCTCTGTAGGAGGGGAGAGAGAGAGAGAGAGAGAGAGAGAGAGAGAGAGAAAACACTGAGGTTGGAGCTACTTTCATAACAGAGATTGCACAACCTGTCATTTCCGTTGTCAAGTGTGTGTGTGTGTGTGTGTGTGTGTGTGTGTGTGTGTGTGTGTGTGTGTGTGTGTGTGTGTGTGTCAATTAGTATTTCATTAAAGGTGAAGGTACATACTCGTTGATATGATGAAGTTTTCCAGACTGAGACTTTAAAATTTAGTTTGTTGAGAATTTGTGGAAGGAGTCTCCAGTGTCAGCGTCAGTAATTCTTCAGGACACAGAAGTTTGCTCTTGATAAGCTGCGTATTTTATTTTATTATATTATGGGAACGCCTGTTTTTGTTTTGAGGATCGTTAAATGTAACTACAAATGGATAAAAAATGTGTCGTTCCCAAATAATATGATGTGTCGTTCGTAAACAAATTAAAAATTGTAATCGATGGCAAATCGCTGTGGTATAAGAGGAATAACGCACTTCGAGACGTGCTGTTATTGGAAAATAATCAACTTCGAGGTAGTCGGGTCGCATCACACCACACCACCCTGTCGTTGATTATTTTCCTACATCAGCACACCACACAGTCCGTTATGTTTAATAATTATTTAAATTAAATTTTATATTTAAAAAAATATCTTTTTTAAAAGTAAAAGGCCGCTACATCAAAGGGAAATCAGTGCATATATCTGGTAACCTGTTTAAAGGAAGTTAAGACGCAGACAATTTAAACAGCACTTAGCAATTCAGTAAAAAAATAATTCAAACAAATTGTTTAACACTTGATTTTAATTTGCATATTTTGTTTTTTTATAAATGTATGTAGGTTATAAGCATGAGCACTTCATTTTCAGTGTGTAAGAAATCAGGGGTGCAGAAAACAGTGATGTCTCCACTTTAAAGTATTGAAATGTAAAGCTACCACCACCATGTTTCAAAAACAACACAACAAAAACAGCCAACCCTGTTAATTTAATATAATTAATACTTACAGCATTCAATATACTTAAATACTGGGTTTAATGAGTGGTGTGTGTGTTTACAGTTGTGGTGTGTGTGTGTGTTTACAGTTGTGGTGTGTGTGTGTGTTTACAGTTGTGGTGTGTGTGTGTGTGTGTGTGTGTTTAGTACACACTGTAATTGCCTCTCAGATTGAGCAGCTTATTGATCAAACACAGAATTTGATTAATCAGTGTTGTGTGTGTGTGTGTGTGTGTGTGTGTGTGTGTGTGTGTGTGTGTGTGTGTGTGTGTGAGCGCTGCCACAAACAAGAGGCCTCTAAGTGCTTTAAGTCTGACTTGAATCAATTAAGTGTCCTTGTAGCTTTTGCATAATTGGCATTCCAGATTTCCCATAATGCTTTTCAATGAAATTAAAGCGCACCATAGTGGAGGATTGTGTGTGTGTGTGTGTGTGTGTGTGTGTGTGTGTGTGTGTGTGTGTGTGTGTGTGTGTGTGTGTGTGTGTGTGAGAATGATGGATGCTGGATGCTGCCGTGGTGGCACAGGGGACCCATCGCTCTCATCCTCTCAGTGGATCTTCCATTACTGTCTGGCACACACACACACACACACACACACACACACACACACACACACACACACACACACACACACAGATATCCCTGTCTCTGTTATTAAATCATCCATATCTCAATGAACCCTGTTCCTCTAATGCTTCTCTCTCTCTCTCTCTCTCTTTCTCCCCCTCTCTTTTTTCAGAATGTTCGTCTCCATTCTCCTCTTCCTTTCCTTAATGTGGGTGGTTCATGCCACTCTGTTAGAAGCCCCGCCCACTAGCCAATCAGGTAAGAGCTTTGATAAGTTAATCATAGATGTGGCTCCTCCTTTTCTCCATCCTGCTGCCATCTTAATGTTTGGAACAATCACTGAAATGACTGTTTCAGTAAGGTTTAAAACAGACTCTGTATTCACTACAAAGGCGAAATAAATACCATCATTATTCCATTCTGGACGTGTCCCAAACTACAAATTCTTATTCAATTTTCTTATCCAAAAATTTGGAAAATTTGAAAAGATTTAATTTTTATTTCTGAATCATAAACAATGCAAAATAATGTTCATTTTTTTGTTTGTAAAAAAAACTAAATACATTAAAAATTTATATGAACAGAGCTTTAATATTGTAAACAAAATGTATTACAGGTTCACCATATCTTAAAAATAAATAAATAAATAAATAAATAAATAAATAATCTAAAAAATTTGATTGAATAAACAATGTCTCTGACCCAGGGGAAAATGATGGATTGAAACATAATGAGCTCCGCAGCAGCAGCTAAGGCATCATTTTAACTGAAAATAGAGCTCCAAATCGGCTAAAATGCCAGACTTCCGTGGCCTCTTTTCCAGAAGTGCTGGTGTCGTTTGAAAGCTACGGAAGAGCTGATATAATTTTATAATTTTTAACTGATATAATCTGGTGGTGTAATCGTATAACTGATAATGCCTGTCAGTCATTGTGATCTTCTGCTATCGCCCAGCGTCCTTTCTATATATTTTGTGGGTTGTGCAGATTGGGACCTGTGGTGCACAAACAGTGCGGTTATATTAGATGCATAATTAATAGAATGATGATATACACACTGTGAATTGTACATTCCCATGATGCATATCCTGAAGTGTTTTGCATTGTGATGCATCGTGTCATAGTGTATCATTATACGGCTAATAAATGCCATCATTATTCCACCCTGGATGTGGCCCAAACCACACTTCGTATTCACTACAAAGGCTAAATAATTACGGTCATTATTCCACCCTGGACGTGGCCCAAACCACACTTCATACTCACTACAAAGGCTTAACATATACCGTCACTTTTCCAATGTGGGTGGACATTTTCCAAACCACAGACTCTTATTCAATACTAATGTTAAACAAATACTCATATTATTCCACAGTAGACTTTTTATTGATATTAACTGACCACTCTTGTGCTATTCATGATTTGAGGGGTCAAAATCTTCTCACAGTGCCGTGTTTAGGAGCTCAATATGACTGAAACCCATGGAGCTGTAGTTAGCAGTCAATGTTAAGTGTAATTGCAGTGTTATTTTAGGCAATGGAGTATTTTCTGAGTAATTTAACAACACATCTCAGGGAAATGTTGACATTCTGAACACTTGTTAATGTGGCTTTATGCTGTCTGTTTAAAAGGTTATTAAGGTCTTGGGTGAAGTTGCTAAAATATTATGTAAGCACATTTATTTTGTCTGAGTTATTAGATTTTTGTTTTTCATTTCTCAGCAGACGAGCAGGTTTAATAAATCCTGCGCCTTTTTGACTTTCACAGAACAAAAGCTGTTATGTTTTTTGTTACGTATGTTTAACCTTAATGCACTTCACAATGTGCCATGATGCTGGAACTATAGCGTGTGATACTTGTGATGAATCCCACCACCTGCTGCGCTACACACATGACGTGATCCGGCTGATGGTGGAAACATTTTTTTTACTAGGTGGATTAATTAGCATGCATGGCTGATAAATGATCTTTTCAGAATCAGGAACACACTTTGGAATTGGAATAAACTGCCATGTGGAATATACTGTGGTGTGCGATGCACTTAGTGCAAAACTTGCAAGAAATAAAGTGGATGTGTATGTTTGCAGATGGGGCAGACTAAAGTGAGGTACCCTTAAGAGATTTGCGTGACTTATGGGAGTTCAAGATCCCAATGGCCTGTGGCTAGGAGCTCCTTCTGAGCCTTTCTGCTTTGGCCATGTGGCTGCAGAAGCATTTGCCTGATGTCAGCAGTCTTAACAGTCCATGCCTGGGGTAGGAAGTGTCCTTGATAATTTTCTGGGCTCATGAAAGCAGTTTGAAAGCAAGGCAAGAGTTTTACCACCTCAGACAATTCTGGAAGTCCGAGGTATCTGCCCACATTCAAAGGACATTCTGGACCTTTGCCATTGAGAGTATCGCTGCCTGGTATGGCAACTGCTCCATCCAAGACCACAACACCCTGCAGAGCCTACCAACCAACTTGGCGGCTCAGCCTGATGTAAGTATCCTGCTGGGAGGGAAGTATTGCTCCACTGGTTGGTTCTGCTTAATATACCACCCTCTGCAGGGTATTGTGGTCTTGGATGGAACAGTTGCTGTACCAGGCAGTGATGCTCTGAATGGCAAAGGTCATGAATGGCAGATACCTTGAACTTCTGAAGTTGTCTGAGGTTTTTTTGCTTTCTTGGATGTGTAGTGAACAGGAGTACTTCAATGATGTACACACTGAAGTGTTTGAAGTTGGCCACTCTTTCCACAGATGCTCTATAGATCTTAAGAGGTGGGAGGTTTCCTACCTGCTGTCTCTTTGGTCTTTCTGAAGATCAGATCAGCACAAGGTTGTTGGCCAGTCACCACTGAGCTAGATCCCCCACCTGCTTCAAGCATGACTGGGCTAGAGACATTTTAAAAATGGAGGGAAACACCATGGCTACTGGGTCAGCAACTTTCCTGCTATTTACTAGTGGATTAGTGGTTAGGCCTTAGCGCTATCACTGCTGCGGCCTGGGTTCGATTGCTGGCCAGGGAACCGACCCCAGCCACCGGGGTTGCACACGACAGTGCCGGTCCCAGTGCCGGTCCCAAGCCCATAGTGGACCTCATCTTTCTGAAGTGCTCTGATATTTGTAATGGCCATTCTTTCAATAGAACAGTCTGCTAATGCTGCTGAATAAATAGATAAAGACTATTGGCATAAACAGACATACAGGACAAGCCAAAGTGTTTCTTAAACTATGAGTAAATGATTGGGTTTTGACAGTAGGGTGGTACTGTCAGTGGTAGAGGAGAGCAAAGCAGAGCAGAGCAGATAAGGAAGAGGGACTACAGCTATTGGATTTGGTATCTGGCCCCTAACCATTACAGCAGGAACGTCGACTATTGGTTGGCCGGTAAATGACTGGGAAGTGGAGCAAAGCCGTACCTCCACACATTTTTGGCTGCTGAATCATGGGCATTTCTTTTTCCAAATGAAAAATGACACAATTCTATCTGCTTGGAAAATGTTTGGGAGATAAAAAGAGGGCTTGAATGAAAAAGATTGGAATTGATTCTGCCAGCCAACAGTACTGGCTTAGTAGACCACTGTACAAGATCTAGCCA
>CM074987.1:1550413-1561873 GCA_037576825.1 Pangasius krempfi
CCCCCCCCCCCCCCCCCCCCCCCCCCCCCCCCCCCCCCCCCCCCCCCCCCCCCCCCCCCCCCCCCCCCCCCCCGGTTGTTGGGACAAGCCATTAAAACCAACATGGTGGACAAAGTGCCGGTAGAAAGAGATACTGTAATGCTGAACATAAAATACTACCAAGTCTAATCTGTTCTGTTATTAAATCTAGAGTGATGAGCTAACTGAAAAGGAAAAAGGCAGTAACATTGTTGTTATGGTTGCAGCGTACATGTTACGTGAGCCGCTTTTTTAACTCTCTGGATATCACTTTTTCTGTATACGTATATATATACACACACACACACACGTAGTGTGAAAGCAGCCTAATCAATAATCTAACCTTAGCCTAAATAGTCAATAATCAATAACCAATCATAAAACACTCAACAGCTAATGAATATTGAAACAACAAAATTACAATACATTAGAAACATCTCACTGTTATCAGTCCCATTAGAAGTGATGCCAAGATGGCTGCCAGAGCTGTGTATCCTAGCATTTTGACCATATTTGGGGCCGAATTTCCAGCTTTGCTGTACAACATGAACACAACACATACTCACCTTACTTCGGAAGAGAATAAACGGTACATCAACAAAATCACTGATCCTTTTGCACTTGAACTTGAACTGCTAATTCCACCTAAACTGTCAGAAAGGGGGAGAAAACTCTGTCATTATAGGGAGGGTAAGTCGATATCAGCTAACTAACTTGTTTTGGTTAATGTTAGCAATACGTGGTGGTGAGGTAGACTTCTAGTTGTCCCACAACGTAGCTAGCTAACTCATAGCTCATAGCTATGAGGTAGCATGACAGGGAGGATCCACTGCACTGCTGCTTGTTGAAGATGTAGCGTATGTAGTGAAGTGTATTAGTGCAGTCAGAAAGTCAGTAATAAAAAAACATGAATCTTCTTATTGAAGCACAGACTCAATCAAACTGATTACAGCGTGATGTCACATGAAATGCAAGGATGTGTGTAAACACAAGTGTGTATCTACTAAACAACTCTCTCTACATTTGGGCTGCTTCCCGTATGCTAGTGCTTCGACACAAGTGTTTGCTTTTGGACGATACACACGGTATCAGAGAGGAGAGACGTTAGAAAAAACAATGCTGTTACTTAAAGTATAAACCTACAATATATAAACACACACTTGTATATATCATTGGTGTGAATATTGTGTAGATTATGGGCATGTGTGTGTGTGTGTGTGTGGGTGGGTGGGTGAGTGGTGGTTGTGTACTGAATCATTGTTTCTGTTCCAAAGAACCTGAGTTTAGATTCAGTACTGTGATTTGTACAAGAGATTGTTTTTCTGTAGTGGTGCATCTTGGGAAATGTAGAGAAAGGCAAGGTTATTGTCTGTGCTGGTAAATGGACGAGGGAGGTGGAGCCAAAAAGAGCAAAACAGGTATGTGTTCTACTCGGAGAAAACCCCTCAGTCATTTCTTGCCTCCCACACCTTCACTTTCATGCTTTCACACACACACACACACACACACACACACACACACACACACACACACACACACACACGGACATTCCACTGGCTTTATTATTAATTCAGATAATTAATACTGTGACTACATCTAAATTAAACCCTAACCTTAACGTCAGTAACCAAAAGGAAACCTTTTGGGTCTTTCAGTTTTTCGAATTAAAGCTGCAGTATATGAAAAAAAAAAACAAACAAAAACAAAAAAAAAAACAAGTAATGTCATCACAAGGTCACAATTGCCAGATACTCCTATCTTTCTGGAACGTTTCTTTTGGACAGTCTCCATCAAGATATTAAAACATACTATATATTAAACACACATTAATGAAAGTTCGAGGAATCAGTCTTATACATATATATATATTACATATTTACATATATACAGTATAAGTAGTGTTTGTTTTTTTTGTTTTTTTTGGTAATTGGCTGTTAATTCACATTCACTGGCTGTTTTATCAGCTTACTAAAGGGCACATGTGAGACTAAAGACATATTTCTCTGCTGCTGTCTACACTTAATCATGTGTTCATCTGTAGAATAACTAAATAAGGCTAACTAGAAGGAAAATTCTGTCGAGTCGGTACAGTTGTGTATAACGGCATGGACAGGATAACAGAATAAAAGTAAAGCCGTTACTTAAAACAAAAGTACAGTGCTGATTCCTGTTTAATAGCTATTTTAAAACCACCACACCCAGGCTTTCCTGAGAAAATGGAAAAAAAAATGTCCAACTTTAAATGTCACCAGTATTATGAACACATGCATTTTAAGAAGTAACAGCATTGCTGACAGTTCATCTCTTGGCATGAATGGGACGGTGTGAAGTGAAATTACATTTTAATATTTCTTTGATATCTAATATAACGACGTAATAGTGTTGTTTTCTCTGTGTACAAAAAAAGGGTACATTTTCTTACATTTAAAGTTACTGTGAGGGGAAATAAACATTCAGACATTTATTTATTTATTTATTTATTTATTTAATATACTTCCAGTGCATATATCCGCTTCATATTTACAGACATGATGCCTTATTACTTTGTACCTTTAAATATGAACAAAAACGTATCTATTCATTCTCATAAAGAAAGATATGTTTAAAAACCAACAATACCAAAATTAGTACTCTGTTGCAAAACCATTTTTGATGATTACAGCTTTCAGAGGTTTACAGTAAGAAGTAATTCGCTTTTTGCAGCATTGTGGTTCAATTTTGGACCCATTCCTCTTGGCAAATCATCTTTAATTTACTCCACGGTTCGGAGGGTAGCTCTGACGGACTCACAATTTCAAAATCCTCCACGTTTTTCAACGAGATTCCAGTCAGGAGATTGGCTAGACCATGTGAAGCCTTATTTTGTCTTGTCGAAATGTCCATCTTCTCGCCAGATTCAGTTTCTCGGACAATGAGATTAAATTCTCCTATAATGTATCCTGGTACAGAGAAGCAGCCCCATATCACGATGCTCCCACCACCGTGCTTCACCGGGAGTATGTGGGTATTCTTGGGATCGTACGTCCAACTCTTCATTTTCCATTCAGTGACAAGCTGAATTATTGTGTAAGGGTTCTACGTTGTTTCGTCTGACCAGAATATATTGTTCCAAAATATGTTGTTCTCCGTGTAACTGTTGTCCCTGCTACTTTCAGGTCGTCCTGCAACTCTTTTCGAGTGACTGCTGGCTTCTCTGTTACGTTCCTCATCATTAGTCTGAGAGAACATTGCGATGCCTTGCATGGCTCACCTGTCTGGAGATGATTAGTTCCATGAACCTGCATATTATTGAACCAGTTGTACTGACAGCGATGGTTAATGTCTTTGTTGAGGCTCTGGAGTTTTTTTTCTGCTTAGATTATTTAATAATTTTGTCCCTGAGAACTTTAGGAAGCTCCTTCACCTTCATCATGATTGCTACTTGTTGCGTAAAATCTTCCCAACCAATGACGACGTCTTTTATAATGACACAAGGTGCAATCTACACTTTTTTTTTAAATCCTGTCTGAAAACATGCTTATGCTTATGAATACATACATAATAAAACTTTTTGGTTTCATATCAATAGAACAAAGTCAAAATACATCATGTGTGTAAATTTGGTATTGTGTATTGAGTGGATATATGTTACCGTATGTAAGAAGTGAACTTGCTTATGAATGCTTAACTAGCCAAGCAAAAACTTTTCCCCGCCTCGTGATATTAGCATCTATAACGTTTCCCCCACAAGTCATTTTCATGTCAAGCAGGGAGTCTGTCTACCAGCAACCGAGTTTTGAAGTGTGTGGTTTTATAAATGGTTTTGATGGAATAAGGAATAAATAACAACAACAATTTATTTTTAATACCTGACCGGAAAGTGCAATTTATTATTTTAGTGTTTTGTTAGAAGGAAATCTTCAGGTGTACAAAATATGCCTGGAAAAAGTGTTTGTCTACTATGTTACCTAATGCAGGTGAATATAGTTTCTGAGAAAAAAGGTTTTAAAATTCCTATAAAGAAAATGAACAGTATCCGAAAGGTTGATCCGTTTGAAATATTCTTGAAAGTAAGTAGAATTGCCCCAGAACAGAAGGCTAAGAAGCATATTTTTACTTCTTAGTTTAAAGCCTTATGTAATGCAGTGTAATATAAGCATATTTAACATTTTTCATACGTTTGATACAGATTTAATAATCTGATTTAAAGTCACCTAGATCAGTCTAATTAAATAAACGTGCTTCATTGTATTTCTATGTCTTCAGTGCCATTAATGCTAGGATTTGTTTTTTTTCTCCCAATTAACAGTAATACTCAAGTCACAATACTGGCTTATGGAGTCATATAAAAGAAATTTAATTGTAAATTGTAAAATTCATCCTTCAATAACCACCTGTAGGTTAAAGGTCAGTGCGAAGGATGTTTGGTTAAAAAAAAAAAAACTGAGTCATTTGAGAAAAAAAAAAAAACTAAAACCTGTTCTTGAGTTTTTGTAATTCGCTCGGAAACTTCAATAATAGTAACTTTCAATAATTCATAGTCAGAATTGACAGGTGGGAAATTTTGAATGGACACGTCATGTAGAAGCAGTTCAGACACGTCCTAGGTCACCGCACAGCCAAAGGTTCGCCCCAGGGTCCTGTACGGCGAAACACGGAGCTGCAGGTATCGTAACGGAGAAGCCTCTTCCCCTTCGACAAGGCGTTACCTTCGAACCAGATAACATGCGATAATCTGCTTGAAAGACACGGCCATTTTTTTCCATCCTGCAGTTTAATTCTGTGTTCAGGTTTCTGTTGCTGTTTGTTTTTATTTTACATTTGATGTAAAAGTATAATGGTGTTTTCCTTTAAAGGAATCTGTGAATGATGAATTCCCCTTAAAACCCTCTTATACGAGGAGGAGTGGAGTGTAAACCCTGGCATGTGTGCACCTTCAGAGAAATCCTGCACACTCCATGAGTCAACCTTTCTCTTCTGCACACTTGTACACTTCGAAAAGCACCAGATAGAGTAGTGTGTTACGGATACGGAACACGGATATTGGATTTCCTTCCCTTTCTTATGAATGAAGTCATATGAGCTGTTACCAAACTATCTAGCCATTTAGCTGTTCACGGTTAGCTACCTCAATAACAGAGCATCAGTTTAATATTTTATTTATCTTTAGCTAATGTTACATTATCCAAATCATAAAATGTGTGTTTGTTTCAAACCCCAAAATGTGCGTCATGATCACATGGCCATCGTTTAAATAAACCGAGTGACTTTTATAGTTTAGTTTGACATTACATAAGCTAGCTAGCATTGCTACAAAGGGCTGTCGTCGGATAGATTAGCCAACCATGTTAAAATCTTAATTCTGATTGGTCAGAAGGTTTTGATTAAGTTTCGATAACAGCTGATGACATCCTTAGCTTGCTCCTGTAATATGCTTTACACGAATTAAAAAAATAATTAATGTAATGGCAACAAAGAAATGTCATTTATAGCTATGAGGAATGTGTTTGGGGTCACAGATGTTTCTCTGAACAGTACCCTTTGAACAGTTTTATATTGAGGGCATTTTGTTTGCATATTTTTTTGTGTTATTTTCCCCTATATTTCACAGCACAGGTTGGGAAAAAAACCCCCTTTTTAGCAAGAAGTAGTTCACGCCATGTTTGACTACCATTAAAGCGCCAGATAGAATAAGGTGTGTTACAAAGTACAGATACTGGATTTCGGTCATTTTCTTATGAATGAAGTTGTAAGAAATGGTACAATCCTAAAGACCACCCTTAACCCAAGACCTTTTGTAAGTCTTTATCCAAATTGATTCATCCTCACGATTACCAAACTACTTAGCTGTTTATGTTTAGCTCGCCCAACGCCAAAGCCTCCGTTGAATTTCTAGCTAACAAGATCATCTTCAGATAATCTTTGATAATCTTCCATTATCAAAATATGTTTCTCGAACTGGTTTTCAATCTGACACGAGGGTGACGTCGCATGACTTTTGTGTAAGTGGTGTAGGTGGTTTCTGAGTGAAGCAGCTCGGCCAATGAAATGACAGCCTCACCACACCACATGAACAATGACCTCAGTGAAATCTGACCCCGCTACAGATCATGTGCATAAGCATACTCTGGAGCTCATACTCATTTCAAAATGACACTTATGTGCTTAGTCTCAGCCTTATTTGGTCCTTAGAATGCTATATACTGGGATTAAATTGTGTCTGTGTTATGTACAGTGCTTTGCATAAATACCCCCCCCCCACACACACACACACACTTTGTAGCACTACAACCTGAAACTGAAATTGACTTAACTGGGAATACATGTCATGAATCTACACAAAATAACCCATAATACAGAAGTGGAAGAAAACACTAAATATATTTTTCAAAAATAATTGCAATGTACAATTAATGTGTCATGTGATCTCAAAATAAATAAGCCTGTTCCTGGAAGAAACCAGAGTTTGTTAGAGAGCATGTGGACACCTGACCATCATAACCATTTGTGCTTCTTCTCCAAAGTCTGAAGCACACAATTGTATAGAACGTCTTTGTTTGCTGTAGCGTTACAGTTTCCATTCACTGGAACTAAAAGGCCCAAACCCGTTCCAGCATGACAATGCGCCTGTGCACAAAGCGCGCTCCATAAAGACATGGAGCTTTCCAGAAGAAACCGAGTGTCCTGCACAGAGCCCTGACCTCAACCCCTTGGAAAACCTTTCAGATGAACTGCACCCCAGGACTCCTCGCCGCAACATCAGCGCCTGACCTCACTAACACTCTTGTAGCTGATCGAACACAAATCCACACAGCCACGCTCAAGGATGTAGTGGAAAGGTGTAATGGAAGTGAAGTGACCATGAACTTATATATAGTGTAACTAAACAAACAGCACCACGAAGACCAAAGAGTTATCAAAACAAATCCAGGACAAAGTTCTGTCAGGGTTTGGTTGTAAAATATATCCCAAAAGAATCTGGCACAATCACGACTCTGACTAGAGGAGGACATACACCGGAAACAGGTGACCTGGTAAAGAGACGGTCAGTCAGAGAAGCAATCAAGTAGCCAGCGGTTTCGCTGAACATAATGCTACCAGCACCATGCTTCACTGTGCTGTTCTCGGAGTGACGAGCAGATTCATTACATACAATCCCAGTTAAGTCTATTTCAGTTCTGGGTTGTACCACTACAAAATGTGGAAAAGTTCAAGGGGGTGAATATGTACGCAAGGCACTGTATCTTAAAAATTCCATTTCCCTATTCTTTGCTAAGGAGTAAGCAGTTGCAGATAAAACTTCCTTTTCTTGCCCCATTAGTCTGGAGTGTACTCTCCAGGCATCAGACAGCAGATTGCGCACGAAAAGCAGACATCATAAAGCATTTTATTCAGCGTTTTATTTCTGTGTGCACATCATGACTACTTATTTTATAACAGGAATGACTGGAGTGCAAACTCCAAAAAACGAGGGGAACTTCCCCTCAATGAAAAGTGACGTTCCGTTAAGGAAAAACAGAAGAGATAGAAAAAGAAAGAGAGAAAATAAGGGAGTGAGACAGACAAGGAAACAGGGAGAGCTTAGAAAGGGAAGGAGAGTGTAATTGGAAAAGCCCTGAAATTCCTTTCACTTCCTTCTGTCTTTGGTTTGGCATGTGTGTGTGTGTGTGTGTGTGTGTGTGTGACGTGATGGTGGTGTGTATCAGATCTCTGTTTCTTTTCCAAGAAACCTTGTGTAGAGTGTAGTATCGGCTCTCCATAGGCATGCATCATGGGAAATGTAGTATAAGTGTATAAGTGTGTGTAGTATGTAAAGGCTCTGCCGGTAAATGGGGAGGGAGATCAGAAGAAAAAAAAAAAAAACCAAAAGGCAATACGAGTTTGTGTTCCCCTCAGAGAAAACCCCTCAGATGTTCAAACCACCCACTCACACCCACACACAAAAACCTATACATCATGCCTCTGACCTTTAAAGTATAACCTAGACACAGTTCAAGGAATTACTTTAGGGAAGGGAAAGCATCTCTCAAGTGTACACTACGCTTTTTTCATCAAACTCTAAACCAATTTAAGACTTGTAATCTCATCATGGAGTGTACAGGGATTTTTAAAATCACTACACCCTTCTCATTCCTCTGTGTGCCTTTTCACGGAACCGAAGCCAAAATAAAGTTCATTATCACCGCGTTACATAAGCGTCGTCTTATCGTTGCTGTACAGGGAAAGACTCCACCTTCAAGGCCATGTGTTCAGAAAGACTCCACCCTACAGGGCATGTCATAAAAAAAAAAAAAAAGTCTCTGCCTTAAAGTTTGTATCAACGTCACCTAGCCGTAATTCAAATAAATAACAATTGAGTAGGTTTTATTTCATAGCAAACTAACGTACGTCAGCCAGCTTGCGTTAGCTTGTGTTGAAAAAAAGTGCTGACGTCGGAGTAGATTAGCTAAACATGTTAAAATCTTCATTCTCATTGGTCAGAAGGTGTTGATTAATTTTCCACAACAGCATCTCTGACGGTAGTTCGGCAAATCACAGGTTGATATTAACGCGCTCGTTCTGATGCGTTATCATTTCTATAGTAACAACTACACCGTTTTTTGGAAGGAGTCTCCAGTGTCAGTGCTTTGTACCATTCAGAGGTAAAGCTGTAACGTTTCCGATTTTTCCGTAACACGACGAGACTGCATTATTTGTCTTATTCATGTCACATGTTTCTATAACATAATTGATAAAAGGTAGCTAAATAAACGTAGCTGATTTAAAAAAAAGAAAACTTGCTGTTATTTCAGGGTGCTAAGAATAACTCAACTTTGCGTCAGGCCACGTCACAGCATCTCGTTCTTGATTATTTTCCTATCACAGCATTCCGTCGAGTGTTTTATTCCTTGCATAGCTAACTAGTAGTTTAGCAATGGTCATTGCACGAAGTTCCGATATACACAATCGTACACCCTCTCTTTTACTCCGAATTCACACAAATACTACACTGTCTATGAAATAAAATAACACTAAGTGCGCTGCAGATCATCACTGCAGTAGCTAAACATTACCTACTATAACCTGGATGATGTAACACTGAAACTAGTAACACACAGTGTTTATCGTCGCGGCAACAACTAACGTCTGATGACATCATTAGTTTGCTGCTGGAATACTCTCAGAACATACTTTCGTTCCTGGGTTTATAGTCAAGTGCGAAAAAGCGCACACAGAGAATAAAGCGGTGACAAAGGAACTGTATTTATAGCTATGCGGCGTGTGTTATTTCACACATGTTGCGTTAGTGTCGTGGAAAAAAAAAAAAAAAGGTGAAACAGACGCTGGTAAGATGTGAGACAATGTGCAGTAAATGTGATGCTCTCTAATGTCTGGTGTGTCACTGTGTATTCTTTGGAAGCCCCCAGATTTCACACACTGATTTCTATAAAAACATGACTGTAGACTGAGATTTTTTTTATTTATTTATTTTTTTTTAAATATTCCGAGTTTGACTTCTGTTTTGGATTTGGATTTCATTTTCAACACCGAGGATACATTAAAGGAAATATATCTTTAACCAGGTTATCTCTCTGATTATCTCTCACACGTGTGATAAAGGCTTGTGATCTGTGTGTGAGAGAGATAGTGTGTGTGTGTGTGTGTGTGTGTGTGTGTGTGCGCGAGCTTCCTTAATGCTACGAGTGAAATTACAGATAAATTCCCCCGAGCGACTGATTAGAATCCTGACTACACTCTAAAACCTCTGTCCTTTCCGTGCACTTTACTGATATCCTTTTATCCCTCTTTCTTTCTGTCTGTCTCTCTCACCATTTTCCTCTCCTTACATCTCTCTCTCTCTGTTCTCTGTTTATCTCCTTATCACTCTCGCTCACTGTATCTCTCTCACTTCTCATGTCTCTCTGTATATCTCCTTACATTTCTCTCTCTCTTTGTCTCTCTCTCTGTCTTTCTGTCTCTCTCGCTCTGTTCTCTGTTTATCTCCTTATCACTCTCACTCTCGCTCCCTGTCTCCCTCTTACTTGTCTCTTTGTATATCTCCTTACATTTCTCTCTCTCTTTGTCTCTCTCTCTCTCTTTCTCTCTCATTTCATTGGTCTCTGTATATCTCCTAACGTCTGTCTTTCTCTATGTCTCTCACTCCCCCTATTTTCTCTGTATATCTCCTTATATCTCTCTTTCTGTCTGTCTCTCTCACCATTTTTCTCATGCTTTCTCTCTCTCTCTGTTCTCTGTTTATCTCACTCTCGCTCCCTGTCTCTATCTTACTTCACTTGTCTCTTTGTATATCTCCTTACATCTCTCTCTCTTTATCTCTCTCTCTCTGTCTTTGCCTGTCTCTCTCCCTTTCACTTTCTCTCTCTGTCTCTCTCTCTCTCTCTCTCTCTCTCACACACACATTCCTCTTGTCTCTGTATATCTCCTAACATCTCTCTTGCGCTCTGTCTCTCACTCCCCCTATTTTCTCTCTATATATGTCTCCTTGTATCTCTCTTTCTGTCTGTCTCTCTCACCATTTTTCTCTCACTTTCTCGCTCTCTGTTCTATGTTTCTCTCATCACTCTCACTCTCGCTTCCTGTCTCCCTCTTACTTCACTTGTCTCTTCGTATACCTCCTTACATTTCTCTCTCTTTATCTCTCTCTTTGTCTTTGTCTGTCTCTCTCTCTCTCTCTCACTCTCACTCGCTGTCTCTCTCTCACTTCGCTTGTCTCTTTGCATATCACCTTACTTCCCTCTCTCTCTCTCTTTATCCCTCTCTTTCTGTCTCTCTGTCTCCCTCTCTCTCCATCCCGCACCATCCCTCTGTATCACGGCATTCCCATGAAAACGGTCCATGAGAAACCACCCATCATCAGAAGTGACACATAATTACAGGAAACTCATGGCTCCTCCTCCTCCTCCCCCTCCCCCTCCCAAACACCCACACACACACTCACAATCACACATGCTTTGTGCTTCTCAGATTGTTTTGGCCATTTCATCTCTGATACGCGATTGAGGACACATCACACACTCACAGGTAGGACCGATTTCTTACACACTCACACACACACACACACACACACACACACACACACACACAAAACATATATCACCCATAGGAATGTCATTTACTCTGCTTATACTGAGTATGAAGCAGCTAACATTATTAGACTAACATCATTAGGGATTAGGGTTGAAGGATAAAGTGTTAGGGATTAGGGTTGATGGGTTAGAGATTAGGGGTTAGGTTTTAGGGTTTAAGGATTAGGGTTGAAGGATAAGGGATTAGGGTTGAAGGATAAGGGATTAGGGGTTAGGGTTGAAGGATTAGAGATTAGGGTTGAAGGATGAGGGATTAGGGGTTAGGGTTGAAGGATAAGCGGTTAGGGATTAGGGTTGAAGGATTAGAGATTAGGGTTGAAGGATAAGGGGTTAGGGATTAAGGTTGAAAGATAAAGGGTTAGGGATTAGGGTTGAA
>CM074987.1:1561883-1572699 GCA_037576825.1 Pangasius krempfi
GGTTGAAAGATAAAGGGTTAGGGATTAGGGTTGAAGGATTAGAGATTAGGGTTGAAGGATAAGGGGTTAGGGATTAAGGTTGAAAGATAAAGGGTTAGGGATTAGGGTTGAAGGATTAGAGATTAGGGTTGAAGGATAAGGGATTAGAGATTAGGGTTGAAGGATAAGGGGTTAGGGATTAGGGTTGAAAGATAAAGGGTTAGGGATTAGGGTTGAAGTTTTTTTCGTTGGAGGATTAGGAATTAGAGTGTGTTTAAGGATTAGTAGTGTTATATATGAAATATATTTATGTGTGTGTGTGTGTGTGTGTGTGTGTTAGTCTGTTCGCTCCTGGAGCAAATCATGATGTGTGAAAAAAGGGCGCAGTATATCGGGGTTTCCCTATGACGCCATCTCCCCTCCCATCTGTGTCTGAAGACCGAAACTGGTGGTTCCCCTTTGCATTCTGCGCGCGATACCGAGTGTCTCTCTCCTTTTCAGTGGAAATGCGGCGTGGCTATCTGTGAGTACATTTATACACACTTTCACACGCTCACACTACACAAGCGTTTGTGTTTGTGTGGTCATTTAGGCTAAAGAAAGTCGTCTGAATCGATGTGTGTGTGTGTGTGTGTGTGTGTGTGGGTGTTTGTGTGTGCGTGCGCGTGTGTGTGTGTGTGTTTGTGTGTGTGCGCGCGCGCGAGCGCGTGTGTGTGTGTGTGTGTTTGGGAGTGTAAATCAGAACAAGGAAGAGAAAACCCATTCTGTCTCTGTGTCTAGGTTTCTGAAACTTGTTGGTCTGTAAAAGCATTTCAAAGGAAACAAAATATAAGCGCCAGTACACAAGAATGTGTGTGTGTTTGTGTGTGTGTGTGTGTGTGTGTGAGGGAGTTTGTGTGTAAGTGTACAGTATCAAGAGTGTATTATGAGCCTTTTAATCAAAACCTCAATAACACAAAAACATGTACATAAACTTGGGCCTAATAGAAAATTCAGGAATAATAATAATAATAATAATAATAATAATAATAATAATAATAATAATAAGGGTTATGTTTATAATAAATAGACAAGACATGAATGTAGACATGTGGAGATGTTTGTACACATTACGTTTTCTTTTCATTACTTTAACCTTCTGTCCAAATCAGAACAATGTTTTGACCACCAATGACGCATATTTATGAAAATTTTCTTTTGGGAAGTCATGTTTTCATGTTGTACCAGCAACCGGAGGTCTTACACAAAGCTTTGATGCAATGATTTTCACGTAGTATAAACACAGAATTCCAGTGTACAAGACAAAATACTGTTACAGGCTGGACTACGTGTCTTTTTTCGTCATTTATCTTAACCGTCTTTGCTGGTGCGCAACACATCAACGCATTTAAACCTCTCAGGCGGAGTGTGCATGCTCAGTATAAGAAGACAGGAAATATTTTTTTAAAATGAAAACTCTTTTTTTAAAATTCCCACCTCAACTAAAAATTCCTACCCGATTTTTCAGAAGTTTCGCTGACTTTCTTCACACTCACGTCACAGTCAACCATAATTTACCAAGTGTATTCATTTACATTTAGTGATGTCAATAAAATTCCATAAAAAGGCGACGCTCACAGAGAGCTCAATACAGCCAAACGGAGAAAGAGCGCCTCCTACAGGCAGCATGCACTAAATCTTCCAATAATGCAGCTTAGCCATTGCGGCGTGTCGGCTACCGTAGACGCACACTAACTTTTTCCTCATTTTATAGGGTGCCATTACTTATGTCCTAACAGAGCACCTAGTCTTATTTGTCTTCATTTGTGGATTTGTTTCGAATTGATTTCTTTCAAGTCATTAATAATAATAGATGAAATAAACAAGCGACCTAAACTTAATCCCGCAAATGAAATCACGGTAACACGTCACTAATTATACGATGTGATTGCGTTTCACGTTAACGAGTCTTCTTAAACGTAAATTTACCCAAATACAAACATTTTTTTCCGAACTAACTGGATTTTCATGATACTGCAGTTCTTGTGTAAAGAACTGCTCCTGTGAACAACTTACGAAAAAAAAAACGTTCGTATCCGGTTTCATAAACAAGACCGTTTTTCTCAAAAGTTTGTGTATTAGTGCGGAGCAGAAAAGATCGTTTCCTGGTAATCTATTAGCTTATGTTACTACGTGTTATTACCACGTGTGTGGTTCAGACTCAAAGCGTTTGAAACCCTATCGGAAATGCTTTGAGTCTGAAGCGCACACACGGTAATAACACGTAGTAACATAAGCTAATAGATTCTTCGCAAGCTTTCTTTTCTGGTCCTGCATCGAGATTCTCTACGTACAGACATTTGTATTTTATTTGATTGTATTTTATATAAAGTCTTGATAAAACCACACTTGCGTGTTCATTACAAAATGGCAGCAGGTTAGCAACAGTGACTAGCAGATAGCATTGATAAAGAGCTAGCTAGGAGAAGCGTACTAAAAAAATCGTCAGTTTTAAATGTGTTCTTTTAGCTAGCCTGTTCGGTGTAGTCCTAGTTTTATAATGCTAGTTTGCTAACAATGATGCTAGGTTGTATAGTAGCCTGTTCACCATAATGCTGATTCATTGTTAAATTGAATACTTAAGTATTTGTTTACTCAAATCGAGCTAAGTGTTAGCTTGGGTATTGTAATGCTAGTAATAATAATAATAATAATAATAATAATGATAGGTAATTAGGTAATGGTAATTTGCTTAATGCTAATTTTGTTAATATTTCAGGTTCATGTTTGTCGTCATCTCGGCGCTGCAGCTAGTAAGCGCAGGTAAAAGACACACACACACACACACACACACACACACACACACACACACACACACACACACACACACACGAGCTAGCATTGTAGTAAACACGCTAACTGCGAACTACCATCACGTGAAACAGTTAAACAGGTTATTCTGAAGACGTGTGTTACATCTGAGTGTTGTGTGTGTCTGCAGGTGACTCTCCCGTAGTGCACAATGTGCAAGGGTTTGTGGGTGGAAGTGCACATCTGTTCTGTGTGCTGGAGCGCACATACAACGTTGACGGGCTTTACTTCCAGAAGAAAGCTAGAAATGGAGAAGTGATCTTTATCAACGGGTTTTACTCCAGAGAAGTCAAAGTGCCGTCTGACTACAAGAATCGCACCGTCGTCAACAAGACGGAACTCAGCATGGAGATGTTCGAGCTCTCGCTTGCTGACGAGGGAGAGTACACCTGTATCCCCTTTCTAAATAGTGTACCGTACAACCAAACCAAGTTTCATCTCACAGTTACAGGTACACACACACACACACACACACACACACACACAAACACAGAAGGTTATCTAATGCCTGATACTCGTAATGTGCATAATATTTACTACTAACACTTTAGTATTAACACTTAAGTTCTTGTAGAGACAGATCACCATGTACGACAGCCCGGGAAAAACCTTCTCTTTTGCGTATTGTGAGGTGTCAGTGTACACTCACTGGCCACTTTAATAGGAACACATGTACACATCCATCTCACATATCCACTCAGCCTCTCATGTAGCAGCAGTGCAATGCGTAAAATCATGTAGATCCAGGTCAAGAGTTAATGTTAATGTTCAGATATCAAACATCAGGATGGGGAAAAATGTAATCTCAGTGACCGTGGCATGGCCGTCATTGCATGATGGGCTTGTTTGAGTTTTTCAGAAAGTGCTGATCTCCTGGGATTTTCATGCGCAGTTTACACAAATGGTACAACAAACTGAAAACGGCTTGTTGATGAGAGAGGTCAGAGGACAATGGCCAGACTGGTTCAAGCTCACAGGAAGGCTTCGGTAACTCAGACAACACCACTCTTTACAACCGTGGTGAGCAGAAAAGCATCTCCGAATGTGCAGCATGTCAAATCATGAGGTGGATGTGCTACAACAGCAAAAGAACACATCGAGTTCCACTGCTGCCAGCCGAAAAACAGGAATCTGAGGCTGGAAAGAGACCAGGTGAATGTTGCAATCTTCAACTGTCTGGTTTTGGTGAACCTGGGCACACTGTAGCCTCAGATTCCTGTTCTTGCAAGGATTGCCTGCAGCTAGAGTGGAGAAGAATTTGCCTTATCTATCTAGCGCAGCTCTGAGAGCTGTTCCACCTGCTCGTGTTAGGTGGCACCAGGATCCTCATGACATTCAATTTCATTGCATTTATGTCAGAGCGGAGAGGGTCCTCCTGTTTCACCTTCATTTGCCTAAGAGACACACTCGAGAGTGAACAACTAGCTGAATGAAAAGTTTTGTGGACTAGCTAGCAAGCTAGAAGACCATCGACGGACGTGATGCATGGATGCATTCTCAGCGAGGGAGAAACGTACAGCCCCATGTGATTCTGGCGCCTGATCCTGACACATTTCTGCTGCTGCAACTCCTCAACCTCCAGAACCGCCTGATTCATCCTGATGCTGTACTTCTGCTTGGTGCTTTCTACACTCGTGACTCACCTCCTGCTGCTGGGGATGGTCCCATGTGGATACCCTAAAGATTTACACTTCCCAAAAACTTAATTTAATTCTCACTCTTGCTTCAGTGGAATCTTACCTGGAATCTGTAGATTTGTACTAAAGAACTGCTGCTGTAATTATAAAGCCTGCCTTGTGCTCATCCCAGGACTCTTATTCGCAATCTGCTCATCCTGTAAACACATGTAGTGCTGTTTAATGTTATTGAATACAGTTATAAAAGGGTGATGATATATAATATAATCTCACTCTCTGGTGTCAAGAAGTTCTCCTTTTACATCTGGTGCTTCTCAGGGATTCTTAACCAAACCTCATTTGGGATCTAAAATGGCATCTGGATTTCTCTAAAGCCGTATCTATTGTGTCTGTTGTTAAAAGCGCTATATGGATATGAAATTTGAATTGAACTGAAGACTACAAGCACAGAGAGAGTAAGGAATATGGCGATGACACCAAGCATCATCAGCCAGACGTGCAAGGGCGTGGTGTCCTGTACCGTGTCATACCGAGTGAACTGACTGAAAAGGAACAACAAATGAATATTGATGTGTTTTTTTTTTTTTTGTTAGTATCAAAACAGCTTCTCTGATACTCCTACAAGTTTTCTTAATCCTCATTCCATGTGAATTGTAACCGTCCTCTATGTCTTTCTCACAGCCAATTACAGCGTTCCCGTCATAACCGTCCGGGGGTGCGGCAGTGGCCCGGCCCCCCACAACTGCATGATCGGATGCTCCTCGTCAGGAGGATTCCCCCGCAGCAATGTAACCTGGAGTGTGGCTGGAAACGAGATGAGCAGCCTGCCGAGGGACGCAGCGGAACCTGTGTTTATGCAGGACAACCGCTCGCACCTTTGGAACGTGTCCCACACCGTTACGCTTAACTGCAGCCTGCAGCTTAAAATCACCTGCTCTGTTGGTGGAGTCATGTCACCTGCCGTCAGTGTGTGTGAGTACTGTATACACACACACACACACACACACACACACACACACACACACACACACACAGTCAGTCCAAGAAGTGTTTTAATATTAAATAATAAATCAATGTTCTGTGTATGCGTGTGTGTGCACGCAGGTCTTCCTGCTCATACCCGAGATATGATCGTGCCAGTCATTGCGTGTGCTGTGCTGTTGCTGGTTTCCATTGTGATCACTGTGATTGTGATCTGCACAAGGTGCAGGAGAACACAAACCTCAGGTAAACACACACACACACACACACACACACACACACACACTGAATCAACATTTTGCACTGGAGCTGTGAGATGGTTTAACGTAGAATGCATTCTTCCTAAACCTTTTTGCTGAATACTTGCTTCAAATTTTTTTAAATTTTTAAATTTGAAGTTCTTAGGGACTCTGTTGCCAATATTTTGGTGATTTTTTTTTGTAATGCTACGAAAGAAATAAAAGACAACAGGAAACTATTATTAACCTTGTATTTCGCGGGACGTTTCACAACATTAAATACACCTACAACTGGATAAAAAGTATGACGTCAACCTTTAATCAGTAGAATTTGTTCTAAAGATTGAATTGGCAAATTGGCTCTGTTAACGAGAGGAATCAAACGTAAACAGAGTTGATTATTTTCCTGTAACAGCACATCCCAAAGCTTTTGATTCCTCATATACTTATTAGCGTTGTTATGGTTACAGTTTGATCGTAATTTTATTGACACGGTTTCATTCTTCTGTCTGTTTTTCTCTCTCTGTTTGCTTCACAGCAGAGCGCTCATCAGCTGCTGAGCTTGCGTATTTAAAGTGAGTGTGTGTTCCTTTCACACACACACACACACACACACACACACACACACACACACACTGTGCTGTGATCTCACATAGGACGAAATGCTGAACAGTGCTGTGTGTGGCTGTGTGTGTGTTTCGTTTTTCTCCAGTTAGCTCAGGTCAGGCTGGATGAACACGGCGAAACACACGCTTTCTGAAAACTTGAACTGAAGATCCGTGTGTGTGTGTGTGTGTGTGTGTGTGTGTCTGGTGGACAGATGAAGGAGCAGACGGACTGTCTGAGAGTTTACACACACTCGCCAGCTAATGGACAAGTGCAGTCAGAAGTCAAACTGCAGCTACGACGCGTCTGATCTGCTGGAAGAGACAGCCGCAGCACATGCTAATACAAGTTATGGGAAAAAAAAAACATTTCTTTATATTTTGTTTTAAAATCTGTTTTTCTTACTGTAGGAATGTTTATGAAATGTGATATTTCATATCGAATACAGTGACAATTCAGAACACTGACAAACCAGCTTAGCGTTCAGGTTTCGGGCTGTAACAGATACATGAGCTTAACATTAATTTAACATTATTATAGATTAGCATAACACTCATCCAGCCTAGCATTCATCTTAGATAGCTTAGCATTCACTGACTCGGCGTTCGAAATGCCGTTTTCTACACGGAGAGACGATAATTAAAGTTCGTGTTAACCTATTGGCTTGTTAGCTAGCTACCACTGAAACACAGCGCAAAACAGTTTAACCTTCTACGCAGTTACTGGAACTGGAAATCAGTTGAGCACTGACGTGTTAGTGTAACCCTTCGAAGGGAAGAAAATGGCTGCCATTACTTAAAAAAAAAAAAGATAGAGAAAAAAAGAAGTATTAAGCTTTCTTAACGTTAAAGGGATGGTTTAAAGTCCAAAGGTTAGGCATTCCTGTGATAATGTGATTAGTCAGGAAGCATTTCAAATTGTGTGCCTTTACTTTGTACAGTAGTGGTGAGACGTAGTGCACTATTTAAAAAACGTAGAATACCTCTGAGAATAACGTGTGGAACATCAGAGACACACACACACACACACACACACACACATACACACACGCACGCCTACGGCTGCTCGATTGCCGACTCGACTCAGATTCCGATTCCAAGTCATGGGAATCGATGGAGTTGATTCCATGAGACGATTCCTCACAAAGAATTTAGTGCGTAACAAATCGTAGGACGTTGAAATAAGTATCCGGATAGTCGACTGTTTTCCGGTAGATTTCCGAAATGTTCGAGGAGTTTGCTTTTCGTCAAATTCACGTACGCATTTTGAAATGTGGAAAAATAAATAAATTACATCAGGAAAAATGAATGAAGAAAAGCCGAAATGCGACGAGGAGGTTGTTTACGGTGACGGTGTTGAGTGTTGCGTAACCAGGCAACAACGTTCTCTTGCGTTACATGACGTGTCAAAAGGATGTGCGTTTTCCTCACAAACAGAGTACGTACCTTTAGAGCACAGTATAACTAGGCAAACTGAGACGTAGCACCAGACATAGAGAAAAAGATCTGGCAAAGTTCGTAGCGCGATATTAATTACGTGCGTGATGCAGCTTCAAACCGCCGTTACGTGTTTCATTTCACCGGAAAACGTTGAATCTGACATTCAAAATAATTGGCAAGATCAACTCCTAGCTACTTAGCTAGCTACTACAAGTTTAAAGCGACTACGTTTTTGTCTAGTCTGTTGTTAATTGTTAATTAGAACATTTACGGTAGCGAAACTGACAGATGAATTAGCTAGCAAGCCAATTTAGAGAGCGAAAGCTAGCCAAATGAGAGTAGCTAACAGGCTAGCTAAACCATAACCGATTAACTTCTGACAGCTGCTTCGGCTGGATGATGTGGTTTGATAGTTTGCCTATTTTTGTTACGAATTGTACATTTTACGCTGTTCTTGTCCAGTCAGAAAAACTGTCGCTGGGCTCTGTGTGTATGTGTGTGTGTGTGTGTAAACTACATCATCACTGCATGGAATCAATCCGAAGCTTTGGAGTCAACTGTCAGTTCCCCGAAGCCTGGAATCAGAGCCTGTTTCCGGGATCGACTCCCAGGCCTTAGGCAAACCGCAAACTAAGCTCAGGGAGCGTTCTAGAACGTTAACCCGGTAGCGTTCTAGAACGCTAAACAATGGGTAATCTACTGTTAAACAGTGAATCATTCTAGAACACTAAACCAAGGAGTGTTCTAGAATCCTGCCTGGTTTGCCTTTCTCGAGCGTTCTGGAACACTCCTCGGTTTAACCTCGCAGCACATTTCTTGGTTTTAGCGTTCTAGAACGCCATATAGCTTAGCGTTCTAGAACGCTAAAACCAATTAGTGTTCTGTGGTGCTAAACCAGCGAGTGTTCTAGAACGCTGATATGTTCTACTTTTCATATGTATGTATGTATATGTATGGCTAATGCTAGCATTTTCCTAATGCTAGTTTTCATGATGTGTAAACGTGTTCAGTCACTTTAAGAAAAGTTCTCGGGCGTATATATATATATATTTTTTTTTTATGTCACATACTACACAGACGAGCGCTAGAACCTTCTAGAAGTGTGTGTGTGTGTGTGTGTGTATATGTGTGTGTGTGTGTGTGTGAGAGAGAGGTTTGGGAATCTTTAGTATGTTCTACATCATCCATTTACTTTAATAATCTCTCACCAAGTTCTCTATATTATAAAACTCTTTCCTAAAGGAAAAGTTCTGTCAGTTTCGTTTTATAAATGAAATCTGCTCATTGTATTTATATACAGATGTGCAATAAAATTGTTCTTTTTTTTTTTTAAACCATCTATGTGTTTGAACTTCTTACACACACACACACACACACACACACACACACACACACACACGAATCAAATATCAGAAACCCAGAGTTTTAATTTCATCTTCGTCCCATACAAAATCGTTTAAATAACAAACCTGTTTTACATTTTGTTGATGTTTTTTTTTTTTTTTACAAAGATAAATTAGCATTTTTTTTTTACAATATTACAACACAATTAAAAGCTACAAAAAAAACCCAAAAACACACACACACACACTAATCCAGAAGTACTTCACAGCCTTCTGAAAAAAAAATATATATATATATAAAAGTGTGTGTGTGTCTGAGGCACTTTAATAAGTAAAGTTTGTAAAATGACAAACATTTATACATTCACTTCAGCGATTGTCTTGCAGTTTACATTGTGTGTGTGTGTGTGTGTGTGTGTGTGTGTGTGTGTGTGCTTGCCCAAGAGGACATTTGTTACATCATCATTGTAAAAGTTCACTCTTAATGTTTAAGACCAGGAAGGTTGTAGAATGTCCACACCCTTTTTCACTACATAGTGCACTATTTAGGGAGCTTGTTGTTGTTGGTGTTGTTGTTGTTGTTTCTAGTCGTGTCTAGAAGCACAGTGAAGAACAGAACAGTGTCTTAACAAAACAATAGAGCCAAGAGCACGCGTCGAATATCCCGGGAATATTCGAGATTACGGCACCGTTTCAGACGCCAGGCGGCGTTTGGGAATGCTAAGCCTGAAATGTTCTAGGTTAGTGATCCAGTCTCCGCTTTGCTGCACCTGGTTTATAATAAACTTTTTCCCAAAAAAAATAAAAATAAAAATCGGGGGAGTCACGTTCCAGGCGAGATGATGTGTAAACTCCTTTCTGTTTATTCATCCGAGGCTGAGAAGATCTGCGTTTTAATCATAGCTTTAGATAAAACCTAAGGACAATGTGGTCAGAACAGCTGAAAAACAACCAATTACCAAATCCTGGAAACTTTCAAGAGAATATTAGATATTATTTTGGGGGCAGTTTTATTGTTTATCATTAAAAACAATAGCTAACTATTTTCGCTTTCGAACTACATGATTAGTGGTTAATTCATTTATAAATAGCTCTAGTTCGTCCCGTTTGTGTTGCGTGTGACGATTATTAAACGGGCGTTGTTTAGTGTATCCACGATGTAAATAACATGAATCTTTGCATCTCATATTGAGCTATTTGCACAGAACTCTGATTTACATGGTGTAAAATGATTTCCCATAATCCTGTTCATCAATGATGCCAAGACTAGACTTTGAAGATGTCTGGAATTGTTGAAAAACTCAGCGACGAAGGATTCCAAGCTGCATAAAAGATATAAATTCTTCATGGAAGAATTCATTCATTCATTCATAGCTATCAGAGTTAACCGATGTTCGCACTGATGATGACGCTTGCTAGAGACGTAGCGAACGGATATTATTTACCTCATTTCACTTAATTTCCATCACGTTACAAAGCGATAAAATGTGAGCAGGTGAAAAAGTAAAACCTTTGTTCACCGAGAGCATCCTTCTGCTAACGGTAGCTAATCGCATCCGTAGTAAATGCCGAGCTCGTAGCGAGAAAGACGAGTGTTTTTCTTTGTTCGGTGTCAAACGTAGACAACAGCAAGCCGCTATTCAGAACTACATGCTAGCAGTCAGTGAGCTACACACACACACACACACACACACACACACACACACACACACACACACACACACACACACACACACACACAC
>CM074987.1:1586495-1588995 GCA_037576825.1 Pangasius krempfi
CCAACCTCGTCACTCCCAAAGAGAACCTCAACATCTTCAGCTCTGCTACCTCTAGCTCTGACTCCTGTCTCTTCTTCGGTGACACTGTCTCTAAACCATACAGCATGGCCATGTGAGAACACAATGTACAAGAGGTTTATTAACAAGATAGTCCACAAACCAAAACTCAAAATCAAAAACAGGCCAGGGTGAAACACAATAATCCAAAGAATTTCCAGAACCAGAGTACAAATCCAGAGAGTAATTAGCTAACAAGGCAAGAGTCAGACACAATAATCAACAGTGTTTCCAGGACCAGATTGCAAATCCAGAGTACTCAGGTAAACAAGGGAACGGTCAAAGACTATAGAATAATGTCTCAGAATTTTCTTAAATGAGGAAAATTGGCAAGGCTTCGCAAAAACCATTTGCTTTATATAGTTTTTGAACAGGATATGAGAGTCACTCAAGAATTTGAAGAGTTTCTAGAATTTGGAAGAGGGGACCCTCTGGTGATGTCCCTGGCAGATGTGACCTCTGCTACAAACTATAAATGAATTCGGTCTTTGTTTTGTTTACTTCATATCTGACAACTCTTGCTCACGTGACCTTTTAGTTGTGTCCTGTGGGATCCCAGTCGCGACACATACCCCTAGTCTCGACCAGCTGCCCTGAAGCTTTTTAAAAGATTAAAAACTAGTGCGTCTTCTATTCGTATCTGTATTTGTACCCATTTAGAACACACTATCTGTTCAGTGTCAGTAATGTATACGTATTTGGTTACATCCCTAATAATAGGGGGTGGTATGGCCAAGGATTTTGAAAATCACTATCCTAGACACCTAGTATTGCAGGATATTGGTTTCCTGTTTCCTTAATTTCCTAGCGTTTCTCTCTTTCTTAGTCCAGTGTGTCAGCTGAGCAAGTGTGTGCATGTGTGTGTGTTTGTTTAGGTGTGTGTTTGTGTCCTTCGGATATATTTGTTGTGTACATTCCTTCAGCACAATGGAAGCAGGAAATCTCTCTATGACAAGAGGATGGGTGTGTGTATGTGTGTGTTTGTGTGTGTTTGTGTGTGTGTGTGAGTGTGTGCATAATTTGAGTCTATTGTCCCCTTTTTCTTCAGAGAGAATCCCAGCAGCAGTATCAGCTGACCAATAAAAAACAACCCTGATCCAAAAGTTGCTCACTACACAGTGCACGAGTTTGTAGTCTTCTCTGACAGCAAAGTGTGAACTATTATCAGTGCACTCGTGAAAGTGCTTTACGAAAGGTTAGTGTCCAAACCATGCACAGAATGCAGGACTGAATCCTGCCCACTCTATGGGGTCTAGGCCACACCCAACCTGATTTACTAAGAACACATTAGTGTTCATTTGCATGTGCTTTCTGATAGACGATCCACCACATGTGATTGTTTTAAGACTACATGGGAAGCCTAACTGACTAAACTTAACACAAGGCTTCGCTGGGATCCTATGGCAGATTCAGTACACTCTATTTTACCTGGAGTAAAGATTAACACTCACTGAACACCAGGCTTTTAATATGTCATTTTAAGTCCTGCCCAGATGCACAGCTTCACTCCCAGTGTATTGTGTATTCTCAATATTCTTTGCTCACAATGTGTATTGGACAGAGCAATCTTCGCTTGACTTTGGCCGGACGCACGGCTTTTCCATATGATGATTGTGAAACCTTTCAAAGGATCTGAACCTCATAACCAACAGTGAAACGGTAATGAACACGACTGACAACTCAAACTCAAACATATTGGAACCGGTCAGACTCGGAGCTGCAGCAGTGGTCAGTACTTTTTTTTTTTTTTAATTTATAGATATAGCTAAATAGACACAGATATATACTTCAATAACAGATACTTGTGCTTCCCCTATTTTGTCCGCACAGATAATGGGTGTGTTTTACAGTTGATTTACTAAGAATAATCGCATAAAAGACGTCCCAAAGACGTGTTGGGAGGGATGTGTGTGGGGGGTGGTTATGAAAATGAGTTTTGTTTCATGTGTTAATCATGCTCAATAACTTAAAACTGCACTGCTGCAAGTGAAAATATCTTGAATGTAGTCAATTATAATATATAACAGTATTTCCTATTACAAGATTACAATAAACCAAATATATAATTATTAAAATATTATTGAAATAGCTTGTTGTTTTGGCAGATCATTTTTTGTAGTGGTATGAATTTATTTCTAGAAAGAAGCAAAATTATTTGCGAATCGAATAACAAAATTTAAACGTTGAAATGTGTAAAAAAACCCAAAACGGGCTGAATAATATTGTATTTGATTTATAACAATAAATTAATAAGTATTAAGAAACATTAGATAGATTTGCCTGTATTCAGGATATCTTCACTTGCGAACATATCATTTTTGCAGTATGAAAAGAGTCCTGGGTGCTGAACTACGTTAAGTAAAACATCACATGAAGGCGGTGGGAGGAGTCAAAACACTATGACATAAACTCTCTGAGATAAAAGAGTTTAAACATGAGTATG
>CM074987.1:1598995-1604067 GCA_037576825.1 Pangasius krempfi
AGGTTTTTTATGATGATAATTTTATGCATTTATGCGAGTGCTGCCCTCGTGTATTATTTGTTTAGAGTTCGCTTCTCATCCTTCTGTTTATATTGTGCCACGTGCTTTTGTTTCTGCTCTTGTCCTATCTCCGCCCCTGCCTTACTGGTCTGCTACCTTACTGTGTTCACCTATTCTGTGTTTCACCCTGATTAGTTTGTCTATTTATACCACCCTGTTTCTTTGTTTTATCGCAAAATCTTATCAAGTGTTTACGTGCATTATTAAATCTTATTTTCTCTTCTTTTTGTTTGTTCTGTTTTTTTTTTGTACTAGTTGCAGTTGGTTTTGATTATGGATTCTCCAATTTTGAAATTGCCTACGTGTGCTCTAACAAAGATATTTGTTTACGCACGTGTCCTACCTCATATGCTGCATACGACTTAAGGTTGTAACTCGTAATTTCCAACCTCCGACTGGGAATTTCCCCTCAGCTCGGGATGGTCTCCTCATCCCCAAGTTCAGGAAGTCAGATGTCAAATCAATATGGCTGCTCACAGCATCAGCAATAAACAAAGTAGCACTTCTTTCCTGTAAGTGAGTTATGCTGTCAATACTAGTGTTTGCTTTAAATCAAGTCAAAAATTACGTCATTCCGAACTCCGACTTCCCACTTCCGAGGTAACTGCATGTTACACATGTTTTCCTTATTGCTTTAAAGCTTGATTTTACACACTCATGATCCAAGTAAAAACTGCTATGTACTAATTTGAGCAATAATTATCCTGTTCACTTTGTTTGTGCCCTACATAGACGACATTATAACGGAGCTGAACGTGTCCTTCGTCTCGTGCGTCGTGAAGAAAGACGTTTGAGATTCCGCCAGAGAAAACGCCAGCACTTCATATTTTTCAGTTTTTTTGGTTTTTTTTTAGGGTGAGGGGAGAGGCTACACTACAGAACATGATATCTTAGCAAGTGGAAATATCTTGAATATGGCCTAATTTAACAAATATGTTTCTTTGTTAGATGGTTTTCAAACAAATATAAGACGATTAAGCCAATTTTTAGATATTTTTCATCATTTCAAGCTTTTATTTTAGAAACAAACTTCTCTCCCAATAGAATACGGACTGTCAGGACTGAAATATATATGGAAATATATATAGAAAGAAGTTTAATGGTGTTATATTTGTTCTATAATAATATATCATATTGAGAAACAGTAGATAACTTTTCCTTTATTCGTGATAATTAGTCTTTTTTAGTGTTTAGACAGAGCTTCACTTTCTTAAATAAAGTATTGGCACACTTGGATGTGTTTGCATGCATCCAATGCCATTACTAAACCATAAAGAAAATATTATAAAACTTAATATCGTGATTAGAGAGTGTGAGGAGCTGTGAAAGGAGAGTGCAGAGACATTTAATTATGAGACATTGATTCCAATTTTTATTGGGATTAAAACGTTAACTTTAGTGAGTCATCTATCTACTGATCTTTTGATCTCTGTGTATGTAAATATCTATCAGTTAGTTGATGAATGAACCAAATATTGTTTTGTGGATCTATGTTTTACGTCTGATGGAGTTAGTACTCTGGAATAACAGTGATGTCCCCGTGTAAGTGACAGCTCCGCGTTCTGAACGATGTTTGGACATGTCTCTCTGCTGCAGGAGCTACGTCTGTGAGAACAGTCAGCGGGATGTGCGCCTATCTCCGTTTGGTGTCGGCTCAACAAAACTAATTTACACATGAATTTAAACCTCCGAGAGTCAAAGCTCTGTCTGTCTCTCTGTCTCTGTCTGTCTCTCTCTCTAATGGCTGATGACAGGTTGTGTCATTACTGCATTATAGTGGCTCCTGTCTCGAGGAACGTGAGACCTTGTGTGTATATATATGTGTGTGTGTGTGTGTGTGTGTGTGTGTTGTCTTTTGTGTTGGGCCTATTCTTAGCCTGATGATATTACAAACCTGCTGGTGGTTCACATCATTTCACATTCCGTGACCTGGACACACACACACACACACACTCACACACACACACACCCTTTCAAGTCGACTTTTGTGCGGAGCCGTTGACGGAGGACCCATTTACCATTTTAGAGCTGCAACCCCAGACTGTCTCTTTCTATCATTGTGTATGTGTGTGTGTGTGTGTATGTGTGTGTGTGTGTGTGTGTGTGTATGTGTGTGTAACCCAATATCACACTTCCCAACACAATGAGTCCATTTCAGCCCCTCCATTACACTCCTCTGTTACTGTTCCACTTTTCTGTCTGTCTCTTTTGTGGAGGTGTAACTCTAACCCCCCTCCTCCCAAAACCCCACCCCATCAAACCTTAGTGTTCATCCTCTCTCTCTCTCTCTCTCTCTCTCTCTCTCTCTCTCTCTCTCTTTCTCTCTCTCACACACACACACACACACACACATACACTCAAATTTGGCTCCAGTTTCTTCTGACACACTCTCAAAGTAACCCAGAAGATGTCATTTTTAACCCATTAAATACTTTATGTTGAATAATAAATTGTTTAATATGTATTTTTTTCCTCAACTCTGATTGTTATATGTTATCTATGTTATATGTTAATATGTTATCGTCTCTATAGTAACAGCTCGTTCACAGGGACAGCTACAGCAGACACTCGACATAACCTATAATTGTTGATTGATGAAGTTTTCTGTAAGGAGGAGGAGTTTCTTTAACATTTATGGAAGGAGTCTCCAGGTTCAGTGCTTTGTATCTTTAAGCTTTCTGAAAGTAAGACAGGAGTGTACACTTTGCGGTTTCTTGGTAACATGACAAGCTGCGGTTTTGTCTCTATAGTTAGCAGTTTAGTGTTAAGACTAAAGGGTTAATAGTTTAGGGTGTAGGCTTTAGGGGTTAGGGTTAGTGGTTAGGAGGAAGATGCAGCATTTGAGAGCTGATGGAGCATGCGCTCATCGTAACCGTGGCAACTAATCCCTGTCTGCCATCATAGAAACACACACACACACACACAATGGGCCACTAGGCAGCTGGAGTGTGTGTGTGTGTCTGTGCACTAGGGAAGCTTGTCTTCATTTGTTAGTGTGTGTGACAGAAAATGTTAATGAGTGTCTGTGTGTGTGTGTGTGTGTGTGTGTGTGTGTATTTAATGTTAAATATGCAATATTATTATAGTTTAAGTGTTACTTTTTGTGTGAGACTAGGTGTGACAGAAAGTGTGTGTGATGCAACAGAAATTACATCAGTGTGTGTGTGTGTGTGTGTGTGTAAGGTGTCCTGCCCTGGGGCTGTGAGTGGGCGGGGCCATGTTTTGTGATTGACAAGCGAAAAGAGAGACGCTCTTTCCCGCTACTTACCTATTGTCTCTGTTAACGCTTCGTCAAATACCTGTCACCCACACACACACACACACACACACACACACACGTTGGAAAATGAAAGAAGCAGGAAGGCCACTGTGGCTGATGAGTCAAAATAGGTGTGTAAGTGTTGTTTTTTCTCTTATTCTCTCTACTCAAAGGCTCCCCTGCCATCCTAGAGATCTGATTGGCTGAAATCACTCACATGGTTACGTACACTGCTTACAACCAGGTCACTGGAGGTCATAGGAAGGTTAAGCATTAAAAATAGAGTAACTGTTCTCCAATGCTAGCTAGCTTTTGTAAGCTAGCTAGTGTTACAATGAGGGACTGACCAGATAGCTAAAAAATAGCTAGCTAATAACTCCATAAAACGAGGTATTAAATATACACTAAGAGGCGGTTGAGATCAGACGATATTAGATGCCTGTTAAGCAAGTATACACCATTCGCACAGGATAAGTGACACAGTGTGTCACACAATACAATAAATTCCATGCATGCTACATTCACCTCTTTTTAAAACAAACCGATTGTTTGGACTTGTTGTAGGGGGCGTGGCCATGATCATAGCATTAGTACGAACTTTCCAAAAAAAAACAAAAAACAACCCGTGTCTGAGACACGTGAAGCCAACCAACCGCATCTTTTCAAACTGCTGCTCATGCTCACACGAATGAAATCACTTTTTTGGCCTCTTCCTCATACACAAGATCACAGATTCCCGCGATTGGCCAACGTCGCTGTGGTCGACAGGGGAGAGAGAGAACGCCGTCCCTCTCTCCTCCTCCTCCTCCTCCTACCCAGACAGCACAGCTCTCTTAGGCACGGACGGCAGTGGCGTCGTCGGGATTCGAACCTGCGATCTCCTGTAAAAAATGACGGATTTGGATGCCATCAAAATCCCAGAGATGCTCTGTTAATTATTGCATTGCCCCGCCTCCTCGTATAAACTAATCCAATCAGAATAGTCATAGTAAAGCATAAATAGCTATTTAGCTCGATAGTTAGTTACTATCACTCTAAAAATAATGTATTACATGAAATACGGTATTAATTAAGCTGTAGTGGTTAAATATTAGCTACAGAACTTAGCGAGTTCTCGTGGCTCTTTTTGTAAGGAGGATGTTCATGTGCAAGAGGAACATTTGCATTTCTAATAGATTTGAATAAAGTTTACACGCTCCGTTTCATTTTTAGGCCTAACAGACTTCATCTTGAGTCACTCCCTGTCCCACCGAGGTGTGTTTGCGTGTGTGTGTGTGTTTGCGTGTGTGTGCAGCTGTTTGGCCTGACTTGTGACTCAGAAGTGCTGACACTGACACAGTTCTTATTTGGAACAGAGTCAGGGGGTGGAGGTCTTACCAAACCTGTGTGTGTGTTTGTGTGTGTGTGCGCATGTGTGTGTGTGTGTGAGAGAGAGAGTGAGAGTGAGTGTGTGTGGTCATATGAGGGCCGGTCAAGTTTCTGTTGCAGATCCAGATTAGACATCCTTGGTCGTTCCACAGAGCCTTAGGACTCATATGTACACACACACACACACACACACACACACACACACACAATCCCTCCTCCACACATGTATGATATTTCTAATGACAGTTAAGAGAGAGAGACAGAAGTATTAGGTCGCTATAATGTGTGAGTGTGAACAGTAGGAACACACACACACACACACACACATATATATATATATATATATATATATATATATATATACACACACACACACACACATATA
>CM074987.1:1604167-1606667 GCA_037576825.1 Pangasius krempfi
CTCTCTCTCTCTCTCTCTCTCTCTCTCTCTCTCACACACACACACACACATATGCTCTCTCTCTCTCTCTCACACACACACACACACACACACACTGTCTCTCTCTGTCTCCCTCTGTCTCCCTCTCTCTCACACACACACACATATGCTCTCTCTCTCTCTCTCACACACACACACACACTGTCTCTCTCTGTCTCTCTCCCTCTCTCACACACACACACACTGTCTCTCTCTGTCTCTCTCTGTCTCCCCCTCTCTCTCTCACACACACACACACACACACATACACACATATGCGCTCTCTCTCTCTCTCTTTCACACACACTGTCTCTCTCTGTCTCTCTCTCACACACAAACACACTCTCTCTCTCACACATACACTCAAACACACACACTCTCTCTCAATTTCAGTTTTTTTCAGTTTTCATGTGCTTTATTGGCATGACAAATAATTGTACATTTGTATTGCCAAAGCAGGAACAAAGCAGGGTAGAGTAAAAACAGGAGAAATAAAATAAAACAAAACAAAATAAAATAAAATACTAATAGATTAAAATAAACAAAAAAAAAATTTGTGCAAACAATGTACATAAATTAAGGATAATATAAAGGCACTATATACAGAATAATTGAAAAAAGAAGGATAAAATGAGTAAAATGACAGAATAAAAGTAATTCTCTCTCATACACACACTCTCTCTCTCTCTCTCTCTCTCTCTCTCACATGCACACACACACACACACACACACACTTCAGAGCCAATATTATTACATCTGTAGGCGGGAAGAAGTCTGAGCTTGAATGTGTGTTTAAGTGCTGTTCTGTGTGTGTGTGTGTGTGTGTGTGTGTGTGTGTGTGTGTGTGTGTGTGTGTATGTTGTAATACAGGCAGCAGAACAAACTGAACACAGCTGCCGATTCAACAGTTTACATTCAGCACAGATTAGATCTACATCTGTCTCACTCTCACTGCCTCCATCTCCATCTTACTTTCTTACTGCCTTTATTTCTCCATCCCTGGTATTTTCTTGTACACTCTCTACCTCTCTGGTTTCTCTCTCTCTTTGTTTATCTCTTTTTTCATTGCTTCTTGTCTCTCTCTTTCCTTCTATTTGTGTAATTTAGTCATCAAATTTCATCAAGTGTTTGGGTATCACAGAAAGAAAGTGACCTCATTTCCATGCTTTTGTTGATGGCTTTCTTTCTAATCCCTGTCAAAGTAGCTTCTGTTTCATTTTCTCCACCAAGCCACCCAGTTTCTCTAGCAGCTGCATGGTTGGTAAGTCCAACTCAAACATCTTAGATCATCTTAGTCCCCTTTTTGCAGGTAAATAGCAGTTGCAGAAGAACCCCCAGGACCTTCTTCCCTAGAACCTTTTTTGACAAGCTGTAATGATGTCAAACTTGATGCTGACCATCATGGTTTGTCAAACATGGGTTCTTATGGTGCAGCTACAATGTGTGAAGCCTGTCAGTGGAAGCGTTTCTGTGAGATCCTTTTCAAAAAAGGTTCCAGGGAAGAAGGTTCTGGGGGTTCTTCTGCAACTGCTATTTTTTTGCAGCTGGGGGTTAAACTGCATACCTTTTTCAGAGACCTTTGTCAATGTCCTCAGGGAGACCAGACCATGGTGATTGAAGACAGGGTCCTGAAGACAGGAAAAGAATAAGACAGCAACCCTGATCAGTAGGATCCATCAACTACCACCTCCAGTATCATTGTATTACCATTTGATTCTTTGACACTTATGACAATGTAAGCAGGGCTTTTGTGGTAAGGGCTAGAACTCTGGGGTTGCGGCGAGCAGGTGATGATGGGTCATAGCTTTTGAACCTCTGATTGATGGGTAGGAGGTTAGTAAATGCTGAGGACGTGTAATTCTAGGATGTCCACTGGCTGGTAAGGTGGTATGTTTACCCTCTGGAAGACACACTTTCTCATGTGGCCTGATAAATAGTCATCAGCTGCTGATAGATGTTCCAGGATGGGTGAGAGCAAGTTGGCAGAAGGATAGTGTCTGGTTTGGGGTTCTTGGGCTCAGGGTCTTAAATACAAGAGCACTGGCATTCATGTTCTTAGGACCTTGGCAGTTGTAAATAGTAAAATTAAAATGGATAAAGACCGTGGCCAATCTAGCTTGGCGAGAAGTGAGACACTGGACCCTCTGGATGTATTCCAGGTGACACAGTAAAGAGGACCAGCTTATTGATTTGTCTTTTCAAAATCAGCGTAATTCCATTCCATGTAAAAGAAGAAGGCCCTGACTTCTACCACTTAGGCATCCACCTCGAACATGCAGTATTCATACTTCATCCAAATGAACTGTCTGTTCAGCAGTCTTGTCAACATGGCCATTCTATAACTTACTGTATGTCTTACACCAGACATATAAACCAGGATATATATAGATATTATATGTCTATGTATCTATATATGTATACTTTATAAACTCTATGAACAATCTTAGTGCCCCTTCAATGTACATGAGGCCATTTCAGAGGA
>CM074987.1:1611667-1620953 GCA_037576825.1 Pangasius krempfi
CTCGATTTTCGCTTTGGTTAGCCGTTTCCTCCCAGCTGATAGCGTTGCAGTGGGATTATTCCTTGCTTCATCTCTTCTTAAAAAGAGTGATGCGGCGGCGCTTTAGTCCTTTAGTCTGTCCAGCTCTCTCACTTCCTCATTGGTACGCTCTGTTCAAACAGATCAGCTTCCAAAACGTCAACTTTCATGCTAATACCGCTGTCTACGCCGTCGTACTCTGCTGTAACTCAGTGTAGTGTAGCTGTATTGCATTCTGGGACTTTGTGTCCATGTTGGATTTCTTATAATATGACGATGAACATCACTGGAAAATGGCTTATGTCTGAGGTTTTTTTTTTCTCCTATTGTAACTGCGTTAGCGATAACAACATCCTCCTCTGATGCCAGCATGAGAACCACTAACTTCTCACAGGAATAACGAACATACAGCACCAAGGAAGAGCATCAGAGTCGCTTGACACATCCCAAATATTTCAATAGAAACATATTAAATGTGTTTCGGTGTGGAGTTTTCCTTAATTTCAAGGTTGTTTAGTCTAATTCCTGTTGGTGCAAACAGGCTAATAGCTTAAGGTTAATGCTCCTAAAGATTAAGGCCTAAAAAACCAAAAACTAAGACTCTAACAAGTAAGGGATAATGACTAAAACAGGGGTTCTCAAACCTTTCTGGATAGTGACTCCATTTTAAGAGTTTAAAATTCCCATGTTGCACTGTAGCGTATTAAAGTCAAGGAGTTGAAAGCGCTCGTCTCATCTCATCATCTCATCTCATCGTATTGCACAAAACCAATTCTACACCAAAAGAGCACTGGTTTAGTAAATATAACATGCAAATATCTATTTGCGTGGTATCTGATCACATAAAGTTCGTTAATATGATGAGATTTTCACTTCTGCCCTTTGTGGCAGCTAGAATTTTCATGAAATTTGGATTTTAACCAACGTCAGTAGGCGACATACTGAAATATCGCCCATGTGCTGTTTAGATTACTGTGTCTATTGTATCTAAATTGCACTATTGCATAGTATTGTGTTTTGTAATGTTTCTGTGACCATGCCTTGCAAAACAATATGCTTGTTTCTATTTTTATATTCATTTTAATTTGCAAGTGTCTGTTACTTTGATCAACATGGCAGCGTGTTGGACGCGGCACCGCTGCGGTCTGGTGTAAAATGGGCTCAGGAACAGCTCCAAACTGAATAAAGCCTACTGAAATTTTAATAAGAAAATTATCTGACAGCTTTAATTGTTATTTAGTGTTTCATAAATCAAGATGACATGACAATTAACAATTAGTAAACATCTCTATGGACTAAAGGCTAAAAACTAAGAGCTAAAATTTGAACACTAACAGAGATTGAAGGAGGATTGAAGTCTAATATTTAAGACTAATAACGACAGGCTGAATAAATAAAACTGAAGGTGAAAGACTAACAATGAAGCACCACAGACTAAAACTAAAACTAAAGACCGAAGCACTACACACAGGGTTATAGATTAATTGGAGGCAAATTGTAGTTTAGGCATGGCATAAACATTGGGTTGTGTCCTAATTCCTAAATAAGACAACGACAAAGAAGTTCTGTAGTTTTGTAGTGTAACAGTGCCACCCAATGGTGTAGTGGTCTAACATAACATAATCAGCTTTGTGTGTGTGTGTGTGTGTGTGTGTGTATGTGTGTTTTTCGGAAACCCTTAGTCCAGACTGTAGCAGTTTCTTTTTCAAAGTTGGAACATTTCTTCTGCTGGTACTACTGACTCTCTGCACACTCAGCTCTCCGGAATGTGTGTGTGTGTGTGTGTGTGTGTGTGTGTGGGGGTGATCGTGTTCTGTTTTACGTCTGCCAGGCGAAGCATTGCAGCTTAATTCCTGTGTCAGGACCGAGGTCATCCGCTCTGCAGCTGCATGCTGAAAACACACACACACACACACACACACACACACACGCAAACTTTCCACCCCACCAAAGCACCAGTGTTCAGCATTCCCACATTAATAAGGAGGGCTCCCATTATACTGGGAATTACAGCATCTCTTCCTGACCACTACACACACACACACACACACACACACGATTTAATGCAGTGCTGCAGCTGTTCTCAGGTTGTTTTGCCTCTGAGGTATTTTTCCACATTAACATTAACAGAGATGCCATTAACTCTGTTCTCAGGCCACACACACATGTTCCCAAATAAAGCAAATAATAATAATAATAATTATGTACAGACATTCACTTCACATATACAGAAACTACTTGTTTTTTTGTCTACTAAAAAAGTCATTCTCATGAAAAGATGACGTACTTATGGAAAGAAAACCTTTTTTTTTTTTTTTAAGATTTTCTTTTAATTACATTTTTTTGTGTTATTTTGATGTATACATTACAGAGAAAATGCCATGGATGCATCGGTTGCATGACCTCACTGTGGATGTGCCGTGAGTGTAACAGTCCTTCACAGACCGCAGTAATCACACAGCTGTTAAGAAACAGGAATGCGGAATAAAACCGGAGTGAAATACAAATCTCCTCTGTCCTGACTCCAGTTTCTGCCTTACTAAAGGCACTGAGTAAAAGAATGTGACTTTGTTTAAACTTTTTTCACTTTTTTTTATCTTAATTAAAGTTAACTAGAAAAAAAAATGCAGCTTGTCATGTCTTTCTAGTGTCGGAAATTTACTTACTGTTACAAAGCCCTGACACTGGAGACTCCTTCCATATATGTTTTAAAAAAAAAGGCTCCTTAATGAAACCTTCACCATATCAACACTTTTTTTCCCCTGAAAAGCAGTTTGTTGTTGTTTATAAAGTTCAACCTATATATATATATATATATTTTTTTTTATTATGTTTGTTCCATCATTTATTCAAGTGTTTAATAGATTACATGATAAAATAAAATTGATAAACTTGAGGTTTAAGTGTCATTTAAAAGGAAAAAAATGGCTTTAATTTTTTTTTTTTTTTTTAGAAAAATACAACTTGCATGCATATATAGTGACTTTTTTTTAGTCACAAATATCAATTATTTGAACACATAACCAACCAGGTGGATACAGTGGCTTAGTGGTTAGCGTATTAGCTTTATGCCTCCAGGGTTGGGGGTTTGATTCCTACCTCCACCCTGTGTTGTGTGGAGTTTGCATGTTCTCACTGTGCTTTGGGGGTTTCCTGTGGGTACTTTGGTTTCCTCCCCCAGTGTAGGATAAGCAGTAAAAAAAAAAATGGATGGATGTAACCAATGGCTTCTTTAAAATAAACACATCCTTGAGAGGAAAACGAAGGAATAAGTTGACATGCTTTTTAAATGACACATGAGTTTAGGTAACAGGAATGAGAAAAATGCAACAATCTTCCGGTTTGTAACCTTGTAAAAAATGAAATAAAGTTACCTGAGATTGACTAATACACATTTTGAGTAGTTAAATGTGTGTTATTAGATTCAGTGTTGAAAAGATTTTTAAAAATGAAGTTTAATTGGGAAGAGTTATATTAAGCAAATGGCACTGATTCGGTGGAATGGCCCAAAGTCTATTATATCAAACCATCCAAAATGTCATTTTGAAATTGAATTATTGTGGTTGTGGTTGAATTTCATGCTTAAAGGTTAATGTTTACAACAGCGTTAAAATTGAAGCTAGTTAAATAAGTCATGTTAAGCACCTAAATGACACACCGTCAATAATCCTGTTGCCAAATGGTTCAAGTGAATCTTATTTAAACCGCTAGAACTTTTACTTCCTTCTTGTGCTGTAATATGTTTCAGTGTGTGTGTGTGTGTGTGTGTGTGTGAGGAAATGTTTTCTGTGTTGACTACTTTTGCTTGCAAGTTTCTGTGACTCTAAAAATTGTGAATTAATAAAAAGAATGAATTTTTTTAAAAGAAATTGGTTATACATGTACTTCATTTTGAATTTCAAACGTTCCGTCGCACACGCTTAAGCATTTTCAGATTTTAGAGCTCTTTTGCAAACCCTGAAATTAATTCACTAATTTAATTTCAAACTTCAATGTCAGGTGCTATGATACAAATACAAAATAATGACATTCAAATTCATTTTGTCAATTGCATTCACTTCGTACTCCTTTAACAGGAAAAGATATTCCATGGACTGCCTCAGTAACAGTTTTATTTCATGAATATTATTAAAAGGTGTACAATAATATTTTGTGTATTTATTTTAGCCAATGATTCCAGAAGTTTCCTCTCAGAGAACAGGTCCAATTTGACATTATTTATGTACTTGTTTTTGATTTTAAACCCTTTGAAACACTTAAATAACTATAAAAACTCATTAATAAATACAACTTTGATAATAGTGGGATGTGATTTTAAATTGTGTGGAACTAAATCTTTAAAAACAGTCGTCCCACAGTTTGTGAAAATTTTACTCAGGAACTGTTAGCATGATTAGCTTTGGAAGAAGGAAAATCTCCATGGCAACTACACCAGCTTGGCCTGCCACCTTACGTACGTAATGACGTTAAGGTATTCACGACCGGCTTTACGTAAGGCGAGATACGCCGTCGTTGTGGCAACCTCGTCAGCTTGGCCGCTCGCGCAGTACAACAATCCTTCAGGCTGCTAGCGGAATGTCGCCTAAACTGGATTTATCTGCTACAACCTTGACTTAAATTGGCTTTTAATACAACATACTCGTTTTATAAAACTAAACAGAAGGTTTAGTCAGTGAGTTGACGGTAAGGGGGGAAAAAAATTCGCTAATAATTGCATTTTTTTTTGCTAGCATGTCTCAGCTTGGCTAAGCTAACTCTGTAGGAAAACTAGCCAGATTCATTTAGCATTAAATGAGAAGATGTGGATTAAAAGCTGAGGAGAAAAAGTGAGGAAACTTGTAAAAAATATGCCTGTTATACTGCTAACTAGATAGAGGAATAGTTTTTCTTCTCCTCATGCAACCAATTTCTGTATAAAAAGCGACAATAAGGTTACTGTGCTATGATAACATACATTACATTATAAGCAGATAACTAGCTGTTGGTGTTTATGTAAATATAAAATAGCTACATTCAGTGTCAGGAGATGATTATGAAATGATGTTTATTCCTAATGTTTGTCCAGTGTTTCATTGTTTTAGACCTATGTAATAAACACTACTGATATCTGCAAGTGCCATTTTCACTCTGTGTGTATGTTTGTGTGTGTGTGTGTGTGTGTGTGTGTGTGTGTGTGTGTGTGTGTGAGAGACAGAACCATGGCTCCGATGCTGGATGACCCCCGGAAGCTGTTCCTCCTCACCACGGTGGGAAATTATTTCAGCGTGAAGACCTCGCCTGCACTCGCCACCTGCACGCAGATCAACACCTTCCTGGACGACGCAAACGAGTTCCTGTTAGCTGCGAGCACGGATGGAGACGAGCTCCGCTTCTCCAACAGGGTGAGGGAGATGGTGGAGCTCATTACAGACGAGAGGAGAGGAGAGAGAGGAAAACACAGGAGATAGACACATATGGAGACAGATAAAGAGACAGACAGATACAGACACATCGATGGACAGATGCACAGGCAGCGAGATTGGCTGATTTATAGGCAGATAGATAGACAGATAGTGTTGGGCTTAGATAGATAGATAGATAGATAGATAGATAGATAGATAGATAGACAAGCAGACAAATAGAGAGATAGACAGCCAGATATATAGTTGGGCTTAGATAGATCAATTAGATAGATAGATAGATAGATAGATAGAGAGAAAGGCAGATAGACAGATAGAGTTGGACTTAGATAGATAGATAGATAGACAGACAAGCAGACAAATAGAGAGATAGACAGCCCGATATATAGTTGGGCTTAGATAGATCAAATAGATAGATAGATAGATAGATAGATAGATAGATAGATAGATAGATAGATAGACTGAAAGAAAGCCAGATATATAATTGGGAATAGACAGATTGATAGGTAGATAAATATTTGGGCATAGATAGATAGATAGATAGATAGATAGATAGATAGTTAAAGAGCTAGACAGACAAATATATAGATGGATAGATAGACAGGCAGACAGATAGACAGATGAATAAATGTACAGGAAGTGAGATTGATTGATTTAGTGGCAGATATATAGATAGATAGATAGATAGATAGATAGATAGATAGATAGATAGATAGAGATGGATAGACAGAAGTAGAATAGATAGAATGAAGTATTGTTGGTCAATATAGATTCACTCAACCGTCCATATCAACTCAGAGATAATGAAAAGGACCCGAGGAACCCTTGTGTGTGCGTGTGTGTGTGCGCGTGTGTGTGCGTGTGTGTGTGCGTGTGTGTGTGTGTGTGTGTGTGTGTGCGTGCGTGTGCGTGTGTGTGCGTGTGTGTGTGTGTGTGTGTGTACACAGATGGACAGCGAGCAGTGTGAGAAGCGAGTGCTGGTGTTCTTTAAGCTGCGTCCGTGTGTGATTACGGAGGAGAATATCAGCAGCATGGTGTTAGTTTCCTCCATGTTGGAATCTCCCATCAGCACCCTGTACCAGTCCATTAGGACAGTGTTTAATCCTGCACTACATCAGGTACACACACACACACACACACACACACACACACACACACACGACACACAAATCCATACCCCCATCCCCATCTCATTAGCATTTACTACGGCTGCTGTAATTTTAATTATTTAATTGTAGCACCTGTGAAAGTTAGTGTGTATTTCATGTAAATTAGTAAACGGGGGCGTGTCATATGCATATCAAATGTAAATTAGGTGAGCGTGGTTATTGCATCCTCACCGCTGATTCACCTGGTGTACTCAAAGTACCTCTTGTCTTGGTGTCGTGCAACATTTTCAGGAATCAGACACACATTCATTTGTACATCATTCCATAAAGAAACAGTGTGTGTGTGTGTGTGTGTGTGTGTGTGCGCGCGCAGGATGAGAAGTGGAGTCAGGCCTTTGATCCTCGGCTGCAGTCTTTGCTCAGTGAGTTGGAGGCCGGTTTGGGCTCTGTGCTTCGACACACACACCCAAAGCATTCTGGGAAAAAAACTCTTTCAGAGGACGACGTTCTTGGTGAGTGTGTGAGAGAAATGGCACAACGCTCTGTGAGGTTTGTGGCCCATGTCTGTCGCTGAAGCTGTGTGTGTGTGTGTGTGTGTGTGTGTGTGTGTGTGTGTGTGTGTGTGTAGGGATGGTGACTCCATGTGATGAGTTTCAGTACTGGGCTGAAGTGAGTCGCTCAGCAGAGAGGAGCAGTGCGAGACAGCGAGCCATGCACTTTTCCCAGCTGTTCAAACCAATAGAGAAGGTACACACACACACACACACACACGTACACACACACACACACACACACACACACACACACACACAAAATTTAAAAGCTTGTTACCTTCGATTAATATTACACTTCTCCCAAATGAGTCCAATAATACTGACTAGTTTTTCTTCTCGCTCTTTCTTTATATACAGTTTATGAATATAAATATGAACACACAGCGGGCTGTGCTGTTTTAGGAAACTAATCCACACCACAGTAGTGTGCCCCCCCCCTTCCCGAAGTGTTAAGGAATGCCCACGAATCAAGTTAGTTCCTGTTGTCGACTTACGTAACGGCAGCTATGAACAGTCGTTCCCTCGGCATCCTCTAAAAAAAAAAAAAAACCGCTGACTGTCACGTTGTTGAGAAATCCGAAAGTGCAGCGTCATGAAGACTTTCCCGGGTCACGAAACCTCCTGACCGTTGGAAAGCGCTGACACTGGAGACTCCTTCCATAAACGTTAAATACATAAGTGTCTCCTAACAGAAAGCTTCACCATATCAATGAATTTTTCTTTGTTAAAAAAAAATAACAGCACATTTAAAAAAAAAAAAAAAAAACATTTATTACTAGCTTTAGATGATGTGGAGCGTCTGCTATACAAGTCCCTGTGTGTGAGCTGTTGCTATAGAAACGGTAACGTATTAGAACAAGCGCGTTAATATAAACAAGATATAAAAATCTGTTTGTTATAGATAGATAGATAGATAGATAGATAGATAGATTGTATTGAGCATCAACAGACCACTGTTAAGACATATAACACTATAACACGTTATGTGTGTGTGTGTGTGTGTGTGTGTGTGTGCAGGACTACAGTACTCTGGACAGTGCGAGTCTGACAGAGGCGCTGGAGCTGATAGAACACACTCGAGACGTGCTGGACGACGTGTGGAAGCAGAACGAACACACGCCCTACTCCGAAACACGCATGCGCAGACTCATGGACGTGACAGGTTTGTACGTGATTGGGTCTAAGTGTGTGTATCTGGGTCCAGGTGTGTGTGTGTGTGTGTGTGTGTGTATCTGCAGGTGTGGTTGTGAGTGAATGTCGTGTGTGTGTGTGTGTGTGTGTGCAGGCTTCTCTCTGGCTCGGTTCGTGCAGAAGAAGCTGTGCGTGCTGCGCCTGTGGGAGGAGCCATACTCCAGCGTGAGAGAGAGTCTCAGAACGGGCGTGGCTGTATGTGAGCAATGGGTGGCGGCATGCGAACACCTGAGCAGCCAGGTGTGGAAACGGTACTCGCCCCACCCGTGGAGCGGAGAGAAGCACCGCCCGCTCGGTCTGCGCGACCTCACGCACCGACTGCAGGAGGTGAGACACCGGACCTGTCAATCATCCATGATGTCACTGATATCAGTATCCCGAGCAAACAAAAGTAACAGCAACGTACATGTTCTTAGCGTCAGGCATTTTTATTAACTTCTTTTACAAAAATGTTATGAATTGATAACGTGTGTGTGTGTGTGTGTGTGTGTGTGTGTGTGTGTGTGTGTGTGTGTGTAGGTGCTGCAGTTGCGTACGGTGCAAGAGAAGCTCCAGCGGTTGGTGTTTGGAGCGCAGCAGCAACAGATTTCCGCCTCCATAGTGTTCGAGCCTTTCACTGGTCTCAACCCTGTACTGTACAACCCTTACACTGAGGTACACACACTCACACACACACACACACACGTGTACAAATATCTGTACTGTACAACCCTTACACTGAGGTACACACACACACACACTCACACTCACACACACACGTGTACAAATATCTGTACTGTACAACCCTTACACTGTGGTACACACACACACACACGTGTACAAATATCTGTACTGTACAACCCTTACACTGTGGTACACACACACACACACACACACACACACACGTGTACAAATATCTGTACTGTACAACCCTTACACTGTGGTACACACACACACACACACACACACACACACGTGTACAAATATCTGTACTGTACAACCCTTACACTGTGGTACACACACACACACACACACA